>JAUCMS010000153.1:16524183-16539612 GCA_032357445.1 Enteromius radiatus | reverse complement strand
TTTGTATTTATATATACTTAATAAATATACAAATATATTATGTAAAGAAAAACTTTTATTTTGGATGCGATTAATCGTTTGACAGCTCTAAATAATAATGATTATTTTATTAGGTAACACTTTATTTTAAGGTGTCCATACTGTAATACAGATAAATTATCTAGTAGTAGTAGCCGTACTTACATAAAAAATGTCTTAAGCAACTAAGTTATTGAACAGTACTTACAGTTTGTAATTATGTAGCTGTAACAGGAAGCTACTGTTACACACATGTAACAGACTGAGTCTGTTACACAGCTACTTATGTAACCAAAAGATTGTCACATATGTATTACAGACTTTATACAACGCAATTATAAATTTCAAGTACACAGGCATACGCTACTTAAAATAAAGTGCATCAAGATTGTACTTAAAGAAGTGTACAAGTAGCTGTGTAACAGACAGACAGAGTTTGTAACACATGTGTAACAGTAGCTCCGGATACATCTACATAATTATAAACTGTAATTATCAGCTGTTCCATAACTTTACAAAGTACTTTTTATTTCATGTAAGTGCAACGGCTACTACTAAGTACCTTATTAGGCAATTACTCTCTATTATGACACCTTAAAATTAAGTGTTTCTAGACAATATAATACTACTACTACTACTAGTAATATATAACTATTAATATTTGTATTAATAGTTATATATTATTATTATTAGTATTATTATACTAATATTACAGATTATTACATAGTATATTATTATACTAAAATACAAATATTTTAATTCATTATAAAATCAAAAATTGCAATTATTAATAACATTATTACTCTACTAAACAGTATTATTTATTATAACAGTATTAGTATTAGTTTTATTTATAGAAGTACTATATAGTACTATATTACTATACTGTAAATATTGTAATACTTTGTTATTTATCATCATTTATCATCATTAATAGTTAAAAAAATATGGATTTTGTTATTAGTGTTATAATGAACATTTTAATACTTTACAAAATATTTTTTATTAATTAATTATAATTATAAAATTAATTATTAATATTAGTAATCATCATAATTTTACCAGGTTTCATAGAGAATTTGCTCATAGAAACAAGAACAACCATAATAATAGTCATCATTATCATCATCATTATAATCATTGTAAATATTATAACTATAAATATGATTATTTACTATAATAATAATAATAATAATAACATTATTACTATTTAATAAATAATATTTTAGTTATAGTAGTATAATAATACATATTTTAATACTTTACTGTTATTCATCATCATTATTTATAATTCAATACTCTACAAATATAAAATATTGATATTAGTGTTAACATCAAAAGTAACATTTTAATATACAAAATATTTGTATTAATCTTATTATAATTATTACTATTATTAATCATCAACATAATTAATACTTTGCTGATAAAAACAGTAACAACTACAATTGTTGTCATGTGTTAAGTATTGAAATATTATAAGTCTTGTCCAGTGCAAGTCTATGGATAGTTTAGATCGTTTCAGATGGGCTTTAGAGAAGTAATTCGCAAATAAGAGAAAAAAAGAAATGCTTTCCTATTCTGAAGCTCATCTGAGCTAGCAACAAGGCTAAGCAGGTAGGTGGTGCTTAGCGAAGGGCCAACTGCTCTACAAACAGTAAGTTGTTTCAAACATATTTTGCATACAATTAGAAAAATTGACAAGCGAACATTAAGCCCTTGTGAGGCATTAGCATCCCAAAAAGGCATTTGTCGGCCTAGAAAGTGCACAACAAACTCCTCACGGCCCTGACACTTGAGATGCAAGTAACACTTGATGAAAGCGCTTGATTATAAAGAGCATAAATAATGCATTACTGCCAGAGAGCTGGAGCTCCGCTGCTGCTTGTTGTAAGGGCTGTATTTGGGTTTGGTGGGTTTGCCTGCCACTCTGTCCTTGTGCCGCCTACTGGAGATGTGCTGTGAATAAAACACAACTCATTACCATTGGAACGCTACCGAAACACCTTTGTGACCAAACCTAACACTAAACCGAATTATCAAAGCCTAAACTGCACAACAGGAAGTACAACTTTCAAATTTCGGTCAGATCAAGCCACAGAATCCCATTACTATTTATAGGGCTTGCATAATTCATTGCTGTATGCGTTACATTTGTTGTCAACTGCATAAATAATGATCTTAAAAAAGCTCAACCAAAAGCGAATACCTGCTTGAGCTGGATTTCTGAGTTGACGTGGACATCACAGATTTCACAATGAAATGTCTTGTTCTGTAAGCCTGAGCCTTTGTTCAGTTGTGTGGCCTGGACTTTGAGTTTGGACCCGGGTCTGGGGTATGCTTTAATGGGGCCTGCTCCATTTCGCGCCTCCAGCATGGTTTTGTGCTTTGAACCTGATGAAACAATGAATCTGTTTATTTAATATAAACAGTAAGGCTTAGGCTGTTAGAAGTGATTTCTAACACAGGATATTTAAATTATGTCAGTCGAGAGCTTACTTTTACTCGCTGAGCTGCTTATTTTTACAGCTTTTACAAGGTTGTGGAATGGACTAGTACACAATGATTTTGTTGTGGGAATAATATCAATATTATGTTTTTTGAATTTGCATTTTATTCGGCAACTGTGTTTACTAAAGACTCATTAGAGTAATTATGTGTTTCTTCTTTGCGGGGATGAGAATATTAAGAGATGCTGAGTCTCAAAATGACAGTGCAGATGCAACAAAGGCTTTAGCGTTGTTGCTGTAAGTTTGATTCATTTTCATGAATCAGTTTGATTTTGCTGAAGTGAATCTGTTTAAAATTACACAACTTGGAGTTTTTATTTTGGGGAAATTGGGATGGGATGGGATGGGATGGGATAGAATAGAATAGAATAGAATAGGATAGAATAGAATAGAAAAAGATAGGATAGGATAGGATAGAATAGAATAGAAAAAGATAGGATAGAATAGGATAGAACCGTATACAATAGAATAGGATAGAATAGGATAGAATATAACAGAAAAGGATAGGATAGGCTAGAATAGGATAGGGTAGGATAGGATAGAACAGTATAGAATAGAATAGAGTAGGATAGCATAGAAAAAGATAGGATAGGATAAAATAGAATAGGATAGGACAGGATAGGATAGAACAGTATAGAATAGAATAGAGTAGGATAGAATAGAATAAAATAGAATAGACTAAGATAGGATAGGATAAAATAGAATAGAATAGGATAGGACAGAATAGAATAGAAAAAGATAGGATAGGATAGGATAGGATAGGATAGAACAGTATAGAATAGAGTAGAATAGAATAGGATAGAATAAAAAGATAGAATAGGATAAAATAGAATAGGATAGAATAAAATAGAATAGGGTAGGATAGAATAAAATAAAATAGAATAGGATAGAAAGAAAAAGATAGGATAGGATAAAATAGAATAGAGTAGAATAGGATAGGATAGAATAGAATAAAAAGATAGAATAGGATAGAATAGGATAAAATAGAATAGAATAGAATAGGATAGAATAGAAAAGGATAGGATAGAATAGGATAGAATAGGATAGGGTAGGATAGGATAGAACAGTATAGAATAGAATAGAGTAGAGTAGAATAGGATAGAATTAAATAAAAATATAGAATAGGATAGAATAGGGTAAAATAGAATATGATAGAATAAAATAAAATAGGATAGAATAGAAAAGGATAGGATAGGATAGGATAGAACAGTATAGAATAGAGTAGGATAGAATAGGGTAAAATAGAATAGGATAGAATAAAATAAAATAGGATAGAATAGAAAAGGATAGGATAGGATAGAACAGTATAGAATAGAGTAGAGTAGGATAGAATAGGGTAAAATAGAATAGGATAGAATAAAATAAAATAGGATAGAATAGAATAGAAAAGGATAGGATAGGATAGAACAGTATAGAATAGAGTAGGATAGAATAGAATAAAATAGAATAGAATAGGATAGAAAAGAAAAAGATAGGATAGGATAAAATAGAATAGAATAGAATAGAATAGGATAGGACAGAATAGAATAGAAAAAGATAGGATAGGATAGGATAGGATAGAACAGTATAGAATATAATAGGATAGAATAGAATAAAAAGATAGAATCGGATAGAATAGAATTGGATTAAATACATTTATAAAAAAACAAAAATACTAAACTACTTTTAGTCATGAAGCTAATGAAAAGTGAAAGCACAGGTGTTTAAAATGGTATAAAATAATAAATGTTTTCAATTTTTAAATGAATTCTGTTCTTTTGAAGCAGGAACTGTTTTCAAAATGAAAAATAAAAAGAAATGCTTCTTGAGCACCAAATTAACATATTACAATGATTTCTGAAGAATAGTGATGATGAAAATTCTGCTTTTTACAATATACACTATAAATCAGCAATAAATTGCAATAAAATGTCATAATATTGCTTTTGTATGTATTTTGGATCAAATACATGCAGTGTTGATGAGCAGAAGAGACTCTTTCAAAAACAATAAATATTGACCCCACACTTTTGAACTAAAGTGTATATTTCAATTACAGACTGATTCAGTGTTATTCAATGACTGCTGTTTATTAATGTGTTATTAGTGCAAAAATATATTACTAAAAAACTATATTTTTTACTGTATTTTACGTGCCTTTTTGCCAAAAATGGACGTTTGCTTAAAATACTAGTTCTTCTAAATTAAAAAAAGGCAAATATCAAGACATATAGTGAATGCCATTAAAAGCATGAAAAATATAATTTATATATTAATACTGGTCTGACTGCAGCCCACACATCTGAACATGTTCCTCTCAGTGTGTCTGGATAATGTTTCTAAGGCAATTTCTTGCAGATGAAATATTTTAAAGCAGTGCATAACTAGAGGAAATGCATACCCACTGAATAAATGTCCATGCCTTTTTAATATTTGACTAGTTTCCATGACTTTTCCAGGCTTAGAAACTGCCTTTTTAAAATTCCACAATATCTCCAGGTTTTCCGTGACCGTGGGAACCCAATCTACATTTTCCAGTTCTTCATACATTATCAATGACGAGCCTCGCATCGCTACACTAGGTTTGATTTATGTCTTAACTCCAAGTACATTTCCACACTGCCGAGCCTCAGAGGGTCACTCTGTGAAACATTTATGATAAAGAAGGCATAATGCCGTGGGAAAGACATTGTGATGCAGACGCAGATGCTGGCCACACCTGTGTTGTGCGCCTCCAGCTGTGAGAGGGAGTTGACAGCCACTTTGCACAGCGAACAGTACAGGAGCTTCTTGGCTTTCTCCTCCTCTGACTCCACGCTGGGCTCTGACGGGGTCGTTGGCAGCGCTGCTGGTTTGGAGGTGTTCTTCAGGGCCGCCGTGTGTCCTGTCGGCTCAGTGGGTGGGCTGGCATGCGCGGGTGCCGTCTTGCAAGGGCTGGACACTAATGCCACCGCCGGCGCAGCTGGAGCTGGCACAAAGGCTTGCGGGGAGGCTGGGACTTTGTGTGCAGACAGCGGCTCTGTGATTTTTTCTGGGAACATGAGAGAAAGAGAAGGAAACAAGGAAAGAGCATATCTGAAAGTTAGTGGCGAAGGGCTCAGCATGTTGTATTGTGCACTGGTACATTTTTCATCTCCTTCCTGTCGGTGTTTTTCTAGTATTGTGGGTTAGGGTTTGATATAAGGCTGTTTGCTGCAAGGCAAGCAGTCTAGTTTCTATGTCAGATGACTTCAGTGAAGAAGCAAAAACAATGTGTTTGTCAATAAAGAATTCAGGGGTACACATTTAATTGAAAAGAGTGATTTTATGGCCTAGTGTGATTAATAAACCATAAAAGGCTGGGATGTAATGAAACACACACACACACAATTTATATATATATATACACACACACACACACACACACACACACACACACGAATGTTCTTCCAAGGTTTTATGGATGCTTTTTGTTATAAATATACATTAATATAATATAATTTAACGTACATACATATTTAAAATAATCAATTATAAGCAGAAACTCAAATGTGTTACACCAGTTCACCAAGATTAATGCTTGAAGGTTTAATTGGAATTGAATGAATGCTTAATAATAACAACAACAGTTATTATTTTAACATATTTTTAGATGGTACAGTCTACATACATGTACTTCTGAGCTTTAATGGATTCAAATAAATAAATAAAAGCTTGAGGGTTTAATTACACTTGAGTGATTGCATATAACTATTATTATTTATTATTATTATTATTATTTATACATTTATGCAACCCTTTTCAAGTAAGAATATATATTTTAGTGCTGACAAATCAATTTATCTCATCCAAAATAAATATATATCTAAATAAATATAAAAATACATGTATATAAATGTATATATGAATACACACACACAGACACAGACACACACACACACACACACACTTAAGAAATATTTACAGCAGATCTACAGCACCAATATTTAAAAATAATTTTTCCCCATTTTTCAGCTCTATATCCTCCCTGTACTTTTGAAAGTTTGTTTTAGTTTTGGAATAAGTTTTTTTATTATTAATTTACTAATTTACTTGTATTAATTTACATATTATTCCTTCATTTTACCATAACAAAAGCTTGAGGGTTTAAAAGCATTGTTATTATTATTGATTTTTTAAATCCATATCCATTTTTTTTTTTTTATTTAGATAGTTTTAACTCCTAACCTATTTGTGTGGTTGGGTTTGATTTTAAGGTCCTTCTCTGCAGACAAGCGCTCTCGTTTCTATGTCAGATGAGTTACACCGAGTCAGGCTCCTGCTCGGGTCCCTCGTGCTGTAATGTGATAGGACGTGACCTCTGGATCGCCCACCACCCTTACGCCCTTGTCATAGCGTTACATGCCGCGGGAGTCCCTAGAAGCACTTGATGTCAGATGCCTGTACTCTCCACCCACTCTCTAACAGGCCTCTGAGGGAATACTCCGCTGCTTTATATGAATGTCACTCTCTGCTTGTGCTTTTATTTTGTCTCCCGGAGGACTCAAAGCAGCCAGAACAGTCTAATGTTTCCCCGTACAGTGACATTACACCCGCTGACACTAACCTGAACCTTTAGGCTGCTGGAAGTGCTGCTCTTTTGCATTTTTTCTGTCTCTCCAATTTAAGTTTATATTTCAAATCTTCCAAAGCGTGGTAGGTAGACATAGACACATATCCTCTTTGTTCTTGTTCTCTATATTTTGCGATGAGTCATAAAGAACTTATTGTAGCTGAATAAGAAAATAGATCAGAGATAAAGTACAACTATTTGGAAAACTTTTCAAAACTAAAAGAAATACAGACTGTTTCTAAACCTAGTAAGCTTCCTCAATGCTTACATAGGCAGCCGCTTTATAAGCCAGTCTGGAAGACACAACTCTTCATGAAAAAATCTACAGCACACACACACACACACACACATATATATATATATATGTTACCATGGAGCACAAAACCAGTGATAAGTAGCGCAAGCATATTTGTAGCAATAGCCTCATTTTATGCGTCAAAACTATTGATTTTTCTTTTATGACAAAATCATTAGGATATTCAGTAAAAATCATGTTTCTTGGAGATATTTAGCAAATTTCCTGGCGTAAATATCAAAAATACATTCATGTGTGTTGCTAAGAACTTATTTTGGACCACTTTAAAGGTGAATTTCTCAATATATTTTTTTTTTCACCCTCATATACCAGATTAATAGTTGTATCTCAGCCAAATATTGTCCTTAAGAACCATGCATGAATGAAAAGATTATTTATTCAGCTTTCAGATTAGGTTATTAAAAATTATGTAATATATGCAATTAAGAAAAAAAAAAAGACTTACACTTAAGACTGGTTTTGTGGTCTAGAGTCACATATTAGATAAAACAGTACATTTTAAATTAGTTTATAAATCTCAAGATTAAATCTAATGATTACATTTTTTGGTAGTACATTTAAGTAATAAATAAATAATTTAATAATAATAATAAAAAACAAAATCAATATTCATTTATTTCAGTAGCTCAAAAGATTTGACTTCCAAGGAATTCATAAATATAAAAATATATAATGCAATATAATTATTTATTTATTGTATTATGCATTTATTTACTGGCAGAAACATTACAGATCAAAATTCTGTTCATCCCAACGAATGTGTTTTTTTCCATTTCTTATGTTCACTAAGACTGCATTTATTTACAGTAAGTAAATACAGTAAAACTGTAATATTAGGAAATACACAACTATTTTAAAAAATATTTTACATTTTAATTTTCTTCTGTGATGACAAAGCTGAATTTTTTAGATGCTACTATCAGTGTCACATGACCCTTCAAAAAAAAAATTCCGATATGCTAAAAAAACATTCTTAATATTATTTATTTATGTTAAAAAGAGTTGTGTTGCTTATTATTTTTGTGGTAACATTAATGCATTTTTACAGGATTCTAGGATGAATCGAAAATTCAAAAGATCAACACTGAAATTTTTATAATGTCTTTACTGTCACTTTTGATAAATTCAAATCGGTAGCAAATAATTCCAATTTAGAATTTACCTAAGAAAAGCTTTGGAACAAGAACGTGCCAATAATGCCTTAAAATACCGCCAACACAGACAGCTCCGTAGGTTTTGGAACAGAGCCAATGAGATAACAATTGGCACTTGTTGTTTGGATGCAGATCAAGCAGTGACAGCTATGTTAAAATGACCTTGCTCTATCCTTTCTGAGAAAGTCAGTGAGTGCAGAAAATATCTTGGATCTTAAAAAAACCAGAGCAATTACCGTGTGCACATAATCCAATACACCGAGTTCTGAAACATTACATAAAGCGGGCTCTTATGTAAAGCACTGGAGCTAGCAATTTTAATGATTTAGTGTTTGAAGTTTTCCCATGTAAACTAAATCTGACTGCATTGTGCGTTGCCAGGGTTTGGGGAGAGACATCAACAGCAGCCCCCTTCCCGTATCTTGGGCCGAACTCAACGCCGCGCTAATACGACGGCGTGACAGCGAGGACCCATAAGCCATCTGTGAATCAGGCTGACATTCATTTGGCCTGATTTGCGCAAAGACACTGCATATCAATGAGGACCACCACTGCCTAATAAATGAGGCGCACCCAAATCTGTCTCCGGCTAGAGAGCGAGCGAATTCGGAAAGTATGCACTGGCTCTGATTTGCACCCCGTAGGGCATGTGTCTTGGTACATCCCGGTCTTGATTCTTAATCAGACACAAGGGCCTGAAATTGAGTGGGTCACAGCGTGAAGCAAAGATCAGATGATTATGTTCTTTGAAATGGAACACAAATCTAATTCAGTCAAATCAAAGGCCAGGGAGAAAGAAAAAAAAAAGAGAGCATAACAGCATCCCAGCACGCATCCAACCGCCTGTTCCAATTCTGTATGTGCCTTCCGTAATTAAACATTTAAAAGCAACACAAAAACAGACAAAAGATTATGTGCTGGGAAAACTTAATATGCAGGTAATGACGAAACAAGCGGGAAAAGTTAGCATGATAACTGTACCTTACCTCCCACACGAGCATGTTTTTGAGCCTGATGGATGCCCCCGGTCATCCTAAATGGGCTTTTACGAGGAAAAATACGACTATATACAGTACACACAAACACAAGCTCATAGATGGAGCGAAGAAACAGGGGTCAGGGTTAGAGCGGCGGGAAGAAAAGCATGGGAGTAAACACACAAGGAGAGGGCAGGAGTGAAGAAAGAGGACGGGACAGGTGATGTGGAGCAAGAACAAAAGGAGCTATTAACCTGGTTGGTCAGAGCAGCTGGCAGTGACTGCAGTGCAGGAGGAAGTGGTGTTGGTGGTGGTGGTGATTGTCTTAGCGCCGCTGTCCTGGGCGGCTGCACTTTTCTGCTTATTTTTCGTGGACTCCTGTGCTTTGAGCTTCTTGGCATGTTTACTGCCTTTGTAGTGCGCCTCGGCTTGGCTCTACAAAGGAGAACAAATGAACCATCCAATCAGGCTCATTTCTAGCATCTACCATCATGGACTGCAATCACACACACACACACACACACACACACATCTCAAACGTGCTTTCAATAGCAGGCACTGTTCCAATCGAGGTAACTATGAGATCGAAATGAACAAATTTTCCAGAGCCTAAGAAATAAAGCTGGACACTGTTTGTTTGGAGGGAATCGATTGTCAGTGGAGAAAACTAATAGCCGACACTTATTGAGGCCTTTAATAGTGAGTTTACTCATATCTTTAGCTCAACTTCCAAGTGAAGATTTAAAGGGAAAATGACGAGATGGAGCAGGAGAGAGAGAGAGTGCTTATGAGGGATTAGGATCCTTTGAATATCTGACTGCTAAGAATTAGGAGCTCAATTTCTCATTTTATGACATCAAAAGTCACAAAATCCCAAAAGACCTGCAGATGAATTTTCTCTCTAAACGCTGATACTCTGTCACGTTCACTGACTGCAAGTTTAAGGGATTTCTGACAGTGCCGGGAAAAGCCAGACAGCACTGCTCACTGCAGATTATTCAAAGTTTGGGGGGTATTCTAGGCGTGTAAATAGCAATTAAAGGTATTAATTATTGTCCTTCAGTAACAAGACACAAACATTTAAAGCAATATTTCATTACAAAAAATGGCCATTCAGATTGACAGAGACTGCTCTTAATATATACGAAATCTAAAATTATTATGTTATAAATATTATATATTAATATATAAAAAGAAAATATTTAAGTTTGGGTGTGTGTGTATGTATGCATATATACAGTTGCAAGAAAAAGTATGTGAACCCCTAGCAGATTCTGAGAAAATGTGAAAAATCTTAACGAGAATTTATACAAAATGCATGTTTTTTTTCTTTTTTAATTAGCATGTCCTGGGTAAGATATTTTACACAGAAAATGTTTACATATACTTCACGAGACAAAAAAATTGCAAAAATGATTAAAGTAAGCCCCCTCAAAAGTTTGTGAACCCTTGGTTTTTAATGCTGTGCGTGGTTACCTGATGATCCACGACTCACAGAAGATACTTGCATGTTTCCTGAAGACAAAAATTAAGAACAATTTACCTTGAGCTTAAAAAAAGGGAAAGTCGGAAAGGGTGCAAATATGCAAAAGAAAAATCTGCAGAACCTGGAACATTTTTCTGAAGAACGGTGCTAAGTTTAACTGTTCAGGACAAAAAAGGGACTCATGAACAACCATCACAAAACAAAAACAAACAAGGAAAAAAAACAGTCGTAGATCATCAGGTAACCACACAGTATTAAGAACCAAGGGTTCACAAACTTTTGAGAGGGATTATTTTAATAATTTTTGCTATTTTTTTAGTGTGTAGAATATCTTACCCAGGACAGTACCAATTTAAAAAACAACATGCATTTTGTATAATTTCTCCTATTTTGTTAAGATTTTTCACATTTTCACAGATTTACATAAGTCCAATCGCTGTGAGTCTGAACACACTGATACTGAACCTGTATTTGAAAGAATTGGATTTTGTTGAGTGATTTCAGAACAGTATTGGATGTGCCTTTATTGAAAGAAACATATTAACTTCACTAGTTAATACATATATACATTTGATCAAAACAAACACACAAACAGACAAAAGACAAAAGAATATCTATAACAAGGCATGCTGCTAACAGCATGTTGCAAAGGCGCTGTGATTAAAGATGGGGTCAAAGTATTTTTGCTTTCTCTTTTCTGTTGTAAAGACAAGACGGCTGCATTTCACTTGTGATTTTGTGAATGTGTGTTGAACCAGAGCTGGAAAAACATGAAATATTATAAGATAGAAGAAGGAGAGACAGACCAAGCGAAAATGAGGTGCGTAATGTCCGGTGCACCAACAGCACAGATTGCTTGTTCAAGTGACAGGCATGAGAGTCGTAATGACACACGGGACGCTGCTGCAGACAGTGACAGGAGAGAATGATGTGACGACCCGGGGCGTTTTGTCTTCTCTGCACTGTGCAAATGTTAGCTGCTCCTGTGACCTGGATTAAGTGCACTTGACATTTAGAAATTGACTTTCTCCCAAGCTAAGTGTGTGCGTCCGTTTTAATATTTACAAAAACATCCACACTCTGACTGTAATTTCAGTCTTTATAACATCAAGTGTCTTCCAGAGTAGCTCCAGCAATCACAGGGCCTCATTCATGGAATACGAGCAGCATGAATTTATCTGTAAATTGTTTTAAACCAAATGGATTTACAGACATGTTTATGTTTTATGAACATTAAAGGGAATGTTGCACCGGAAATTTTAATTCTGTCATCATTTGCTCATCCAAACCTGTTTGCATTCCTTTTAAATAAATATATTCTCAAGTATGCTGGGGGTCCAAGTAACATTGGAAATAAAATAAATATCTTCTTTTGTGTGGTCCACTGGAAAAAAGTGTCACAAATAAATGTAAAATTCTTAGTTGTTAAAAGTTTTGGAAATCAGCTCCAATTATAAAAAAAATAAAAGAAAGAAAGAAAGAAAAAAAATAAACAACTTTGTAATTGGAATGAAATTTGATAAAAAAAAAAAAAAAAAAATTATTAAGTAAATGCATAAATACATTAATAAAAATTATAACTGATTTTCCATTCAAATATTTGGGGTTTGTTTGTTTGTTTGTCATTTTTAATAATTACGTTTTTGAAGGAAATCTCTTATGCTCAACACGTTTGGTTTTGTTTAATTAAAAAAAGGTAAAACATTAATATTGTGTAATATACTATTAAAATAAAACTGGTTTTCTATTAATCTATTTTTTATTTATTTATATTTTTTTCTTTCAGGGGAGAGCGCGAACGCAGTATATATATATATATATATAATATGAATTTTTACGATGTAATTTGTTCCTATGATGGTAAAGCTGATTTTGGTGTTATTATTATAATCAATGTTGAATATAGTTGTTCAGCTTAATATTTATGTGGAAACCATAATACATTTAGAAATACAAATAGAATTTATTTGCTAATTACGGTCACTTTTGATATATTTAATGCAACCTTGCAACACGTGTTATTATGATTTATTATTAGCCGGTTAACTGTCACTCACAATTTTAAATATAAACGTGAAAGTGAACTATCCAGACTTATTTTTTTATAATCCATGAACAAAAACATTTTTTAACATGATTTTGATGGTCCATTTTCATGATAATGCAATGTCTGACTTCAAAACGGTTTTCACACGATGACTTTTGATATTTAAGTTTTTAATTGATATATAATTTCTAATGATTTCCAAAGTGTGATAGAGAAAAAGCATAAATTCATCTATTAGTTTTCCTACATAATTCCTAAAAAAAACCAATCCTAAAATATCTATTAAGGAGATCTTTCCAGCAACATATAGTTTGTCATGATTACTTTCGAAAGGCAGTGCACACAGAAACGAGCGCAATATATCAAAACGGCATGCAAAAATGAATTCTTCTTGTGTATGAAATTTACGCGTGCATAGTTTAACAAACATCTTACACAGAAATTCATTCTGTTCGTGTTTCATGAACAAGGCCAACAAGCGTATATAACATCCTCAGTGAAAAGTCAGACACATACACTTTATTAATAGCTATGTTGCAAAAAAGCCTTTGCAACAAGAGCAGGACACGAACGAGCAAACAAAAAAGGCTTGCATGTGCAATAAGCATCAGTAAGCCTTTCTGCTGATATTTGCAAATAGGAGCTGCCAGCAATATCAGTGCATTACCCTACAGCTGTCTGTGCATCCTCCCGTTCAGCGCTCATGTACTGTACAAGAAACCTGTCAAAGACATACACACCTACACATTGTAACAGCTTGTTGTATGAAAGTACACAGTTGAGCCTGTTTTCTCATGCATACATGCTTTATCTTTGTGCTTTTCACAGGCTGGCTGATGCAATAAACAGACCGGTCTCAGATGGGGCATCACTGTCAGAAATGTATTTGCTTTTCTATTTCTCATAGTCTTTTTTTTTGGTTTTTTTTTGTGTTATGCTCTGATCCCATTTCAATATGTCTCATAAAAGCATCTTGTATACTTTTTCTCTGTTAAAATACAAGTGTGTAGAAATGCCTATAAGAAAGCCATCTGATTCAATTTGTAGAAGGACTACCTGTTTTCCAAACAACTGCAGATGGGTGTATAGGGTGATTTTCATATATGGTTGGCAGCTGCTATTAACTTTAAAATAAAAATATATGCACTTGGAGTTGTGCATGCTATAAATTTAGTCTTGCCCTGACAATTTCAAACGATTCAGCCAATTATGCAATACTAGCATTATTAGTGCCAACTGCTGTTGTTTTACCGAGGCCACAGGTCCCTGCCACAAAACTCCCTCAACGCATGAAGTCATACACCAATTATGACATACTCTTTTCCTTCACTTCAGCCTTTAAAATAATTTTAAGCACAATAACAACCTTAATTTGCTGAAAGAAAAAAAAAATGACATGCCAAAAGTCTGATTATTATTTCCACTCTTCAGTTCTTTATCTCGGAGCGCAGATAAAAGGGTTTAATCAAAAGCATTTTCATTAAAAAACACAACATCTTACAGCTCAATACATTAGAAGACTTTTAATAGAACATGCCTTGATATGAACCCCCACCGGTAATCTATCTTCCAAATAACTACTTTCAAAAAGACAAGAATTAGCTGTGTTTTCCAACTAGGGATGGGAATTGGAGCTCCTTGAATGACTCTGACTTCAACTCCTTAACGATTCCATTATTGATTTGATTAGTCATTTAAACACAGAAGAGAATGGTCAAAGCAATGCATATATGTGGACTCTAGAGAAAATGTCAATAGGAAAACCCCAGCATTTTACCTTAGTACTAGCATTACTGAACCTCAATTCTCTACCTTACACAAAGTTCACAAGAATTTCTGCAGATCTCAATGCAGTGAAACATTCCTATTTCCAGCTTTTTCTTATCTCCTCACATGTAAGCTCTGCACACACCTGGTATTAAGATCTGTCTCTGTGATCCAATCATGAGCAGTCATCCGAGATATATCACTGTGTACAACTGTGTAAAGTGGTTTTAAATTGAGGTTTTGAAGGTGGAAAAGAACTATAATCTGGCAGGCAGTCTTAGGGCCTAGATGAGATATAATACAACTAGCGATTAATCGTAAATTTTATTTACAATAAAAGTTATTGTTTATACAATGTGTGTACTGTGTATATTTAGTATGTAAATATAAAGACAAACATACATTGACATGTATACATTTATATTAGTGCTATAAAATCCAAAACAAAAGATTTTTGTATGTGTGTATTGTGTATATTATGTATATATAAATACACACACACACAAGTATATACAGTATCTCACAAAAGTGAGTACACCCCTCACTTTTGTTGCCAGAAGTTCAGACATTAATGGCTGTGTGTT
>JAUCMS010000153.1:16513335-16524083 GCA_032357445.1 Enteromius radiatus | reverse complement strand
TTGTCCCTTGAAAAGATATAATAAAATATCTACCAAAATGTGAGGGGTGTACTCACTTTTGTGAGATACTGTATTTAACCTTTAACCATTTTTGAGTATAAGCCTGCAAAATTAAAATGAATATAATTCTGGAACGTATTTGAATACAATCCTCATTCTGGTCTTGTTTTAAAGAAGATATTTTGAAGTTTCTTGCACCAGTGTCTGGAGTTTAAGAAACCTATAATATAATAGTATATTAAATATATTTAATATAAATTATAAAAATATAATTATATACACATTTAAATACATGTTAAATATTTTCTATATATATATATATATATATATATATACATAATAAATACACACAACACACACCTATATTATGTAAACAAAAACTTATTTTGGATGCAAATAATTATTGTCAAATGATTAATCTAATTTATATTATATATAAATATATTTAATACATAAACACAACATTTTTGTTTTTTAAATATACACATGTATGTGAGTAAAAACAGAAAAAGGTTTCATGAGTATTTCTGGTTCCCAGAATGCTTTGCATGAGGCTGTTTTTAATAGTTTTATTCTGTAAAAATAAAGATTTTTTAATGTTTAATATTAATTTATCTTTGAACAAACTGTTGCCAATGAATTTGATAAATATACATTTACAGTAAGTTACTGGCATCTAGCGGTATAATTACAGCACATCTTTTTACAGCAGCAAAAAAATAGATATTTACAGTATAAGATATAAAAAAAAAATTAAAATGTCATTTATTTCTGCGATGGCAAAGCTAAATTTGCGTCTTGAGTGTCACACAATCCTTCAAAAATAGTTCATATAATACAAATAAATATGAGATTTAAAAAGAGTCTGTGTAAATTTAGCAATGTCCTCCATCTTAATACCAGGAGTAAACAGGAAATGTGAGACTAGGATCTCCTTATGCTGCTGGGTAACGTTAGTCAAGCAACAACAACAGTTGAACAGAGACACGTGTTGCGGGGGTGTGGCGGCTGTAATGACACAGCATGTATAAGAGACCATAAAGCTTTAATGAGATGTGCTGGTTATCTGCCATATTGGCATATTCTCACATAAGGGCTGTAGGTCTCTGGAGGGAAGCCACCACTTCACCTAATGTCACATCACAGCAGGACACACACCTTCAGATCAGGTAACTTCAAATGAAATGGCCGGGGCCTCTCTGTTACATCGAGCGCAAAAAGAGATAAAACAGCTCATTTACAGAAGATAAGGGAAACCTAAGAGCATATGCCAGCCATTATTCTCATTTCTTTAATGCAGTCTTCAAAAGAACACACCACCTTAAAAAACACACACCTTGCAAAGGTGAAAAAACCTTTCTGAGTATAAATAGTTTCTGTGTATTTGTAAAAGGCAGTAGAGTGAAAAGCTGAATATTCAGCGTCAATTTTCCCACATTCGCAGAGGCCACATCTGCAAGAATTTATTTTAACAGCTTAACAGAGGGCCAAGATTTCTTAAAATATGTTAAATATGAAATAAAAACACCATATCAAACCAAAAACAATTTATAGAATTGTCAGCTGCCTGCAGGCCCTGCCTGAAGTGTAATTACGGCATTAAAAAGTTGCGTTCTACAGAAAATGGGAGCGTGTTTAGTTCGTGGAAAGCATATAAAATAAAATGCTGAACACATTAATGGTAAGGTCATTTATATGAGGCATTTCAGAGGCTGGAGTTGAACTATAAACTCGTACAGGGTCAGTAAATTACGTGGCAGGTTTGAACAGTTAAAGACTGTAATTATACGCCTGGCAAAGTTTTAAAACATAATGGACATAAATGGCATTTAAGGTTTGGCTTTTACACGCATTGATCTGGGCCATTAATTAGTGCTAATCTATAATGACTTGGGGAACATGCAATGTGTGTGAGTGTATCCATTTATACACATTAGCCCAACAGCAGTGGTGATGCTCACCAGCAAGCCACATCCGTGATGCCTGATGATGTGGACTTAAAATACTTAGTGTGACAGCAGCTGCATGCCCATTTAAAAGTCTCTCATGCTCACTAAGCATACAGTAAAATTGTGAAATATCATTACAATTTTCTAATGACAGTTTTCTATTTTAATATATTTTAAAAAAGCAATTTATTCTGAAGAAGCAAAGCTGAATTTTCAGAATCCGTTACTTCAGTCTTCAGTGTCACATGATCCTTCAGAAATCATTTTAATATGCTGATTTGGTGCTCAAAAAACATTTCTTATTATAATTCATCTTGAAAACAATTAATGTGGCTTAAATTTAGCAAATATTTTATGTTCAGGATTTGTTTAATGAATAGAAAGCTTAGATGCGATGACCTAGTTTAACACATGCACCAAACATTCGGCAACAACGATCTGGCAACTACAAAGCAACAACCTGGCAACCACGTAGAATGCCCAAGAAATGACACAGAAACAAATCTAGAGATTTGTTTTGATTACATAAATTACATGCATTTAAAATAGATTATGTAAGTTATACTATCAACATACATAACTGAACTACTATACATAAATGTGATTGTGTTTTTAAAGTCCAAATGATTCTGAATATCATTGTTATTTTACACCACTATGGGAATATTTCACAAACCCAGCAGAGAGGAATATCACACCCTATTTATCTCATCTGTTTATGGTGTATTTTCACTGAAAATGCCCATTAGACACTTCACAGCGGCACACTTGGACTCATTACGGAAACAAAAGCACTGAGTGGAACTACTGCTTCCCTCAAAACTTCATTAGAGCTTGGCTGAGGAAGTGCTCAACCTTTGGTTGCACAATGTTTTTCCCCTCTGGCAACAGGATTGGATGACACAGTGAGTCCAGAGCATGCACTAAATATGGGATTAAATTACATTGCAGGACTGTGGCAAAACGAAGAGGCGTTTGAGCTTTAATAAAACCACGGATAAAGTTTGTAGCTTCCGAGGGCGATGGCTAATGTACACGAGCAAGCTGTGAGACTGATACGAGTCGTTCTGCCTGCGTCTCTGTTCCCCTGGAACCTAAAATGGTAACGGCACAGCGTTCGACAAACATGGCATCTTCAGGCCCGCGGAAAATGAAGGTAAACACGGGACACGGGCTGATTCGTTCTGACACGCCAACCAGAGCATCACTTCCACTTAAGCAAGATGTGCTTTGGACTGGGCCTGCAGATGAGCATCTCCAGGGAGCACGGAGAGCAGGAGAGACAGCTCTATCGGTGGAGAACACAACGTGGCAACACATGCACCCAGAATTAGCATCAAAGCGCTCGGCGGTCTGGGGAACATCCGTTGACACTTCTGTTCGCTCCACGCTAGCTCAGATACGCCGCTTAATCTTTAAAGCATTGTTCAAATGGGAGATTGCAACTGTTTTAAATTATCCCAAGAAAGGCAGTCATTTCACTTTCTCCGTTTTATTGTGCATGTTTGGAGCGAGAGAGAGTAAGGGGAAGACGATAACACGAAGCTGAGACAAGTTAATCTCTAGCAGTCGCTTCAATTCAGAAGCACGTGAGCGGTGTTGGAAAACGTTGGTTTCAAACTCGATAGTAATCAAGCAATTATGCACCGCAGGAGGGAACAACAGGCTGGCTGGGACACCCAGCAGCCGCCCCACTGAGACAACAGGACCACGTCTGCCTTTGCTCAGAAGTCCAAAGGGGTTCCCCAGGTCCCTGTGCTGCATTCCTGCCTGTTTGTCATGATAAAGATGAAAAAGACCTGGAGGAGACAAAACAGATGCACAATGGTGCTCCTGCGCCTGTTTTTCACTTGGAGAGAAACCTTTTCTCAATTACCGCTCGCAGTGGGAGCCCTCTGTCAGCCAGGGCTTATTGCCACCCTGTGCCATTCATCTTAAATTAAATGGCTTAATCAATGCCAAGACAGAGTGGAACAACATGGCAGTACAGTAAGTAATTACCCCTCTCCTATAGAGAACAACACAAGCCTCTGCCAGCAAACTCTGTGCAGAACCACACAACGGTACTGTTTAGAGCAACCGCTGGGATTTTACTGCTCTGCCAGTGAGTAAACAATGCCACATTTTATTTGTGACATTATGCATGAAAATCTATGAAAGATTACAAAAAGTTAGGAATATCATAAACAGCCGCTGAGTGACAAACCAACACAAACACACACACATATATACAGTATGTCACGGCCAGTCTAGGGTTAGCAAAGCCAAGACAAGGTGAAAGAAAATTTTACTTTAGCCCCTCTCCTGTTCCAGCTCAAATAAACACAAAAGAAATAGCCACAAAATAACAGATTTATTATTATTTACATTAAGTAGGCTAGAAGCATCTCTTCAGAAGGGGATCCAGCCTAAAATAATAAACAAAAGGACAGACTAACTGAGTTAAAGGCATTAACTTGCCTAACAAATAAAATTCAAAGAAAAATACAAAGACCTTCCCTGTCTCCCTGACCGGCCAAAAACCAGGAGAAAATATTAAGCACCAAAACAAAAGGCAATCCCCAACCTACAGCTTCAGGGTAACGGATGAAAAGTAACAGATAAACGTTAAATATCAGGAAGAACGAATAATTGTGTAATAATATTACCCACTCAGTGATTATTCAACACTTTCACTACAAGTTCGCCACGCTGTTTGGCAACACTACTGCACACACAAGTTGTCTGGGGCAAGAGACGAAGGGCAGATCAATCCGACACGCACGGAGGAGCTTCACGACACACACAGCTCCTGCCACACTGCTCTGCTTCCCAGAGCATTCAAACTCTCCCGCTTCCCACGTAATGTCCTGCAGCTGGTCCCAGTCAGGCTCTACCAGAAGAGGCAGCGAGAGAGAGCATGCAAAATTCACATACATCAACACAATACATGCCTATGCAAGTAAATAAATAAGTTAACGTAAAGAGATGTAACACCCCCACCCTTAGTTACAAAACCAGGTTTGTAATACATCATGTTACAACATTCGAATTATCAGCATAGATGCAATTCAGTTATCCCTGACATAGCCAGCATGTTTTCTGTACCATTCTTTTAGCGTCTATCCAAATCGAAATCCTGTAGAATCAGTGCCCACCTTATTAAACGTTTGACATACGCGACAGAAATGTTAAAGGGTTATGATCCATGTACACCAGGGGTAGGCAAATTCAGTCCTGGAGGGCCGGTGTCCTGCAGAGTTTAGCTCTAACCCTAATCAAACACACCTCCCTGTAACTTCCCAGTGATCTTAAAGACATTGATTAGCTTCTTCAGGTGTGTTTGATTAGGGTTAGAGCTAAACTCTGCAGGACACCGGCCCTCCAGGACTGAATTTGCCTACCCCTGGTATACACTATAATTCGATTACCAGAACTTAGGTACACTTCAAAATGTTGGAGGGCTAGGAGTAAGGCCACTGCTTCTTTTTCTATGGTGCTATAATTTTGCTGACACTTGGTGAACCTTTTCGAGAAATAACTGACAGGATGTTCAATGTCAGCGGACTCATACTTTTCATCCCATATGAACTTTCGGTCAGTGCTTAGGAGATCAAAACGTGATGATCCAACTCGGTCAACACAGTCTTCTATTCTAGGGAGGGGGAAAGAGTCTGCCTTGGGTACATTATTCACCTTGCGGAAATCAGTACAGAACCGGGCTGCCGGATCCATGGGTATTGACTGGCGACAGAGAAACCATTATGCACCAAGTACTCAACTTCCTTTTTCATCACCTGATGTTACGGGACGTACAGGTTCACTCTGTAAGCATGCTGTTTGATGTGCGGGCATTGACCCACATCAATGTCATGCACCAACACGTTAGTTTGAGAGGGAACATCGTTAAACAGTGTAGGATACTTGTTAATCAACTTAATAATATCACTGCTGTGTTTTTCGGGCAAATATGAGAAGTAAGATGGTAGTGTGGACAGAATGGCAGAATTTTCAAGCCTACCACAAGAAGTTTGAGCTGTAATTCGTATCGCTCAGTTTCTTTTAAATGTTGTATGGCCCAGCAAATCATGCATGCATAGGAGAACTGGGCACAGGCAACAACACAAGCACAGAATCCCCAGGTTGTAAACTACGAGCAACACTCTTATGGTCATACCTAGTTTTCATCTTGGCTTGAGTGTCGGAAAGATTAGGCTTAGCTACCTCCCTAACTTTATGAATATGCTCACGGAACATACTCACATACATACAGGATCGGTATGCAAGGAATCTTTTTTAGAAAGGAACATGAATTAATTTCAAGGGTCCACAAACTGTGTGACCAAACACAAGTTCGGGCAGGACTGAACCCCAAAGACTTTTGCACAGTGCTTCTCACAGCCAGCATTATTAAGAGAGGCAATCCATCTACCCAGTCTTTACCATTTTCAATAACAGTACGTGCGCAGCATTGACTTGAGCGTCTGATGGAAGCACTCGATGGCACCTTGCGACTCCGGATGATAGGCTTTTGACATTTCATGTTGTACTTGCGGTTCTTTTACCAGCTGTTTAAACAAGTTTGAGGTAAAGTTCGTTCCTTGATCTGTTTGGATTACCAAAAGTAACAGAATTGAACTAACTATTGCTTCAGTGGTAATAGAGCGCAGGGGCACGACTTCTGGGTAGCGCGTACAGTAGCTGTACACATTATTGTGAGGATGTACTGATGACCAGATTTAGGCTAGCGTTAGGCAAGGGGCCTATGCAATCAAGAATGAGCCTTTCGAAAGGCTCTCTTATGACAGGAATAGCTTGAAGCGGGGCTTGAGGAATTATTTGATTAGGCTTACCCGCAACTTGGCAAATGCGACAGGATCAAACAAATGCAGACAATGAAGATGTCATACCCGGCCAAAAGAAATGCCATACGATCATGTGTTTTTGTAACACCAAGGTTCACCGAGCAAATAGGGAGAACTATCTGATAAACCCCTTCACGTTCAGAATCGGACAGCCTCCACTAGCGCATTAGCACACCGTCGTCCCAACAATAACCTACCGGCCCATCTGAAATTGGCGTTCTGTCTGCAGCAGCCTCAACACATTTGCTTAACAATGCATCAGATTTCTGAGCACCAATTAACTGTTTTCTACCCACTTTTAAGGGAGCATCATTTTCTTTCAAACATTTATCACTTTGGGACAGTTGCGGCTGCACAAGTAATTTACATTCAGCACTCGCTGGCGATGAAACCAGCCATGTAACAAGTACATTATACATAATACATACCGTGGTGGCTAAAATGATTAGAACACTAGTATTTTCACCAGCTAAAACTGATTTCAAGTAAGTTATTTGTATCTTTTGCTGTAGAGTGTTGCACTGGCTGTTGCCTTACTCCTTGCACAAAAATGTATCTCATTACATTTAATGCCAAAATTAATGATTGCCAATGAAAACTGATATCTCCCATAAACACACTACAGCAGAAGATAGAAATAACTGACTTAAAACCATTTTTTGTACTTGTGTTTTAAAATTGATGTTCTATTTGTTTTGGCCAACACTGCAGATGCCTTCTTTCTCACAGTCTTTCACCTTTACTTTCAATTTAAACTGCAAGCTCACAACCTCAACCCCACTGCTCACAAGGTTTTCAAAAAATTCAGTATGAACAGAATTCACTTCGCTTTATATGTCTTAAAATATCACTACCCACAGGAACTCTTTAAATTCTTTAAATCTTTAAAACAAGGCTTTTTCAAGTAATAATTTGAGTGTAAGATATGGATTTGAAATTCAGTTGACCAATGCACGTCCTTAAATTGAAATTTGACCTACATTCTATTTCAGAACTGACTTAGAATTTAAAAGGCATTCTCAATTCAATTTCAGATGGTACACAATCCTATTTACAACCGGCTTGACCATTTATTTTGTATTTTGCTGTTTCTTTTCCCCCCTAAATTGTCCATGAATCATAAACCAGAAATCAAGCACAGTTAATAAAACAAAACAGTGTGAAAATAATTTGGAACCATTCCTTTATTTTTCTTAATTTTTAAAAAGATTTTACTAAAAATGAAATGCTTCTGAATAAGAAATGTTTCCCAATTCCCATATTCAACTAATAAAAAGAACAAAAACGTATTTTGAAGGCGTACTGTGGTATCTGTGCTGAATTGCTGTGTGTATTATGGACTCAATGACTGCAATCAACACAGGTAAAGGAAGAGAATGAGAGAGAGCACTGAAAAACAGCAAACATAACAATTGATTTAATGAAACCATTCAAATGATCCAGCATGCATCTTGTCGAAAATGGCTGAGAAGTGTTCATTAAAAGCTGGCTGAGGGAACTGGCAGCATCACGTCTGTTAAAATCACCATACATTAGCGCACTTACCTTGTTTTGTATGATTAATGAAGAGCGTTGCCACTTGCACCCTAAACGGCTGTACTGGGGCTAGTTGTAATCAGCCATTACCGTGCAGAGCGAAACGCAGCACTTTTACACAAGCAGAACTGGAATGGGAATCACTACTCTTTCCATTTTTAAGAGAAAAGGGTACATTGGAAGGAGGTGCAGCACATGCACAAACCAAAGACAAACATTTACACGTCCTCATATAAACACACACACACACACACGAAAAAAAAAACAGAGAAAAGTTTGTTTTTTGTACTCACATCTGAATTAAAGCGAAGCTGACAGATGTTGCAAGAAATAACTTGCTTTTTCTTGGGAGGAATGGAGACTCCAAATGTGTGGTTGATTACTGCTTTCTGGACCGGGTCCATCTGGAAGACAAAGAGCAGAGGAACACTTGAGGGTGCTTTCACACTAGAGACTCTGGCGTGGACCAGAGTCTGTTTGTTGTCAGAGTTTAAAGGGGTTTTCTGAAGTGAGGGTGCACTAAAAAATATTCAGTTCGCAATTGGTATAATTTGTGGATGTGAACTACTAATGATGTTAATTTTGCATCTTTTCATGCTTCCTGTCACACTTAATCGTATAAAGTATATTTCATAACCGAACTGTTAGGAGAATGTTTCTGACACAAAATTAAAGTCATTCACAAGTAATATTTGCCATTATCCATAAAAGATGCAATAAACTGATCAAAAGCGACAGCAAATACTTGTATAATATTTAAAAAAATTGCAAATTGCAAATAAATCCTTGTTTTAAAAGTTCTATTCATCAAAAAGAATCCTGTAAAACAACGTATCACAGATTCCACAAAATTATGAAACACATATAAAGTAAGAATTGTTTCTTGAGCAACAAATCATCATATTAGAATGACTTCATGTGACACTGAAGACTGAATAATTGAATTCAGATTCTGATTAAAATTCAGCTTTGCCATAGAGGAAAACAGCTATATTAAATTGTAATAATATTATAAAATTATATTGGTTTCACTGTATTTTTAATCAAATAAATGCAGCCTTGGTGACCATAATAATGTTTGTTACATTTATATGCTTTGGGTTAGTTCTAAAAAAGCCTGTTTCAGGATTATTTCATATTTCACATTATTGAAATGTTACTGCAGTGCTATGCTTGTAAAAGGCTATGTGACACTGGACCACAAAAAAGAGCCATAAGGTTTTTTTTCCACGGATGAATGGTTTTTTGGGATAGGACAATATTTGATAAAACTATTGCAAATATAGAATCTGAGAATCAAAATATTGAGAAAATTCCCTTCAAAGTTGTTTAAATGAAACACGTTTTCTAATTAACATTGAAGTTTTGATATATTTACAGTAGGAAATTTACATGTAACATGATCTTCTCTTAATATCCAGATTTTTGGCATTAAAGTATAGATGATAATCGTGACCCATACAATAGCTATTGCTACAAATATACCTGTGCTACTTATGACTGGTTTTGTGGTTCAAGGTCACATATGCACTATTTAGGTACTAATACAGTATGTACCTTTAAGACACTAATATGCACCATATGGGGGAATAGGTAAACAATTCCTGATTTATTAGAATAAGATTACGGAGTAACATCGGATCAAATGACTAGGCCTGTCACGATAACAAATTTTGCTGGACGATAAATTGATAAATTGAAATTATCGCGATAAACGATAATATCGTCGATCTGAGACCATCGTTCAAAAACGGTTATTTTTAGACAATTTAACACTGCTATTGTGGATATTTAAAATGTTTTCCATTTTCAATTAACAAAACAACCAAAAACAATAAAAGCAATGGGCTCTCAGTCTCTGTTAACAAAAAATGCACTTGAATAATTTTAACTATTGCGAATAGTTTCTCCCGGAATCTTTGCCCGCGCCCGCGAGACAGAGACTGTGCTCCAAACCGCGTGCATGAGAGAGAGAGAGAGAGAGAGAGAGAGCAAGAGACCGCGCGTGTGTGCCTCATCGCGTGGATTTACTTTTATTTAGGCCTACACTCAAAATATAAAAAAAGTGTGTTTAAATGTGCCTAAAAGAAAGAAACATTTCCATTCGATGAGATGTGTTGAGATTCTGTGTTAAATAGCAGGCGATCTATTGCTGGAATGTGTTATGACGAGCACTCGTTTCCGCTGTTATAAGTTGGCGCTCGTGCACGCAGAACCTGATTTTGCTGAGTTCGGCGTGTCCCTGGGTCAACATCTTTGTTGACCCTGGAACAAAATTGTGATTAGCCAATCAGATTTGAAGAACCAGTTTATGGTTTTTGTGAAGTTTAGGCTTACAATTAGTGTTTGGTGCTTGTACATCAGTTTCAGTCATCTATCATTTCCTCTGATTTTAGGCATTACTCATGGGTAGGGTTAG
>JAUCMS010000153.1:16482007-16503913 GCA_032357445.1 Enteromius radiatus | reverse complement strand
TTTTATATATATATATATATATATATATATATATATATATAAAATATATATATATACACACATACATATATAGCATAAACGTGTGTGTGTGTAAACGTGTGTATGTCTGTTTGTTCTGTTTATTGAATGTAATTTAAATTATTCATATAATTATTCACAGCTAAAAGAATATGATATCTCAATGTATTTTGCTTGAAAATGCAGTACAGATAAAAATGCATTTATATCAGTTTTTTTGTCCCAAGTGTTGCGTTTCTGATGAAACCTATTTGCATTTAAGTGATGATAAAACATGAACACATGAAGATAGAATAAAATGTTTTTTGTTTGAAAGCAGATGCTTGGTTCTGTATTTTGATGTATAATATGTTCATATACTGTATGCATAGCAGAAAATATTCTGAAGGCTGTCAAATTTAGGTGAAAATCATCAAAAATGGCAACTTGGGAAAAAAAATAAATAAATAAAATAAATAATAATAATAATAATAATAATACGCTGGCGGGGAAATATCATATATATATATATATATATATATATATATATATAATTTTTATTTTATTTTATTTATTTTTTTTCCTGCTTTCAGCATGACCAGACAAATTATTGGCTTTTCACACTGCACCTGGTTAGGACACATTGCAAATGCTAGAAAGCACATCAGAAAAGTAAGAGACGACTTCAAAGCTCTCCCAGGAATCGTAAAGATGGAGAGACACTCGTGTCGCACCCGGTCAGCTGTGCCTATTACAAACTTACGGCCAATTATGAAACCCACCGCTAAAATCTCACAGATGGAAAGGCCGTGGACGTGTTTCTGCAGCCTAATTCCACGCTAATGCCTTTCCCTGGAAGAAAGAAAAAGAAAATGAATGTGAAAGTTTTCCACTCCGTGTGCGTCTGTCACACGCAGGGAGGGCTTGGCACACATATGCGTAACATCTGGACAGGAAGCGGTCTGTTAATGGAGGGTCGGCAGCTTACAGCAGTGTCAGGTGAGGACTGGAGAGTCTCAATTGGTAAGCTGTTCACAGATGTCCTCAATGTGCCTTTGACCAGGGCCTGTGGATATCATACAGTCGTTTACTGTGTGTCGATAAGTTTGTGAGCTCAGCAGACTTTGTGCCGCTGACAAAAATATACTCCGGTCCTTAAAAGCTGACAGAACAGACATAGAGACAGTAGTTAAGTAGAGCATTACTTGTGTTGATGGGGGTCTTTCACAATGCTGAAGCATGTGGAAATACAAGAGGTAAATCTGCTTACAAAGGGGTCCGGTATCATTGCACCTGCTCGGCCGGTTAAACACAGCCTGCGTTCCTGATGAGTGACCTCTCAGATTCAGCACACCAAGAAACGAACTATGAGGGAAGGAACATTTCCTTTTACATTACCCGTCTCTGCTTCACAGCGGTAACTCAATAAAAGAAGAACATTCATAATTCACCTCTTTTATTGGATGTTCCTGCCCCAAAAGAAGTGTTGTAATGAGAGACCGTGCTACTGATGCATAAAAGTGCATTTGATACATAACTTGGTTCTGGTATTTTCAACTTCCATAATCGGAAACTGAGCGGTGTTATAAAATGCTGTTATTCTTTTTTCATAAAATGTCAGTTGTGTTAGCACTTAGAAACCAGTGAAGGAACATTTTGACCTGTGTTTCGTTACAAAAATAAAAACTGGGAAATTCATAATTTGCCTCATATATTGGTCTGGGTGAAAGGCTGTTAAACTTTAGGCCTAAGTAGTCAAATGTAATACCGCAATACACCAAAGAAATGTTCTGGAAAGTAAAACAGTAATACTGTAAAATATTTTTGCAATTTATTCTTGTGATGGCCGGTCACATGTACACACACACACATACACTTTAAGACTTTAAATAACGAAATAACGGTGATGAGACTTGACTGTATTTACTGCTCATTATCAAGAGATCCACAGAGACGAAGAAAGAGACCGACAGAAAGAACAGATGGAAAAATTGAGTCAAAGAGAAAAATAGGGGCTGTGAGATTTCGATCAGCAGAGGATGCATATTGCAAAAAGAAAGAGAGAAAATAGGGTACAGGCCTGTACATGCCCACACGGCTGTTCCCAGATCTACATTACATTCAAAAGTCTTTTTAAATAAATCAATTCTTTTACTCAGAAAAAATGCATTATTTATCAAAAGTGACAGTAAAGAGATGAATAATGTTAAAAAAGCTGCCTTTCTATTCATCAAAGAACTTGCTTGGCTTCTACAGGAATATTAAGCAGAACAACTGTTTTCGGCATTGATAAGGCATTATTTCTGAAGGATCATGTTACACTGAAGAACAGAGTAATGACTGCTGAAAATAACTTACATCAGTACAAGTATTACTTAAATATACTGGTTAACTTCATGACTTAGGCTAGTGTTTTTGAATGAATGAGCTGAATGAATGACTCAACGCCTTTTAAAGGCAAGCACTGGTTTAGTTTCTGAATGAATCAAGTCAGCTGAATTAATGATTCAATAACTTACTCAAAAACACAACTTAGGAGTTTAATATCCGAATCAATCAATGGGTCTCATTCAGTAAATATGCGTATACACACATTTTTTGCGTGAAATGTGCTTACAGCTGTTTTCACGAATAAATCATGATTCATTAAAAACTTTCATATTAAAATGTATTCTTAGAACATAGAACAACTCATACCACACGTACGCCCGGGGCCTTATAAGCATGTGTACATATAATTAGATGTGTTATTGGTGAAAAGTAAGTAGGCATTAAAAATTGATAATACAGTATAATTAGAGCGCGCACAGATATGTTTGCTGAGACAAACATAAATCATTTTTTTTTTCTGGCTTCCACCTCTGACAGCAAAACCTCACTTTCATTATTGTTAAAGCTCTTTTTCTTTGTCTTTTGTTTCGGTGACATAATTGTCTTTCTCTGGACGAGTGCCGCTTTGCGGAAAGCCCTTATATGGAGCTGGTTTGGGCGTGTTTTATGCAAATGAGTAACCTTGTGGGCACGGGCGTGCAGAAGAATGACTTTAAGAACAAACTCATGTCACGTGTTGTGAATTGTGTGGAAATTTTTTGTAAGAAGTTCAAATATGTGCAATACGCGTTTTTATTCGTGTTTTCATTTATTTGTGAAAACAGCTGTAAGCACATTTCACGCAAAAAAAGGTGAATGAGACCCATTTAAAAGCCGTTGAGTCATTCATTCAGCTATTAATAGTGAATGAGACTTGTTTTTAAACTAATAATTAAACACACTACTTACTAAATGAAATAAAAATCTAACTAGAACCTTCATTAAAATCAATGTAGTTACTGTATTTCTTCAAAAACTACAAACTGGTTCTCCATTCTCAACAGTATGACTGAATGAGAGGCTGAAGCACACAGAAGGTCTTTGAGCACCATGCTGCCAATAAAGTGACAGCTCAAAACCATCACACACCATTTCCATGTAATATCACCATCTCTCTGCAGACTTACTGTAAAACTCACTCCATCGTGGCCCAAAATATGCATTTCACGGCTCTGTCACATACTGGAACTCAGGCACAAGCTGCTTGATGGTAAAGCGATGTAATGGTGTTTTTCTCCAATTCTGTGACTAAGCATAGACACATTGGGCTGTCTGAAAACCTGTCTGGTGCGTTTGACTAATTTGGAATTCGTTCTCCTGCTTTAGCTGGCATTTCTGAGAAAAACAACAACATTTGCAGCTGATTCATGCAATAAGATCTAAACGAAGAGGAAATGACAATACTGGTTAGAAAGTAAACGTCCTGTCATTTGTCACACACAAACACGCACACACACACACACACACACTTTCACCGCCTGAGAGGAATGCTCTTAAATAGTCCAGACTTGAGTAAACCCTTCTCTTGGTTTAGCTGGCACATCTAAGAAAAACAACAACATTTGTGGGTACTTTCTCAGTGGGCAACCTGAATGGGAAAGTGTGACATTCTCGACATTTGCAATTGCAACAGAGCAAGGTTAGACTGAAAACCAGCCGACTCTCTGTCCAAACCAGAGGAGGCAGAAATGTGTTCAGGATGTTCAAGAGAAAAGTACAAATGAAATTCATGAGAAAACACAGGAGATGTGAATGACCTTGATTTGAGGACAACTTTCGTTTTAAGGCCTTTGATGTTAAGGGCATGTTCTAGATTAAGTAGGAACTCTGTCGATTATCATAGAAAATTATTTTGATTCAACCCTCAGTTTGTGGAGAAAAACAAAACAAAACAAAACAAAAAACAACACCACAAAAAAAGTGAAAGTCTACAGAAAAAGCTGCTCACAAGCCAAGCCGCGTACCAGAAAGACACAGGCTACAATATGTGTGCCATGAAATAATGTGTACATGCAGCAAATCAACAGCACAACCAGTAATGATACCTTTGGAAAGGTGATTGAGAAATGTAATACCACATATGCTGTCGATAAAGTTTGTTGCATTAAACTACAACAAATAACTTCCACACATTTTTCTTTCAATTGCTTAAAAATAAAATAAACAGAATATTAGTAATATTATATTACACCTTCAAAAAAAAGGTAAAAAAGCTGTCACTGTGGTACAAATCTTTGTACTTTTTATTATGCTAAATAGCACAAAATAGTACTTTAAAGATGCATATTAGTGCATTAAAAACACATATTAGTACCTTATTTTCTGTATATTATACAGACATATACAGTGTACAAACAAAATGTACAGTGTGCTAGAATGCAGATAATACTAAACAGTTATTTCTTTCTATGCCAGCTCACAGCTCACACAGTGCTGCACTCACAAACCCACACAGAACCCAGTTCAACTCCAGGAGTTACTGTGATGACCTCTCACAGCCTACAACAACCCTATATATTTTAAATAATTTATATATATATATATATATATATATATATATATATTTTTTTTTTTTTTTTTTTTTTTTTTTTTTTGATTGACCACCAAAGGATGAAGGATAAAGTTACACTGAAGACACAAAATACTCAGCTTTTTCCTTCACTAGAATAAACTGCATAATATTTTTTTTTAATCAGAAAACAGTTGTTAGTAATAGTAATAATTATTAGCAATAGTATTGTTTTTACTTTATTTTTACAAAATAATGCAGATTTGGAAAACATATATGCTAATCCTTTTAACAACACTGAAAAATATAATATAAAATATATTTAACATATAAATATAACTAGTACTGTCAATTGATTAGTCTTGATTAATCACATCCAAAATAAAACTTTGTTTATATTTATGTATATATAAATAAATACACACACACACGAAAGGTATATATATATATATATATATATATATATATATATATACACACATACATATATATGTGTGTTACTTTTTTATATATGAAATATTTATATATGATCAAATGTATTTTAATAAGTGAATACCTATAAATATATATATAAAAAACATGCAAATTATACACATTATTTAAACAAACTTTTATTTTGGATGCGAATACTAAGTAATTGTTTGACAGCACAAAAAAAAAGACATTTTTGTTATATGTACATGCATGTGTGTGTATTTATACATTAATAAATAAACTGCATCTGTTTAAATACAAGAATGCATCCTGTATGAACTTCCCTGAGGACCATCACCAATCTAGATGGGGATCAAGATGCTATAATCCCTTGAAACCAGATTCCCCATCCAGCACCAGCGCAACAAAACAACCACACCTCAGACCTCGAAACCAGAGCACAGTGATACAAACATTTCCACCCTTAAAGTCCCTACGGCATTCACATGTGCGCTGCAGCAGCATGCAAACAGTCAGAGTGTACCATTACAGAGAGCCACTGAGAGCATGCGTGCCCTTGCTATCGCGGTCATGTCTGCCAAACGTGTAACGGTATATGTGTCCGATGAGTTGTGTTTCATAGGCCGGTATCACCTTGACGACAGCATCCGTCGATTGCTTATGAATGTCAATATAGCTGAGCTATTTAGAGCAGAAGGTGATGATGACGAAAATGCAACGTTATACAAGGCAGCTGAGAAGAAACACTTGTAGTTGAAAGCCGTGCGGTGTTATAGAGGTTATATCTTCATTTGCTGAGGAAAACAGTAGTGCTTGCAAAGCAGAAAAAAGAAAAAAAAAAGTGTTTAGACCACTGTCATGACACTTAGTATGTGCATTTCTCTGTGCATGAGAATCAACTATTGGGCCATTAACACAGGTTTTCTGCACTAAGGATGTTAAACGTACCAGTACTTGGTCAAGTGTTGCACTTTCACAGTTGACTGACAGATGAAGAGAGTGCTGCATTTTTCAAGAATGACGCATTTTTATAGGCCAAACTCAAAAACTAGTTAGAACTTTAGCACATCCTTCTGAAGATGATTCTCAAATGGATTTCGGGTTTAATGCCTAAAATAAAGACCCTGGTGAAACAAGATCAGTGTATTTTCACTGAAAAACAGTCAGCTTTTCCTAACATTTTTCCATTTTTTAATCGCATAAGGAAGAATAGTTTCATCAGTCAAAATGTTCCTGCTTTTTATTCGGCTTATGCAGTAATAGCTGGATGTCATAAGTTATACTTCTATGAGTCCGTTTTGGACTACATGAGAGCACCCTCAGGCTTTGAGTATGAATGAAACCTAATTTGCATGAGTGTTGAGCGCCCCATGTTCACATCACCTCATTCTGGATATGAATGAAAACACCAGGTCATAGATCAGGTCTGATTTGAAATCTAGATTTATTCACACTGGCCCTTAAAAACCTCACATGGACACACTTAATGTAGTTAAGCAGCATAAAAAGTAATGTTTGAGACCCTTGCAAGCACTCCAATGCAAAAAGTAAATAACAGATATGCTAATAGCTTACGCGTGTTTATTTGGTCACAGATCAGAGCATAGTAGTGTGGCTGCTCTGCCAAAGAGCCTGATGCAGGTCAAGGTCATTGTCTTTAGCCCAGAAGCTCACAGGCTGCTTAGACAGGAGAAGAACGTGACGGCGTTACTGATGAATAAGAGCCACATGCTCTAGAAGCAAGAAAAACGAGAAAAGACTCTACCTGACAGTTCATCGCCTGACAGAACCAGGCTGTCAGCTCTCTCACTGAGCCAAAGGAGGAAATAAATGTCTCCTTTTGCCCTTCAGCTTGAAGAAAAACCACCCTATTTGAAAGCACGCGTGGAGACGGTTCCTCGCATTAGTGGCACTTCCTGTCACTGGGGTTGGAGAGCTGGGGGGTAAAGCGAGGAGGTATGCATCATCACAAATACAAAACATAGAAATGAATGCATTTTTCAAGCCTAGAAAAGTAATGAAAATTCAGGGCAAAATGTAGAAATCGTGGAAATGAATATTATTATTATTATTTTTTTTTTTTGCTTGCATGTTGCTTCAAAATAATTCCAGTGCCAGTGGAAAAGTATCAAAATTGGTCACCAGCATGTCTCTTTCTTTCTCCAAATTGATCTAATTTATTAGCCAATCATAATTTCAAGTTGGTTCTCAATTTAATTTAATCATTAATACTGAATCACAAATTGGTCTGAATGATTTATTAAATTATTCAAATCAGTCAGAATTCTAGTCTTTTCTAGTAATCATAAATAATTTAGAATGGTCACCAAAAACTATTTAAACCCTGACAGATAGATAAATGTTCATAGCACAGTGTACAAGTAGTAAGACAGCATGCCTGACCGATTCTTTGGCTGGAGGTGGAAATTTGTTAGGTCAGACTGACCACTACCTTTTCAGACGGCACCAGTGTTTTTTGGTTGAGAAAGAGATCAGGAGAAGCAGACTGGTTTTCTGAAGCAGCAGAGGTTTCCAGACTGCGGGACACCCTAATGAACCCGGCCTGACTATATGTGCCGTAAACCAAGAAGACAGATGAATTATTAAAAAGGATACCAAGACAGGACAAGGTGGACATTTTATCAATACACTTAAGTTGCTGTAATGTAAAGACCCCAGAGGCGGGCTAACAATATTTAACCAAAGAAAGAACATCAGTGACTTAAATCAAGTCATGTTATGTCAATGCAGATTGGGCTGCAGAAAGTTTTTAAATAAGATAAAGCAAAAACAGTTGTCTCTGTAAGGCAAAAAAAGGGGGCAAACTGGAAAAAAATAAAAATAAAATAGAACCTCATACAGATAATACACGGCCAAATCCCCTCAACTTTGTTTTCCCAATATTTTACTAGGGGGTCAGAAATAGGGCATTTAATTATAGGATGAGGCATAGTGCAATATCATTCATATTTGTGTACTGAAAAAGCAACTGGATTAGCAGTCATAACCGATTTACAATCATACCACACAGAGGGAGAGGAAGAAAGGGGCCGAGAGTATTTTCAATATCATAACGGCACACGAAAAAAGGCCATGTTTGTCCGTACAGCTGCTGTGTATTCAGGATTTGGGATTTACCCACATAATTATCTCAGAGTTAGTAATCCATCGCTGACCAATCATCTGAGAGATGGGGCTTACAAAGGCCTGCTGTTACCCTACTTGTGTGGCCCTTTATGCTATAATTTGTACCTACTATGCAATCAGATTACTCTTAATCTAAATGACTTGCATCCTCGCTGGACAGATAATCTTTAAGCTTCATGTTCCAAGAATGAGTGAACATGGGACCCCGCGTAAAATAAGCATGGCCGATCATAAATTAATTCATTCAAATGCATTTCTTTCCTTGCGTTCATAAAATATCTTACAGTAGTGAAATCCCTCTAGGAGAATGATGCTGCCTGATGAAAATTTTAATTTGTGTGAATAACATCCTAAACCAGGAAAACTGAATTAGCATGGTCCCCTCTTTTCAGCACAAATGAATAATATCTCTTGCTAAGATTTAATCAGGAAGAACTCTCAGGAAGGGTGGTAAAGGCTCAATTGCTATGGCTCTCCTTTTAGGAGACGATTCATGAAAGATTAACCAGCAGTTTCTTACTTTACTTTTACATCTGACAGTGAGAGAGAAGTGGTCCAGTGAGGTGCAGCAGGGTCGGTTCAGAAGCTAATGCGGGTGATCAATTAAGAGCTTCCTCTGCAAGTAATAATCAAGAAGGCCTACAATACCTGGAGAAACTATGCATTAGCATTAGTCACGGTTGTTTTTCTTTTTTAAATTGAAGTAAAAAATAAAATACAGAATTGAAATAAAAAAAGAGAGATGATACATCAACAGAATAATAAAAATGCTAAAAAGCATATTTCATGCTTTCAGTGGGCCCCAAAAACATCACTGCTAAGTCATCTGCTATAATGAAATAAATTGATAATATACGAGCAATTCACAAGCTGCTTGCAAAAAATAAATACTTTTTTTTTTTTTATTTAACAGTTATTTTAGCAAATTGAATAATAACTTTTGAATGGCATTCAGCAGAGAAAATGCTTTTTGCCACCTTATGGTGCAGTTACAATATCTACCAGCAGGGGCAAACTGGGTCATGCCAACCCCCAAACTTTGACCCCTTAAAAGAATTGCATTAATTCTGCCTCCAGTGTGTGTGTAAAGCTGCACTGAAAGTTCTCTATTCAAACAGAGCAGGTCATGGACCCATGCAGCAGTTCTGCTTTAAGAGGTATTCTGCGTAAGGTCTTCTGCTTTGTGGGTTGATTTCAGGCACTGTGGGTGTGAGTTACCTCTCTCACACTCTGGTGTCAATGTTGAAAGGATTAGAGGAGCCCTAATGTTTCCCATCTGTCACTGAGCCAAAGCGTCCCTCGGCTCATCTGATCCGCAAGCTGCTTCCTTCCTCAAAATCACATTTAACAAATGATTCCTCGCTCTCTGATTAAAGTCTAGATCCTGTTTTAATCCACAGTCCGTATATTATAAATCTCATACATTCTACCTCAATATTCACTTAACTTTTAGTTCAGTTTTTTTTTTTTTTTTTTTTTTTTACATTTCTAGGCCACATACGCATATACCACCTGTGCAGACCTATAAAAAGACCCAGCAGCTCTTCCAAAAACTACGTAGGCAGCATTTTAAGGTATCGTGGGCACACACGTAACATGATTATGCTGCCTTGTAAAATATCTTCATTTGGAAGCATTCTAAGACAGCGTGTGTCTAAGACCCTAGGATTTCCTCGATGTGGAAAATGTGGACAGAATCTCATAATCCAGTTATAAAAAAAGAATACACACTATAACACAGAAGGTCACAGAAACTGAATGAAAATCAAAGGCAGGGTTATACAACAAACTACATTTCAATATGGATTAGAGTCTATGATTATTGCAGTTTTTTATAACTTACTCAAATTCTTTAGTTCAGTTTTTTATGTATGTCAATGAACATATCAGTGCCATCAGAAGGAAAACGTCCTTGTGTCTTTGTTTATAAGTCAAAATGACATTTTGTCAATATAAAAGTGCACTCTCTTGCCTGATGTAAACTATCCAAGCAGTTTGGATGGCAGCTGAAAAGCAGAAGGCCACACATCTTATATGTGTCATATCTATGTAAAGTACAAATTTACACATTATTAGATGTGGGATATTGATTGAAAGAGAGCGTTTCGAAATGTTTGAACTCTTTAGTCATTATAAGGCCATGATTGACAACATATAATAACCCTCTGTCCTTGACCTCTACTGCCTCTTCCTCTGTACTCTTCCAACAAGCATCCATACTCTTCTTCCTCTCGGCTGTTGTTGTTGTAAAAAAGCTGTATGACTTTAATGTTTGATTGCCACTGATAATAAATTTGTATTAAACAAAACAGATTTCTTCACAGAGAAGACAATCTATTGTAGACCCTGAAGATCTTTACTCCAAACCTAATCAAACACACCTGAAGCAGCTAATCAAGGTCTTCACCTTTATCCTCAATGTGGAAGTAAGCCTATGGCTTAGTAAGCACTACAAACCAGTGTGTTCCTAATTACAATAACACATTAAAATAACATAAGACAATCCCACTTTCAATATCAATCAGCAAAACAAACGGTTTTCCACAGCTAAAAATAGCTGGACACAGATGAGACCGGAAGCTATACCCAAAGAAAATAAAAATAAAAAGGTGGATATTTTTTCCAGGGTTTTCGGGAGAGTGGCCCTCCAGGATGATTGTTCCCCACCCCTGTTGTAGACTATATATAAACATCTGTAAACAAAATGTATTGCAGTAGAACAATCATTATTGAACCTTACAGGGAACCTTCATTACAATACCGGTTTTCTCTTAATGTAAAGATCATTTTAAAAATGTATAAATCTTTTTCCACTATAAAGAGTCTTTTGTGCAATGGGGATGTCAAATGGATGACTTCATACAACCACAGATGCCAATAAAGAACCTTTATTTTAAAGAGAGTGTAGGCTAGTCTGTCTGGTGCTGGATCCTCTCTGATTGAGTTACATGCATGCCATTATCTGGGATTAGGTACGTGGTGAAATTCCAACATGAGCTACACTCATGACTTAAATCATTAATGCACATGTTAAAATATAAATAGAGAAGAGGGGCTTTTATCAGATTTTTGCAGGGTTACATTTAACCAGAGGCGATGCTAAATAAACCACTACAGTCGGGGCAGCTGTTACAGTTCAGTTCCTCTCTTAGGTCCATTACTCAGACCTGGATTGTAGCAGTGGGAGGAAGGCTAACCACAGCTGACTGACAGGGAACCTAAAGAACCTAGAAGTCTCTGTGAGGACAGACACCTCATGCTAGTAGCCAATCAAAAGGAGATCAGCGAAAGCCCAGTTGAGCTGCACGCAAACTGATTAGAGTTGAACTGAATTAGCGGATGCAGACACAGCACTTACCGGAGCTCCTTTGTTAAACGTTAGAAGAGAAAGAATGGAAATTTGATTTCAAACTGTTAATATGTTGAAGTGAATTTATACAGATATGTGAGGAGTAGTGTGTAGGGACCCTGTTATTCAGAACATGGGAAACAGCAGGACTCAGCATTTGTCACCTACTATGAAGCTCAAAGCGGTTTCTGGCCACTCTGTCCTCGCTTCCAGACTAGGACTGTAGGAGCTACTGATGTAAGCTATTTTGACATCAAGGTTACATCCTAGATATGTGGAAAACAATGATGACTTCATAAGCACTGACATCATTAGCACTGACTTCAACAGTTTAAGTGCATGCGCTATAAACTGTTTGAATGAATTCAGTTACTGTCAGTCAAAGAAGCATGACTAAGGTGTTAATTAATTTCTGTGTGCACCACAGTAAGAAAACTGCACCTTCTTTTGCTGATGCAGAGTAACAGTTTTAGGTCTGTTGCTGGAGAGAATCTAATTGGACGCCACAGAGGGATCGTTTGAAATTGCTGACTCCTTTAACTTTAGATTTGAACTTTCTATTATTTTAAGTTTTTTTTTTTTAAAGTGCCCCTATTATGCCATTTTAAAGGTTGCTAATATTGTTTTATAAGTCTCTCAAAACAGTTTTACATGTATGCAAAGTCAAAAAACACTTTAGTTTCCTCCAAAAATATAGCATTTCTAAATGATTCGTAAACGACTCGTGTGAAGCAGTTCGAAGAATCAGTCAGTCTAAACCCCTCCTTTCCGTGAGCCCTCACTGCTGTGATTGGTCAGATGCCACAGTCCTTTATGATTGGTCTACTGCCGTCTTTCTCACATTACTAGGGTTGCTTTCAGAGGGAATATGTCAACTAGTTAGCACGGACTACCATGGAAAGTGGTCGCAATTTGCTTTTAAGTGTATCGGGCACACCTCTACATTGTGAACTTCCACATTGTATAAAGCTTAACACTGAGTTAAACATCATTTATCATAACTTATAATGAGACAGACAGACAGTCAAGCTGCATCAATCACAATGTTTAGACTTCATTAGGCCCACAGCTGAACAACAGAACTACAGAAACGTAAGTTAGCAGGGTTGTTACACAACATAACGTACAAAAATACGAATTTTGAACGATCGCTAGAAATACAATCATATTGATCACACTTACAAGTAGAAGTTCAGAGGAGCAAGCCGGTCCAAATAGACTGGGCACTGATCCATCTTTTAAAACCAAGCGTTTGGTGAATCCTGTGTTGTACTCCCCAAGATTATCAGTAAAATGAGCATAACACAAGATGAGGTGTTGAGGGCATATAAAACAAATTTACTCTCACAGGGCAGGATACAGCGTCTTCTTGACATGATGTAATCCACGGGAAATTGTACTGTTTGTGGGCGGGGCAAGTTGTAGAATGTGGGCGGACATTATGCAAATATGTTACTTAGTGACGTGCAGCCGTAACAGAAAAAGATTTGAATTGCTGTTTTTTTGATAGACAAAAACTTCCTTTATCGTTCACTGTCGGTGTCACAACTTTGCAGATAGTTTATGTTCTCATACAGCTACATGACACACTGCATGAAAGATCATATTTAAAAAGGCATAATAGGCGCACTTTAAAATCAATGGGGACAAAAAGTCAGGCTCAAAAAGCATCACATTGCACCATAAATCACGCAGTCATAAATCTCATTACAAAACTTTGTTTTATTTAAATTGATTATCTTAACTAAAACAACTCTGCTTATTATAACCCCATGAATACTTTTCAGTCTCTCCATAAATACCTGGCTTTTTCACTTTTTACGATCCATTCAGTGTCCTCACATAAAATCCCTCCAACATTTTTTTCCTCAAATATCCAAATTTTGTATCACATACATACATTTTCAAATCTGCCACTGAAATCTGTCATGTTAATTCACACGCATGTTGTGCAGGATTTCACAATGACAAAGATACTGTGACGGTTTGTCTCTCTTTGGGACATGTAATGTCGTCTCAGTCCCTGTGCTGCTCTCTCTCACAGCACCCATCGCACCCGTCCCTTGTCATCGGCATGCGGTGTGATTTCTCACAGCTACGTTACAAATATAAATGCACGTGACAAAGTGGGGCTTTAACAAGTAAGAACCGGCCAACTTAGCATCAGCTTGATGGGATCCCTACAGTAGCTCAGAATTTGACTCTTGAATGCAAGAAATTTTGTTGTTGTTTTTTTGTGCTATGCAACTAATCACATCCAAAATAAAAGTTTTTGTTGGCATAATATATATGAGCATACTGTGTATATTATATTACACACATGCATGTATATATTTAAAAAAAAATATATATATATATATATATATATATTGTTTATGTATAAAATATATTTATATATAATATAAATTATATGAATGTTAATACACACACACGTAAATAGTCACAATATATACTGTATGCGTATGTCTTTTTATATACACATAATAAACATACACAATATATTATATAAACAAAAACTTTTATTTTGGATTGCCCAGCACTATTATTAATTTATTTTTTGTGACCTTGGGTTGCGGAATTATTTTCCCTCTTAGTTTTCTCCAAAAGGACTTATATATTTTTCCTAAACCAGGAACCAACCAGAAGTCTCTTAGATTAATTATAATATTTGATTATAAGCAATATAACAGAGAAGTTCTTTTGCTTCACAATCTCAAAGTCCATGGTAAAACTTTCAAGATAAAAAAAAACAAAAAACAGTGTGATTCATCACGCCCTTCCAAAGAGGAATATTTCCCCTCTCCCTCTTTCACCTTCCATCTTCCTCCCTTCTGCTAATTACGAGAACTAGCTGACCTTCCCAATATCCTAGTTTCCCAGCTACGTTATCATTCGTTAAACTCCGCAGAGACGCAGGAGATGTGGAGGCAATTTATTTCTGCCCCATTCCATACTCAGCCAGGAGCAGCAGCCCCCTCCCGGGCTTTTCCGTCAGTAAAAATAAATGTAAGGTCAAAGAAGCTACGCACACAATGACGAAGGTATGCACACATGCGTGTATGTGTATATTGACAGTAATATACATGCTAATTCAGGTCACGTCAGACATCAAGTCACAGTTGAATGTCACTCCACAGCAGTCTTGACCTTAACAGCAAATGAGTTTTTATATAATTTAGCTGGTAACGGACTCTCTGTAGTATCACGCTACATTGACAAATGACTATTAGACCAACTGAGACGTATGTTAATAGACGGCGAGATGATGGCATATAATATGTGACAGGAAAAAAAAATATACGGAATAACATCAAACAGTAGAGTCAGATGTGTCTAAAAAAACTTGATGAGCACCGGGGCATCCTTAGACTTTATGAACAGGCATCTATTATGTAACAATGTGGAACCAAAAAATGCCACAAAAAGATACATAAAGAGCAGATTAATGTTTGATTTTGTACTAGGTTAACCTAAATAATTTGACTAAAATATGAAATCATAACTAGCTCGCTTGTGCAGAACGACGGCCTGCCTTTTTGGCTCGTGGATCACTTTCACGCATGATGGTGAGCTCCATAAATCACGGCAGACAGAATGGGACTAATTACCAGTCACCTATATAGGCATCTCACAGCTGCAGGGGGGACAAGCCATACCACAAAAGCAGTCTTTATGGTGTGCGTGGCAGCGAGGCTTTTGTGCAACACACGGAATAGATATCCAAGTACAATAGAGTCAGTGTCTGGAGAAAAAAAATATTAAGGCAAACAATAACAATTCATGTGGAGTATGAAACAAATTACTGAGAATGGCCCATGTGAGTTGTTTACTGTAAATAATGCACAATGTATGGTCTGCAACCAATACTGCTGAAGTATTAGAATACATAACATTCTTCTGGAATTGTACGTGGGTGAGCTCCGCAACTCTTCTGCTTATACGTTATTCATTTAATGAGAACATGCTGCCATTTACAGGCTGCTCTGTTGACATAATATGATGCATTTCAGGAAAAAAAAAAAAAAAAAAAAAGCAAAAACAGGATAGACATTTATCATAAAAAAATGTAAATAAATACATATGATTTTAATCTCACCAAGGCTGAGTTTGTTTGATCAAAAGTAGAGTACAAAAAGAATTTTACATTTCGAATGAACTCCTTTCTATTTAAAAATGTCATTACTCTAGTCTTCAGTGTCACATGATCATTCTAATACGCTAATGTGCCGTTAAAAAATAATAATTATTATTATTATTATTATTATCAGTATTGAGAACAGCTGTGCTGCTTTTCTTTTGTGAATAAAAAGCTAAAAAAAAATTAATTGATCAATTAAATGCATCTTCAATATACAAAATAAGTATTTTCTTATGAAGGTTTTTATATACACAAATGCCTTCTGATTGGTGGTGTATGATAGGGAAGTGGTTACAAAAAATAAATAAAGGAAAGTAGGAAGAATTTATGATATCGGGTAAAAAAATAAATAAATAAATCTGAGACAGGGAAACTTATTACATATGATTAAAGATAAAAAACAAACACTATTTTATTTAGGGTAATATTAATCATGCCCAATAAAAACCAGAACATGAAAAATTGATATGTTAATGAATTAGTAAGTTTGGTTTCAGTTGGATACCCCTCCCCCAATTTTGAAAACCTCACACAAATGACCTATTTTGGATTCAAAACAGCAAAGTTTGCCAAAAGGTGACAAGTTTGCTTCCCTGCTGCAGACACACATCACACTACAAGATGACACGTGCAGTTCAGTTCTCACCAGGAAGCTGGATCCCTGCTGTAAACCTGTGAGCTACACCAAAACTCCAGGGTATTAACCTTCCTTACAAACACACATCATATTTACTAAACCAACCATTGACAAACAGGAGGAGCATTTGTGAAAAACAGCTTGAAAACAAACCTTATTGCGTGTAGTGTTTCTAGCGGTGCAGAAATGACACACTTCACCTTTAAGGAAATCTATGACGATGCTGAGACATCCTTACTGACCTTGAATAACCCCAAAGTGCACCGACCTTTCATTTGAAGGCATCGAGATGCTCTTGTTAACCTTGCATAAGCATAGTCTTAAACACTGTACAGCCAAGTATTTTCTCTCTGGATCGTACATCAGCTCTTCTGTGTAAAAGAAGCAGCATGATGTTGATTGAACTGTTATGAGCGTGATTAACACGGATATTAAACAGCAGCAAAGACACGCCGTAATGCTGCTGTGCAGAAGGGGAACTCGTTTATCGTTCTCTCTACAAGTGCTCCTATATTTCTAACGGAGACAGCAGGTATAATAGCAGCCCTGTGAACATTTCAGAGCTCTTCATTACAATTTTGTGAGCTGAGCTGAAGTGGAATTAGACAGATCTCTTTACTTTCAAAAAATGCATAGATCAGAGTTCCTTAATACAATATTTCTGACTTCTAAACAAAGAAAGGACGTGTGGGAATAATCAAATGGAGAAGGAAGGAAGGAAGCAAGGAAGGAAGTGGAACACATAAGCATGTGCGCTGTACTGATTCTGTGCCTGCAAACACTTATCATCACTGTCGGTACATTTATCTTCAGGACGCCTCGAACAAAGGTGGACTAATATGTGTTTATGAAAAGAGGTTTAAAAAACATTCCCCAAGGTGCTTTGAGCCTACAAATGTGTTTTGCTTTTCGAGGCATGATGCAACACTGCTGAACAAATTAGTCCTGATGAGGAAAGGACTTAAGTGCTCTATTAATTATGTACAGGTAGACCACACTTCAGGGAGAATATGTGAGAAGCCACACCTTCTGCCTTATGTTCACATTACACAGAGAGAAAGAAAGAGAGAGAGAGAGAGCAACAACTCCACATAGAAACTGATATAAAAGGTCAAATTTGCAAAGCCTCTGGCAAAGGTTGAAATACTGCATAAATACTTGTATTTCAATTTAGGACATTTCTAATGTATTTACAAGTATTCAAGGGAATAAATGAACAAAGGTTGTCTAAACACACAAAGGCCAGAGCTTAAAATTGGTATAAAGACCTTTAGGTTGCATATATTACGAGGCCTACTGTAGTATTATATGAGAGGATTATTATTATTTAGTCCAAGGACAAACGCAAAAACATGACATCAAGCTGCAAGATGCCCAATCCCGTATTACTGGCGAACATGCACTTTCATTTTACTCTCACTATCCTTATTTGTCTGTTCTATTTTGACCACATTTTCATCAATATACACAAAAACTGCTATAATCAATATACAGGGATGAAGATGTCTGATGTTGAACATGGATATTTACTGACAAAATATTATATTATTTTAATAATCAATTTATGTAAAAAAATTTTAATTTACATTTAATATATTTTTTTAATTGTCTGTTTATTTATAAATGTTGTTTATTTTAGTAATATGCATTACTAATATCTTTGTGTTTTTTTTTTTTTTTTATTATTATTTGACTTTGTTAACAATTCTCAAAGAATATAAGAAGTCAGGCCAAAACGATCCAGGATCGTTGAAACCAGTTTATGGAGTCAACCAGTTAACCCAATGAACCGGATCCGTCTGATTCATGAACGAGTCATTTCACTTACAGCACACTGAACTTATCAATTGGCGATTAAATGAGAAGATCCGATTCAAACGAATCAATCGGACATTCTAACGTTACTTTTCATATACTGTAACAAGGACGTAATTCAAGATAACAACTTAAGTTAAATGGTTTGTCCTGCAAACTATCATGTCTTACGATGAAACCTGGATTATGAAAATACGAGTCATATGCACTACTGTCAAATGAATTCATGATAGTCTTTTGTTTTATAAGTGAACTGTCCTTCAAGTGAACTTAAGTCTTATAAATGATAGTTATATGGATAAACCTTATTTGCTATCAGTGTAAACATTGCTTGTTTGTATTTTCCCCCCATCACTAGCACGTCAGCTGAGATATTACGACATTGATGCCTTGAATGACAACTGGCTGACGCTAAATTATAAAGCGGCGCGAACAAGTAAGATGAAAGTGTTTGCCAAAGTTGTTACTGAAATATGCGCTCTGGTTACACGAAGAGACTCCAAAAACGTTGAAGAAAGACACGCTTACGTGAGATTTCTATCTAAAACATTAATAAATCACACACAGGAGATAGAATATCTATTACTGGCTTGATGCTTTAAGTTGCTGTCTTTCTCGCACTAAAATGAAGTTGTGGTAGACTGAGCGGTTGTCAGTATTAAAGCTGTCAAAAACGCATTTGCATATGAATCCTCCTGAGGTTCACTTACCTGAACAGCTGATGTTTGCCGGTAAACTTGAACAGACTTGGCGTCACTCTATGTTGCAGGTTGCACGGAGCACACAGACTGAGGCGATGCGCCGCGTCCTGACTCAAGTTTACGAATCCTACTATGGCGATGGCTACTGGTGTATTATTCATGATACAAGCATTCGCCATTGGCAGGTTACTAAACTACGTCAACCTTAACTAATTAATATTCATCATTGGCATTTCCCCATTGGAGAGCTGCATAGAACGTCAGCGTGGCATTATTAATATTCACAAAGTGAGCCTACGCTATTGGACGGCAGCCACACGACGTCAGCACGGCGTAAGTAATATTCATAAACTGAAACTTCGCCATAGTATTTATATAGACTTGGTAATTTCCCGTTAGAAATCATCACGCATGCTCATCCCGATACCTCAGGGGCAGCGCTACCTGAGAGGACATACTGTATGCCCTACTTTCACTGTCTGTACACTACCTTCCTCTCATTCTCCCTATGGTAAGGGAATTATACGTCAATATATAAACTTAAAAAATGTCATTTTTAAATGGCATTTCTATGAGATTTGAAACACTATCAGTGTGCAAAAAAAGTTTATATTTGGATATTGCTACACCTTTAGGCTACTATTTAATACTGCCATCCTAATGAAATTAAACAAAATGTAAGATAAAGTGATATAGTATGAAAATATAATATAATGTATAAATATCATACTATTATTAAAATAATAATAATAATAACAACAATAAATACCCTTTTTCTCTCTCACTATGGAGATGTCAACTGGAAACAATAAAAATGCATCCACATTTTTTACAGGGTGGAAAGATCTGGAAAGAGGAACCATCCAACCCAAGAATTCCCTAATAAAACCAATAGCTCTCATTCTTTAAGCGGGGGCAGCTTGAGTCAAGTTGGACTTCAGTAAATAAGGTTTGAATGATGTTTAAGATGTCTGCGGTGGCGAGACGGTCTGCCAGAACGTATAGACCCCTAATTGCACGCTACAGTAATAATGATCTACAAAAATTCTATTTTAAAATTTAAAAACAGGGTATGAGGAAGCACCCACACTGAACTCCACCCGTTCATTCACTTCCTGTGGTGACATTGGGCAGAGCTTCCATTCATAGAGATATTTTCTTTCCAGGCATTCACAGCACTGCCCATTCTCACACTGACAGCGTGAGTATGAAACACACGGGCCACGTTTTTCAGCGGGATGTCTGTAGCAGCAGGAGGTAGAGGAGAGTGGTAGGTGTAATTGATTTCTCCATTAATAAATAAAAACATGCATGCACAGACATTGAAGGAATAGTTCACCCAAAATGTAAAAATTGCTGAAAATTTAGTCACCCTCGAGCCATCCAATAAGTATGAGTTTGCTTACCAATATGATCTACAGTGAATGGGTGCCGCCAACAGCTGATAAAAACATCCTACTTCTAAAAGAGAAAAACTGCATGTTTATAAAGAAACAAATCCAGAGTTTTTGATCTCTGCATATTCCACTCCTGATTCGAACAAGATGACTTTTACTGTCGAAAACAATATAGAGGATTTGCATATTAGCCAGAAACAGTTGTTTAAAGTTAAAAAAGCAGATTTGAAGGTTTTGAGTGAACTATTCCTTTAATAGACACTTACAGTAAATGCGTCAGACCTTGGGATCAAGTCTATTTCACGAGTCCCAAGATTGAGTCAGGTCTGATGAAAGCTGCTATTCCCACATCTCTGAATATATTAACTATCTCACTTCATTTCACAACCTACAATAACCACAATAATTCAATTATGAATAAATGCTCACTTAACTGACACCAGCAGGAAGAAAACAAAAACAAAGACCGCCCGGAGCAAAGTAAATCTCGAGTCAGGCGTGCAAATTGGCAGTTAGCTGTGAATGGAAGGGGTCTGCTTACAAAAATGTCTTGTGATACCGAAGTGCAAAATTCCTGCAGAGATGCTGGTGACGGAGAAGGAGCTTTTCCAGACGTGACTCTGACAGTGTGGTGTCGAAGGAGTTGGAAGATTGTGTTGGTCTATCTCTTGCTCCACTGATAATGAAACAGGCAAGCTTTTCCCTCCAGAGCCCTCTTCTGCTTTTCCTGTAGAGAGAATCAAGTTCTTGTACTCTGATACTGTCAAGAGCCTGTCTTAAGCAGAAACACATGATAAACAAGACAATTAAGTGCAGAAACAAGAAAGACATGAGTTATTAATGTCCTAGTGCCACTTGAGTATAATGCTGATTGTTATTCTTTTAATCTTACCAAAAAATAAAATAAAAATTTCACGAGAACACGGGCATATTTCCCTCAAAAAAACAAGACAGATATAAGAAATTATAAGAAATTACTTACAGAAAACACAGCTTGTTTTACATCATCCATTATTTTTATTTATTTATTTTTAATTACATTTATTTTTATGAAAATAAAGCACATTTCGCCAATTTTTTTTCAAGAAAATCATAAGCAATACTGCAGATATTTTTATTTTAAATAATGATGTATCAAAATTGCATTACAGCACTAACATTTTTTTTATAATAATGAGATTTAAGTGAAACGTGCCTTAATTTGTGTATATTATACACACACACATATATATATATATATATATATATAGTGGGTACGGAAGGTATTCAGACTCACTTAAATTTTTTACTCTTTGTTATATTGCAGCCATTTGCTAAAATCATTTAAGTTAATATTTTTCCTCATTAATGTACACACAGCACCCCATATTGACAGAAAAACACAGAATTGTAGACATTTTTGCAGATTTAT
>JAUCMS010000153.1:16449145-16472452 GCA_032357445.1 Enteromius radiatus | reverse complement strand
TTCATTTTCATTGTGTTTTTCTTCTTTTGCAGTGGCATATTTTTGATCGTTTCTTGGAAAGTTACATTCAGTTTTATGAAGTTACGTTCATTCTTATTGGCACAAAAATAATCCCATAAATATTAAGACGCATTGTCCACACGTCGTACTTCAAATAAAGTCTAATTATAATTTTTATATCGGTCATAAGAGATGTCAATAAACGTTAATGGAATTGAACTATACTTAGTATGAAATAAATATATTTAAATTAAATTACTTTTATTTTGCATACAGTATGTACAATATGTGTGTGTGTATATTATTTCACATTTTTTTCATTTATTTTAATTTATTCCTGTGATGCAATGCTGAATTTCCAACAGTCATTACTGCAGTTTTCAGTGTCACATGATCCTTCAGAAATCATTTTTCAAAAAAACAATAACAAAAAACATTTATCATCATAATTTAAAAACAAAACAGTTTTTCTGTGCAATATTTAACCATGATGCAAACATCTTTTCCATCACATCAATTTGATAAAGAAAAAAAAACTTTGGAAAGTAGGCTAGTTATTATTTGGAATGGAACAATGGTAAAGTAAACAGTGAGTATTTTTATTTAGTCTTAATTTCTGAGACCAACACATCTCAGAAATTAGCAGACATAAGCATCAGCAAAGCTTCCAGTTCCAGAAGAAACCCAACTACGGTTCTCTGACTTCACTAATACCTGCTCCTCATGTATGAACAGGGAAATCCCTGATAATTAAACTTCTCTAATAACACCGGCAGCATTACTGTGCAACAGACCAAGCAGGAGCACAAATCCGCGTTTTGGCATTGGTGAATCACTCTCTGATTCGCTCATTAGCATCATCCTCACTGCCTCAGGCAAAGAAACCATAGTGGAGCTTTAGAGATTCTGTCAAGGGAGATGTCAGGTAAATCTCTTCAGCCCAAAACACCGGAATACCACAGTGACCCTTTGTGTCGATCCTACCAACACAGCAAACTAGAGGGATTACATGCTCAAAACAGCCATTTTAGCACTTCCTTTTTCGCACCTGCGGCCCGGTTGAGCTCCTGCATGCACTCACTGTAAGTGCAACATCTCATCCCTCTTCCCTTTGTTTTGACTGCTTGGATACATTATAACTGGAGGAACCACAGAATGATGGACGGATTGTGATTGACATGAAGCTGATAAAAGCGTTTCCCTCAGGACAGACTAGTAATTTTTGAAGAGAGATATGAGAGGAAGGGAGCGCAGGAGAGCGTCCGTGATGTGAAATCTGTAATCGTGCACAGCAAGACTGTTGCCACAGATGACCGGCCATCTGCTCTGCAAAGACTGATGGAAAAGAAATGACGAAATGCCACTAGCTTTTATTAAAGCAGCAGCATAAAGAACAGAAAGAAACAAATCAAAGGCTTTAACCATTTAAGAAAACTTTAAATCCATGTCGGCCTATTTCATTTCTTCTGAAAAGAAATTGACAGCGCTGTCAAATCGAACAAAAATCACAAGGACTGAAAGCCAGACAATCAATAACCACTTGTGTCCAGTATATCCTCAACACAATAAAACTTTGATATTGAGACCAAAAAACAAAACAAAACAAAACAACCCAGTATCAAAAAAATGTTGAAGCTGAAATCTCGCAAACAGACCAGCTTGACTGAATTACTGGCATACAAGAGACATTGAGTGAACAGAGGTGCAGCAGCATTCACTAAGTGCACAGGACTCAGCAACATAACCTTTTTCTTTATGCCTGGATGAGCGCGGCCCGAGTCTTATGCATCTACCTGTGGGACAGGCAGAAAAAGTCAGGCTGAAGATCTGCCCAGTCAAGAACAAGCTGGAGGATTCAATCAATAACTCCCAAGGTGTGAAAGCTCAGGTGAAGAGCTCTGTGTAGGAGAAATGCATTTTCCATTACCCCTGTATGGGGTGTGAAATATGCTCCACACATGCTGAGTAAATATTTGATGTAATTTTATGAAAATATCAAAGGCACACAAGTACAATGTTGATTCAACACTGAAAAAAATTAATGGTATTAACTATTACCATATCTACTATTGTAAAAAACAAACAAAAAAGGCAGTGGCTTCTCAGCTATTTATCGCAAATAGTGCCAATAACTTGCACCTCAGTATTGCAGTACATTATAAAACAGTACGCAGTAATAACTTATTGAATGTACTGTACATTTGAATTTTAACCCAAATTATTAAATGGATGCCACCTTATTGGGACAAAAAAGGCACTGCCTACACCTACCCTAACTCAAGATTTTGATTATTTCCTTAATTTTAATTGAAAATAAATGCATTTCTGATGCGATTTGAAATTTTAAACAGGAAAAAATAAAAAAAAGTTAGCTTGATCTGGATTCTAACCCAGATCGATAGTGTCAAAAAGAGTATAACAAGTTTTACCATATGCGCCACTGAAGTTGACAATCAATGGCTATTTTTTTAATGCTGAAAATCCCCATCACCTGTTGTGTGTGTAGTTAGTGTAAATAACATCTGCCAACAAGGCTATATATATTTACTTAGTGTAAATAGACACTAGGAAAAAAAATCTTTGTTAGTGTGGTATTAAAAATGGTTTCACTGGTTTTGGAATCATACTGAGGGGATCTTGAACACTCTTCTAAGTATTACACTTATATTCAATTAAATTACGACCACTCAAAAGGGCCAGTATTTTATTAATTTATTTTTTTTAAAGAAATTAGTACTTTTTTCCAGCAAGCATGAATTTAATTTATCGAAATCAACAGTAAAGACATTTATAATGCTGCAAAAGATAAAAGAAAAACAAAACAAAAAAAAAATATTTTGGTTGACCTATTCTTGGGAAAATGCATCACTGTTTACACAAAAATATTACTATATTATAACGAATTGCTCAACCAGAAATACAAATTGTCAACATTTAACCACCTTCATGGTCCAAACCTGTATGAATGTCTGTCTTCTGTTGAGCACCAAAGAAGAAACATTTGTTGGACTTTAGTATTTTTTTCCAATTTGGTAACCCTTATCTTCAAAATACCTTCTGAGGGTGGGTAAATGTTCTTTGGGAAACACAAAATTGTGTTCCTATGGCATAATCTCAGGAATCTTATATTTTAAAAGTGATGAACTCTGGATGAGTAGAGAAAATGCTAAATGGCCATTCATATCCCTCTATACTTTATGCATTCTCACTCGGTAACAAACACAATGGCAGCAGAAGCTCTTTGTGAAAGGAATCGTTATTCGATTAGCCTCTCATGCAGCTGAATTATCTCTCCGCTAACTGAATGTAGTTGTGATTCAGTCTGATGCACTCAATCTATACGTTTGTACTCCATGTGGCTGAGGCTGGCGGAGGCAGAAATGTGGCTGAATAATGAACAGGCCATCTGTGAAGTCCCATGATTCATTCTGCACTTCTGATGTGTTTATTGCTCACAAGACTAATAATCGCGCCATCAACTTCACTGCCAGACAGCGGCTGCTCAGCATTGTTGTTGCCTTTGCTAATTTTCACTTGAACCTTTTTGAAAGTGTTCCCTATGAAACATTTTACAATCCTCTGAAAGGAAAACTTTTATGTGGCGACATGGAAATAATGAGACCGGCTGTGATGTTTTCAATACATTCTGCTCTCGACATTTCAATGTAAACATCAACATAGAAAGTTAAACCATTTATATTCTCAGATGCCAAGGTTTGGCCTTCACTTTTCTGAGAGTGATGCGCGCAATGATCTCTTTAAACTGAAGGCTGAATAAGATTGAATCATCTCAGCTTCATGGACCTCAGTGCAGACAGAATATTTAATATGACATGAATGAAAATGAGGCTTTCTAGATCTCCCATCCTACTTCAAGTTTGTCCACTAATCCAGAATATTAGACTGATTTCTGAAAAATCATGTGACACTGAAGACTGGAATAATGGCTGCTGAAAATTCATCACAGAGATAAATTACATTTGAAAATATATGTAGCCGTTTGTGAGAGTTACAAAGCTCCCACAAAAGGATTTATTCTATCTAAAAGAGAATGCTGATCCAGACTGAGCTAAACAGCCTCATTAAAACACGGCCCACATGTATACTTCAAAATGTAATTTGTCATTTAAATGTTCATTCAAAGTCCACATGCAGCCATGTCAGGGAGATGTTGTGTGTTTTTTGAAAGTGAATGCAGTTAGCAATCATTAAGATTACTTGCAACAGAAAAGCACAAACCAAATTTTCTAATTTGTGCAACACATTTTTTGAACCTAGGGAAGCACAAAGAGAAGTGGGTCAATTCTGGCTTTTCTCTGACAATCTGGCACTTCTCGACTAGTGACTGTAAGTATGCTTTTGTTTTGTTAATAGTTTATGTATTTGTGACCTTGTATATTTTTAACAATAGCCAAAAATACGGGTCAAAATGAATGATTTTGTTTTCATGGCAAAAATCATTAGGATATTACACGATAAATTTTCTACTGTAAATGTGTTAAAACTTAATTTGGATAAATTTGGATGTGCAAATACATGAGTGTCATCACTGTGTCACATAATTCTGTTTCTCTTTCTGTCTTTGATTGATGGTAAAACCAAGAACATTATTAACCGTTTTTACATTTATTTCGAAAGCTGACGTTCACGATTATATATTTCCGATGTTTGCATGTGGTGTTCGGCCAATCACAATGTACTGAGTCGGCTGCCCAATCAGAGCAGACTGTGCTTGTCAGAAGGAAGGTCTTTGCAGAAAACAACGCTGAGTTCACACTTCAGGTCTTAATGCTCAGATCGGATTTTTTGCTGAAATCTGATTTTTTTTTTGCGTTGTTCACATTGTCATTTAAATACAACTACCATCAGTCTCATGTGCGAACCCTATACAGCCCTGGAGAAACCTGTAATGCTCAAAAGACGACGTGGCGTCAGATCTTGCAGATGTAAAAATGGATGCTGCTCATATTAGCATACGTTAATGATTTTTAACTATCCTTCTGCTGACCACGTACATCACCATTGTCATTTTAATTTTCCTGCCTCCTTCAGCGCAGAATTTCAGTTAGGGCTTTGCGATAATGTCGAATGATATATAATGCGTGCATTTTGTCAGTAAAGGCGGTTCTTTGATTAACGGTAAATCTCCATCACCTGTTTTCAAATGGAGCACAAGTTAAAGCACAGGTCCATAGATCACTGGCAAGTTTCAGTTTCGTGGGTGATTTGTTGCTGTAGCTTGTTAGTGATCTACAGCTTGGTGCTTTAACTTGCACTCCATTTGAAAACACTAATCAAAGAACCGGCTTTACTTACGTGATGCACATAAACGCAACACCGTTCAGACTGAAGTGGCATTGCAAAACATCAGATATGAATCCAATTTAGGACCACATATGAAATTGGCCTGGGACGGATTTGAAAAAAAAAAAAAAAAATTGCTTGTGCTCTGTTCACACTATCATAAGATTTGGGACACCTAAGCCGGCAGTGTGCAGCCTAAAGCATGTCAACATATTCCGTTACACCAAATACACAAAATAATGTGTATTTTAAATTAGCAGCATATGACCCCCAGGGCGCTAGAGTGCGACCAATTTGGTTGCACATGCAACCTAATTTCAACTAGTGCAACTAAACAAAATCTGCGATGCAACCATCCGTTTGAGGGGGAAAATATAGTTTGCGGCTCTGAAACTCTGTTTCTGTGGTTCAACAACAGACACACATTAAGGCCGGGACACAGAATTTGTTGCATGGCATCGCATCCAGTATAGACAGCAGAATAGGTATTTTGTCGCATCGCACTGCCCCGCTCACATCCGGTGTAGACACAGCGAGAGAGAGGCAAGTAGCCTAGGCCCGTCAGATAAACAGAGTGGATGAAGAGGTGGATGATGAGAGAAGATGAAAAGAACGATTGACAACTTATTCATTACAAATGTTAAGTTAAGGCCAGATCCACCCAAGAATTATTTAAGCACCAACCCCCTTCTTGTAGAATTGTGCTTCAAATAAAGAACTTTGTTAATCTGATTGTGACAATGTGTCTACAACAAACCAGAACGGCAGGGCACGAGAAAATAATATAGAACCTGTTCTGCTGTCTTCACTGGATGTGGCGTGGCATATTCCTGACAGAAAACTAGTGCTGCGTTCTGTTTATGATGTATTGACTCAAATGATTTTCGCGCAAAAGATATGTAGAGCCTTTTGAATGATGGGAGTTCAGTAGTTCATCTCTGTACAGCTCTTGTCAACATCTTGAGTGGAAACTGGAAACCAAACATGTGGTGGACTTCTTGCAGACTATAAACAAGCTCCACCCTAACAAAGACACCTGCCAATCAGTAGCAGCTGTATGGAATTTAAAGTCACATTCCACCTTTTTATAGACATCTTTAAAACATGTGAAAGTGAATGACCTCATCCTGAGGGATTTTACTAAAATAGAAAAGTTCCTTATCTTATTGATAACAAACCCTCACCATAACTTTTCAACTTCACAGCCACAGCCACGAATGTTAGGCAAATTGGGTGTTTTAACTGTTTGACTAAAGGATTTCATGAAAATGAATAAATAAAAATAGATAAGGGAATAAGTAACATCAATAAACAGAACCATTCGAATTCAGACTGAGTCACTAAGTAATCATTCAGATGCACCATTTTCATATTCCCTCATATATATTTCCATGACTGTGGTAACCCTGCAATCCTGCAATTCAGGAGCAAAGCAAGATCACTGGGCAAAAACAGCCATCACTAAACACTCAAGGACGGTTTATTCTGGAGCGACAACTCAGGAGGGACAAAACGCAGTGGGTTCCAAGGACGTGAACCCATATGTATGTGTGAAAGAAACACAGCACATGCTGTGATGTTAAAATGAGCTCTAAACAAGGGACGTTCATCAAAGGGAACAACCTTTAAAAAGAAATGTTCCCTAGTACATCAATCATATGACTAAAAAGAAATCAGGCTAACAAATCAAATCAGGCAAAATGTAATAATTTATATTATATGTTAATGTCATTGAGATGCCTGTAAAAGTATACACTTAATTGGCTAAAAGAAACTCCAGCCAAACTTTCAGATTCCCAGTATCAGATGTCTAGTTCCAATAATAACTTATTTATCAAACAGTGATGTTAAGGAAACCTTGAGTAGTCAACGTGTTTCCTCATGTTGCAGACACTAGGGGGTTTGAGTAAGGCTCAGGTGTGTGTGTGTGTGTATCTGATGACGCAGAGGGCTGTGGTAGGTCTGGATGTGAGCCATGTTCTGCAAGTGCTGGCTTCAGAGGCAGATCTGCGTACATCCCACTGCTAACAAACTGGCAAACACGAGCACTTCTTTGCAATGAGGTAATCATTTACACATGTATTTATTTCATGATTTAAATCGCTTACAAGCTGCATTATCAGCTCAATAAAGTCATATTGTCAACTTGCTTAATGCAAATATATATATATATATTTGTATATTATATATCATATATACACACACACACACACACATATATATATATATATAAATAAAATAATACATATATTTCCAAACAAGCACAAAAATGTGCGCGCGTGGGGGGATCTGACACAAAATTAAATTTGCCATTTCTGATGTTGAGTTAAAATATTGGCAAGAGAAATGCACAACTGATCTATTGGCACCAACAGAAAAAAATCCTTATTGCAAAGACATGGCAGATTTATTTGGAGGTGATAGTGAGCTGGAGTGATGTCACCCACAGCACAGCTGACATATGTTTGTATGCTAGGACTAGATGTCCCCCCCCCCTCCTGACCTGCTCCCGCTCCTGAGCCTGTGCAGAGGGCTGGAGCGACGCGATAAAAGAAGACATTTGTAGGATGCTACCCCTGTTGCACAATTTCCCTCAGGCCTGCAAACACAATGTTTCCATCTTGTGCACCTCACTGGCTCTTTTCTCAAATGGCCAAAAGCAGCAGATGCGCTGTTGAGGGTGAGGGGGCTCTATTCTATTTCGGGACATTTTTACTATCCTATCTTATTTGATACAGTTTGCCTTAGCGGAAGTCATTTTAAAATGGTCAAGAAACACAATGATCCCTTGCCGTGCATTTTGTTGACATGACATATATGCTCCGGGGAAAACATACAGATTTATCTGTACGGCACAAGCTAAACAAGACAATCCATATTTGGGATAAGGCGGCAGAGGGGACCCAGGGGATTGAGTCCAGCTATCATCCACATCTCTTTTAAAAGGTCAAACGCACTGATTAACATGCTGAGAGCCAAGAAAACCAATATGTTCAGAACAGGACTGAGAGATATAGCTAAAACAACATTTATCTTGATATTTATATCAGCTATTTGATGACATTTTATATATAGATTTAGATTTATGTATGTGCTCCGAAATAGCTTAAATGAATGTTTTCTAAACATTTTGCTTCATAGCAGCCAATTAAATTCTCAGTAGTAGTAAAGAATAATGAATAAAACTACAAAACAAGTTGAAACGTTTTCAGAAAAGCTGAACTTGCATGTGACTGCAATAGACATGAGAAGCGAATGCAAAACTCTACACATCTATTTATTGTGTTTATAAGAGGATAAATCGTGTAAGCTGAATGGAAAAACAAGTTCCGTGTGAATGGATCCATATTCAACTAAACATTTGCTTAAATTCACTCATATGTAGTAGGGCTGGAACGATAAATCGTTTCGAAGCAGATTCATGGATCCATTCTGAGATTTCCATAAAACATCACGGTTCCTCTGTAAATCGATTCTGAGCTTAGATTTTAACAGCAGATGGCACTGCATGCTTTAGAAACAGCTGTACTTTGCTTGTTTCCACACACTTGAACCTAAAATAATCGTTCATAAAATTTGAATAAAGGTTGTAGCGAATTACAAGGGTGTTCATAGTGGGCTGTGTTTACATTAACCTTGTGTCGTTAAACCATTCTGAGCAGAGGTAATGACATGACTCGGCCGTTTGTGTTTGCGGATAAAAACTAAAGTTGAACACCATCTACTGTTAAAATCTAATCTCAGAATCTATTTCATTCAGAAAATCTCAGAATCGATGCATGAATTCTGCATCATCTTATCGTACCAGCCCAAATATGTAGCATGTTTTTTGTTAAATGTATGAAGCACTAAATAAATACTTAAAATTATTATTGTAAAAATATCTGCTTATAATCAAACACTTTATAGAGAAAAATAACTGTTAAATTCAACTAAAAGTCTATACCCGCTTTTTGTAGTTTGTATTATCGAGAAAAATTGCTTAGAGTTAGAGTAAATATTCAACATATCACCCAGTCCTAGTCCAGGGCTGTAACAACAGATTTGCGGAGCACAGCTCAGGTGCTGACAAATACAGAAATTTCCATCAACGTGATGAGCTGCTGGCACTGAATCTGCGTTTTGTGCAACAGCAGGGTGACAATCACAAACGGGCTATTTCTGGAGAAAGACATTTGATCAGTTAAACAGGAGGGAACACCCAGTTGTCATTAGCCAAAACAGCCATTTTTCCCCACAGTGAAACTGCAAAACAAGGATATTAAGATGACAAATGCTTCCCAAGTGACCACAAAGGCACAAATTACCTCTGAGACTGAAAACAAATATTTAGATGAAGTTAAAAGCTTCCGATAAACAGCTGTGTGCAGGGACATGGAAAGCAACGCAGATCTGCAGGATTTTAGAGAGAACAGGAGCGTTTATTTACGTACCGTCTGGCTCTCGGGGAAATCCATTTTTATCAACTTGTGGGCGCATTCTTCGAAGTCCAAGCTGTGAAAATAAAACATGAAAACGTCACCTTCTGCATCTCATGTGCTAATGAAATATAACACATTGAGTTTAACCAGATCCCAGGATGTGCATACAATTTTAATATATTAATATGCAACCGCAGCACATAAATCAAATGCAATATGTATTAAATATGAACCAGACTGCATTCAAATTAAGCAAAACTATCACAGCACCAGAGGGCATCATCTGTTGAAGGTTAACAAGGGGAACACCACGATCAGAATAATAATACAGTCCTAATACCCAAAAGATATGACAAAATATGTCCGCTTGAAGGAGAAATTAGGCTTTCTATCTTAAGCGGGCTGACACTTTTGACTGTCCAGGGATTGTGTTGGCTCTTCAGCGCTTGATTTAAGGTCAGACCATGATTCTCTCGCTTCAAAGCCTAGTGGGGCACATTTTGAGCCAATGTTTACTGTAAAGCTGCTGGATCTGTAGCAGTATGGATGAAGACTAGGGCTGGGCGATTTGGCCTAAAATAAAAATATCGCTTAATTGATCATTTTAACTCGATTAAGATTAATGAACGATTCTTTTTTATTTTTTTGCCCTCATAGTTCACAGACAAATTTTGTACAGTAAATATGCTCACATATTACAAGTGAGAGAATTTTGAATGAAGGGTGCATTACTTCATTTTAAAACTTCGTGATCTCGTCAATATATGGACATGAATTTACTCTAAGTTCTTACTAAGAAACACGAGTATGTTAACCTTTTCAGGTTATGTCTTGTACATGTATGTCAGCACAGTTTTAGAAAAATGTGATCGCGACAGCACAGTGTATCTTCTGTCGAGAGTGTTAACGAGGTGTTTAAACCCCCTTCGCTCCACTGTAGCCAAGGGTATCCCTTGCGATGTACAGAGACTGGAACCGACTGGCAGAGGGTAATGTAACGGAGTGGGGTCACGTGACTCCACACACAGTAGTGTTTTTAAAGGGAAAGTAATTGAAATAATTGACCTTGGAAAATTTGATCGATTATAGGTTCTGAATGTCGATTTCGATTACTTTTCGATTAATCGCCCGGCCCTAATGAAGACATTATAACTGAGCTGTGAATCTAAATAGGTAAGAGACAATAAATAGGTAATAAATAAATTACTTATTAATTACTTAATAAATAATAATAAATTACTTATGACCATTTCTTTATAATGAATCAGTTAAGATAACTCAGGAAACTGGTTTCTAATAAATAAAAGTAGTAATAAAATACAAATCAAAAGGAAAAAATTTATGGATCAGTCAAGACAATCAAGAAACTCTAAGTAATGAAATAACCCCCACCCAGGTATCCAAGAAAAAAAAAATTATATATAAATAAATGTTTGATGCATGAATAAGTCAAGATCATCAAGAAATCTAATCTCTCCTGCACACAAACCAACACAGCCTGCACAACACAAACAAACTCAGTTAATGCTATAGTTCACGGAGAGGAAACATGGTTAAGTCTGACCAAACTAGAATCGCTGTTCTAAATAAAGTTCACTCTGCTCTACTTTTTTAATGTTTGAATGCTGTGCCATGACCACTTCAAAGGGCAGGGGCAACTAAAAAGAGAAGGACATGATGGCTAGACTCGACACTACAGGTCCCAAGGTGCACAGTTAGCCACCAGGACAACTTCATATGACTGTCAGTCAACCCAGTCCCTATCCACATCAACACACAGCAGTACACACAGCACTATATACCACGCAACGCTAAATCAACCTATGCTGTGGGGGGGGGGGGCTCTGGTCTGATCTTACTGACCACAATTTTTTAAACAAGTGTATGACAATGTCAAAATTTCCCAACTCACAGACACTGTTTTCTCATCTCTTCCCATAAATTTCTTTCTTCTCTATATAAAAAGAAAACCCCACAATGGGAATCACATGGTTGCACCACAAAACCAATTCACTTGATTCCAACAGAAAAATAGCTGGGGCTCATCTAATTTCCTACTGTGGCATACTTTTTCCTGTCCATACACCAGCCTTGCCCCCGGGCGGGGGATTTGTGGGCCAAATCAGTATCATCCCAGCCTCAAAGGCAGTTTGTAGAAAGGCAGAGTGGGAACCTTTGTAGTCCCTCTCTTTTTTAGCTTTGCCCGCTTTCTGTACTCAGGCCAGTGAACAGAGAGGACCATAGCACCAGGCGACCCCTTGCTGAGCTGCAGCAGAGCGCTGTGAGAGACCAGGTTTGTTTTAAGAGGTGTATCCAGCAGCCAGTGGGCAAGTTTAAAGACATTAAGGAAGTCAGTTGACTCCCAGCTGGTGTACTGAAAAAAGCCTAATTGGAAGCTGTGTGTCATATTAGATGTGTTTTATATAGCTGTGATCATACACTTAAAGAAAAACATTTGAAATGAAGCTAGTGCACATCCAAAGCCTGCTTCTGACTGCTTTAAGTTCTAGATACAGAATCAGCCTCTGCTGCATCTTTAACATGCGACTGCTCTGCAGCCCTGAGGCACTCAGAGGTTTAGTGCTTTCAAACATTCTCCGCAATAGAGGCTTTTTTTAAAGCTTCAGGTCAATAGAAGCTTTGAGGAAACCTGTGAGTCCACACACACACACACACACAGTGGAGCATGACTCATTGCCTGCTAGGGGTGGATGAATATTCATGCTAGATTCACAGTAGTTTTACAGGTGATACAAAATTAAGTCACATTTATTTAACCATTAAGTTTCCTTAAGGCTCATTAAGCAATTTTGCAAACATTGCCCTGGTCTCAGATGCTGTAACAAAATTGAACTGTACATATGAGTGCCTAAAGTATTAGTTCAAGGGCCGGCCGGTTCTTTGATTAGCGGTAAATCTCAATCAGATGTTTTTAAAATGAGCGGCAGTTGATACAGAGAGCTGTAGATCACTGATGAGCTACGCAATTTCGTTTTCAAAATCGGAAATTAATTGCTTCCAAATCTGAAGAAGATATTGCATAGCTCATCAGTGATTTACGGCTCTGTGTATCAACTGCCGCTCATTTTAAAAACAGCTGTTGTTTAAACATTTTTCAAACCCTCTTGATATCAAAGGATAACTAATTTTGAAGTCCTTCTCCACAGTGATTTCTGATCCATGACGGCACTTCTGCTACTCCGTGCTGGTGAAATTCAATTAAAAACAACTAATCCGAAATGTTATTAATTCATTCTGCGTGCTGTGGCCCTCAGGGGCTTCAGGAGCTTGGGTTCAAAAACAAGAAAAAACAGCCTCATCTCTACACATGGGATCTCAAAAGTAGGTTGTTTTTCAATTCCAGCCAAAATAAGCTTTTGCACAGACTATTTCTGGTGGCTTTTAGAGCTGCTCTCTTTCTGCTGATGGAAGCACGAAAGACGACACAGAACCATTAGATCACATGACGCACACACTCACCTTGATTGGATGGCGAGGTAAATCGTTCGACGGAATGCAACCAAGTTCACCTCTGTCTGGTCGAATATGGTGACTTTCTCTTGTTCTAAATAAAGAAAAGAAAATCTCAGTACAGTTAAACAGAACAGAGACTGGCTGAAGTTTGTGTCATATGATATGTCTCCCTCCAGAGGTCAATAGCACTTGTTCTTTGCTGAGTTATTTTAATTCAAAGGCTCACAGCCTTCTTTGATGAAGCAACTAACACAGCTAAGCTCATCTGATCATAAGAACGGAACTAAAGAACAGCAGAGAGACACATAGCTGCACTCAATGACAGGGAACTCACCTTCACATTATAATCACTGAGAAATCTGACAGAAGTGACAAACACAAGAACATCTAAAAACACTGGTGCAATGAAAAAAGAAGTTTTCTTTGAAATTTGAGGGGGGGGAAATACATTCAATCTGAAAAAGTACATATCTCAACGTTATATACTACAGCCCTATTCAGATGGGACTCGTTTTCTAAACTATGTGTGAGTTTTGATTCTTATCGAGGTGGGAGGGTCTGTTTTGTACATCTGTGCATCACAGAAACCAAGCTTTTTTTGAACAGGCCTATCTAAAGGGTTAATGGTGGCACCTGGTAAAAAATTATGTACAAAATACAAATTTGACCTCTTCCCAACAGGGAAAACCACCAACAACCAAGAATGCATGATTATATGATGTTGTGGCTTTGCAATCAAAAAATGGCGTTATAATAGAAGTCAATGGGGCAAAAACAGCCACGAACAGTAAATGAGTGAGAGAAAAAATATCTGATGTTGCGCAAAAAAACTAACAATGACTGAAAGCCGATGTTGTTAGTAATCTTTCACATGTCCAAGACTGTGATAAAAGGTCAAAATCATCCAGTCCCCAATTTCCTTTTATATTGAAAATAAGTGTTTTTTTCACTTATGAACTTGGCAATTAAAGAGCCAAAATCCAGGATTTAAAAAAAAAAAACATTTGGTGGTTTTGAAGTTGATTAACAGATTTATGCAAAAAAATAAACTAAAAAAATATATATTTATCTGATACATTTTTACAGCAGTTTAATTTAGCAGGTGTTTTCATCCTGAACATAACGAAAGGATAGTAAATTTGCTCACAGTGAATTATAGAGTTTTTAAACATTTTCAGAGCATTCACAGGAAAACAATTTCTGTTAATCATGCCGAGCATGTCTACAGATGTATAACTGATAAGGCATCAGTAACATCACCTATTTGTGTACCGAGGGTCGTTCAACAGTACCACGCGCTTGAGTTGGATTGCCCAAACATCAGTATTTGAAGAGTATGCTTCAGGCTTTAAACTACATAACAGTTTTAAGTTTGAGAAACATTGTTACTGGACCTCAGAGATCCTTTTAATGCCTGAAACACAATGTGTTACAGTGTGGAACAGGTAGTCTCTAGACAGCCATAGTGTTTTATGCACCTCAGCTTGAGACCCAAGAGACCGTATGAGCAGGATTATCTAGGGGAACTGATGCAAAGCATGGTCCACAAACACTGGCACTTGCATAAAGAACTTGAATAAGAACAAGGACTATAGCGCCACATCTTAACACTAAATATTAATACACTTGTGCCTATTTTTCTATAAGTACATAGTAGAGCATGTGACACTTGATAAATATTTTAAGTACCATCTCCAGCTGCCTCGTCTTCATTTTCTTCATCATCATCATCATCTTCATCATCTCCACTGCCATCAGCGTCGTCACCAGAATCACTGCTTCCTTCGTCAAGAATTTCTGAGGTATGAAAACAAGACAGATCAATTAAATGATAAAATAAAACACAATTCAAAATGACAATTTGCACACAATTTAAATAATATATTTAACAATAATAGCGTTGTTCTTCCAATCTAACTGAATGGTTTTGGGCCACAAAAAGCTATAAAGTAAAGACTTTATGCTGATAGTCATTACCATGTTTTTTTATTTGTATTTTTTTGCTTTTTATACATGTTTGTAGTGGAGAGTGGATTTGACTTTGTGAAAAAGTGACAAGCGTAACACTCTCGTATTTGCCCAGGTCTCACACATCTTAGGGCACAACTAAGTTGTCACTTTCTCCACTGCTGAACGATTCCATTAGCTTCGCTTCTCAAGCCATAATGGAGTAATCATCTCCGCATCAGAGAACGAGCATCTCCAATTGTCGCAATCAAGGGCCACCATTTCAGCTTCCTGTACCATATGGCTGTCTCCAGTCCGTTGTACAATTAGTACACAATTAAAATTCAAATGCGCTAGCAGAGACAGTGCATCAGAGGGCATCTCTTTTAATAGGCAGTAATGAGAAGTACGGGGAATGTGTACAGCAAAAGAGTCATTAACTCACCCCGTTTAATTGCTTTGTACTTCTCCTCGTTCTCCAGGAAGTTGGGATCCAACTTGAAGACATCTGCAAAAGGAATATTGTTGATGTAAAGCAGACATTCGTTTGCAATTACACGTTTCGCAGCAATTAAGTCAGTACCAACGAGATGTAATCAGAGGCAATTACCCATAAAGAAGAATTTGCTGTGTATTAGCCGTAATACATAAAAAGAGCTTAATGTGATAATGGCTGTTCATGCTCCCCAAAGGGCCCTCTTGTATGGATTTTCAATTAGTGCACTTTGTCTCAGAAGCCTCAGAAAAGATGCTTATCCACAAACATCAGCACAGACAGTGGCTAAATATGAGAACTGAGAGAGCAAAACCCTCAATTACACACAGGCAGAGCAAGGACTGCAGTCTCTGGTTTGAGAGCATGCGTTCCCTTCTGGGTGGCTTTAGAGAGAAGGAAGTCATCCATTATGATCACATCAAGGTAATTAGCTGCTACACATAAGAAATTGAGGCCTGGCAGGTAAGGTGAGTGAGGTACTGAATCGTACTCACTCAACACCTTTAGCAGCAATGATGAAAACAGGAACTGTTTTAAACAAAACTGTGGAAATTACAAACTTAAAGCATGCGTTTCATTATGACTGACACATTAATGAATTAAAACATTTCCATTTGAAAGTTTGTTTTTAGTCAAGAGGCTTTTCTTTGAAAGAAAATTATAAAAGGGACACATTAAATTAATCAAAAGTGACAGTAAAGACATTCAAAGAAATCTACTTCAAGTAAATGTTCTTCTTTTGACCTTTCTAGTTATTAAAGAATCCTGAAAGAACATTTCCAGAAGATCTCCAGAAAAATATTAGCAGCACAACTGAACAAAATTCAGCTGTCATCACAGGAGTAAATTACATTTTAGCTATGCATTAAAATACAAAGCATCATTTACAATATAACCAAACCTTTGAATAGTAGTAACTGAATTCATATTTAAGTTGGTGCTTCATTGAAATTCTAAATCAGTAGTTAAGTAGAATCTGTTACTAAAAACAGAAATCCCTGAAATTAAACTGAAAAAAAGATGAAATTAACTGAAAAAAAAAAAAAACATATTTGGCTAAAAGTAAAATCTTTAAATAAATATATAAAAATCAGTGGATAATTATTTCTCAGATCTAAACTAAGACATCCAATCAATTTTTATTGAAATCTAAAACCAATTGATCATATAGAGAAAGATAAAAGGTTTAAACACTCTGAAATGGCAAGTATAAGTAGCATCTGATCTTACTTAAAATGTCCTCTGTGTTGTAATCATCCTCCAGAGGAAGCATGTGTGTGAACTGGTCCTCTTCCTCCACTAGGTCAAGCCCATCTGGGATAATAGGGTGGTCCTTAAACCCATCCTTCCTGATGGCAAACATCACCTCAATCATGTACTGTACACGCTTATCTATCTCTGATTCATGCAAGATGTTCCTCAGACGTTCAAAGATAGCTGAAAAATATGACAGTGTAGACAAAACAAAAGATAAAATCATCCATTCGATTAAACAAAAATACAAATAAAATAGCAAAGAATTTACCATTGATGCCTCGGGGTGAGACCTCTGTCAGTTTGAGACCACACTCTTTCAGAAAGCTGATGGCCACTTCCACACTGTCATCGGTGGGCCTTTCCAACAGCAGGGTTAACATCTCTAGACATAGGACTTCATGAGCCTTGAGACAACAAAATGCATTTACACACTAGAAAATAAACTCTGCTTTACAGACAAAAAATCTGTTAAAAGGACCAGAAGGACATACCACATTCTGGTTGATGAGATGAGCCACAAACTTGGATGCTGTGAGACATTGTTGCTGAAAAGATAGAAATAAGAAAAAAAATTATATTCAATTGTTGCTTTTAGAAACTGTACCCAGCTTCCTAAAGACTTACTTTATCATTCCTCCTGTAACCTTTCCGGAAATTGAGGATAAGTCTTTTAAGAATAAGTTCTCCGATCTGAGGAAACTTGGAGTTGATGATGGCCACCACAGCAGCGTACACATGTGTGAAAATGGGAGAGGCAGCCTGGGCCTGAAGTGTAGACCTGGCCAGAAGACCTCTGGAGAGAGACACGCCAGGACCAATAACAATTAGTTTTTTGGGTTTTTACCCTGCCTACAAAGGGATAATCAGATTTGCCTCATAACTGAAGCTTGCATTACTGATTCTGTTACTTTTCTGTATAATACTGTGAAGTTACTATAGCTTTATTGTGTAAAGCATTAAACAATTAAAGGTAAAGAACAATATCTTAAAATACAGCAAATGTAGACAGTACACTAGGAACATGGCCATAAAATAGTAAGTCGGCTGTCTTTCAGCAAAACAAATTCCTTGTATGTGTTAACATACCTGGCAATAAAGCTCTTTCTGATTCTGATTATTTTGAGTAAAACACAAGAGCTGTGGTGTTTACCTGCCCCTCACAATATTCTCCTGCAGCAGCTCTTGAATAATGTTGCCGATGTTGGAAACATTTACTTTGTTGATCAGACCATTGATGGACTTCTTCAGGGCTTCCCAGCTCATCCTCTGATACTCCAAACTGGAATAAAAAAAAAAGAAAAGAACAGATGAAAACCCAACTACACAGATCTGTTGGAGGAGACACTTTGAGCCTGTTAACACAGCAGTGATCTTGAAACACTTGTCTTTCGCGTCCAGTAATAGACCATTTTAAAGGTCATATTTGGCACAACCGTAATAGCAGGACAAAACCTTCACTGCTGTCTGCTTCTCAGTCTGTACTTCAGCATCAAATAACCTGAAAAATGCTGATGTTAAGGAGATTTGAAGTCGTACTCGACTCCTTAGAGAACTGCTATTTTTCCCCACCAACTAATTTCCTGCCCTTAGCTCTTGAGACTGATCTCTGATGTATTGTTTCTATCACCTATCTTCCAGTGTCTGGCCTCAAGCACAGGGCAGGCCAGCGCTCCACTCCTTCTGCTATAGATATCCCACATCCCTAAGGGACACCTCTATATTTCCTGGCTGGTGACCTCCATTTTGCTGCATGAGGAAATTTAATCGACCCCTTCATTGAATTCATGCGGATGTGCTTCCCACCATCAATAAATCACAATCTATTCTTATCACAATGTCTGAAAAGACTTCAAAATCAATATGATTCAAGATGAATCAACAGAGATCATTTTTCTTATCTGATGATCACTCCTTATTAGAGCTGGGCAATAAATCTAAAAACTATAGGCTATTTCTATATTTTAAGCATAATGGCAGTTGCCAATAAATATGTTAGTATTTATATTTTTTATGGCTTTAACATCTAATCTTTAAACAATAGTAATTTAAAGACAATTAGATTAGAATAAATAAGTCGGATAAAGTCTGATATAAATAAAATAAAAAAAATTCTAATAAACCTAGGTATAATCTCCTACACCGTTTTCCACAAAGCCAGGAAATATAAAAAAATAAATATGTATAAATATATATTATGCATTTGGATTTATCTCTTTACACAAATTTTTACAATAAGACGTTATATTAAAATATTAAGAACAATGTTCTATTTTAACAAACTTTCTCATAATATTAGAGTGGTGTGTTTAATAAAAGTAAGCTTTGTAGCTTTATAAGTGTCCTTACTGTCACTTTTAATAATCTTTTGCATTCTTGCTGAATAAAAGTATTAACTTATTGATAACTACAATCTTACTGGCACAAAACGTTGGGTAATGGTGTATATTTTTACGAAAATATTTTTCAATATTTAAAATAGAAAAAAAATAAAAATGTTATGATAAATTATACATCTAGATTCTACACCGTCAGCAGACCTCTCGCTACCATTTCAAAATTATCTGAAAAAAAAAAAAAAAACACTGCGTAACTCTAGTGGCATTTATATTACTGAAATTTATATTCATTTCATTCATTCAGAAATGCTTTATTTACATCAGCGTTAAAACAATTACAAAAATATTGCCCTACTTCTTATTCCTTTTTTTCCTTGTATGATCCAAATCCAATGATGGATTTACAAACTGCAATATCATAAATATATAGCTTAAGGTCAATAAACTTTATATCAAACAACAACAGTACACCCATAACCCTATAAAGAAAAATACACAAATTCAAAATGTAGGACTTCTGAGCTAAGTAAAACAAACCTGCTCTTGTCAGTGATCTGAGCCTGCATCATTCGCAGTTTGGCTGGAGGGATGTAGGCCCCACCAGTGCGGGTCAGGATGGGGTCCAGCGCTTCCTTCCTTTTCTTCACTGGAGGCTCCTCAGTGGGAGGTTTATCATTTTTGGCTGGGGAGGCTGACCTTCCCCTCCTCCTGTGTTCCCAATCCCTCTCTCTGCTGGAGCGCCGCTCATAACGATCCCGATCATCATAGCGGTCTCGCTCTCGCTCCCTGGACCTGATGCGAGGACAACAGAGAACAAGGAAAACATTACAACTGAAAGGGGCAATATATTACATCAGGATGAAAAATGCAGCAGGAAAACTTACCTACGACCCCTTCCATAACGTTCTTGTGGAGTACGAGATCTAGAGCGGGACCTGGAGCGGGATCTTGACTGTGACCTTTCATCCCTAAAATAAAACCAAATGGCACCAGTTTACAGAAAGGACTGATTTTTACATGTTTTTTTTTTTTTTTTTTGAGACTAATATCTGACTTACCTGTCAGGTGAAGAGCTTCTTCGTCTGTTTTTGCTCTCATCGTCAGAGGCACGCTGAAACAAACACAATCACATTAGCAAAACCCAGTAGCTGCACCAATTAGTCTAGCTCTGGATTTGTGTCAACTACTTATAGATCAAATGACTTTAACAGCATGTAAGGTTGAGTCCAAAATTTTCATCTGAAATGAAAAAAAATTAATAAAAAATGTAAAAAAATAAATACGAGCTCACGTTTTGTCAATAACTTTTTCACTATGTCTCCAAAACATTCAACCGTCAAGAAAAAGTTCAGATCAGGTTTGATTTTTCTGCATTTTCACATCCATATAAAACATTTATAATAGGAAAGGATGATGAATATGAAAAAACGCACATGTATATTAGTTGTGACTAATAATTATTGAAATGTTTGCAAATAATGCATAATAATATTGCAACAGAGTAGACTTTTAGTATTTATATTGAGTGAGTTCTTATTTTTATCAATGAGGTGCCATGTAAATTTATTTTTACAGATGTCCACGAGAAACAATTACTATATGAACTTTAGTTTTAGTCCTACAATCCAAACACAATTCAGTTAATTGCCAAGAGATTTTTTGTTTTTAATGTAAGCTTCTTACTTTATATTCATACTTTATTTAGCTTTATCTAAAGAAAAAACAACTAATTTATAGTTTTGTTTTAATGAATGACAACACCCCTCTTGAACAGGCAGTATTATTATAATTTATTAATTGCTTAGCCAATTAAATTCTAAATGATTAATCACTGTTTAATTATAAATAGCCATAAAAAAAACAGCACATCCCGAATCTACAATCTATGCTATCCCCCTTTAACATTATAATAATGCTGTATGACTGTAACTCACCTTGATATGTGTGACACTGCTCTTTATCCTGTGCATAACGCCATCATCACTGTCATCTTCACTGCTGTCACTGTCTGAGCCGCTGGAGCCTTGATTGTGCCGGGCCTTGGATGATGCTCTTGCCACAGCGCTGCCCACTCGAGGACTCCCATCTCTGGAGCCAGCGTCCTCAGCCTGAGATAAACCATCGGGTTTACCTGCTTCAGGATTACGCTGGCCATCTGAACAAAACAAAACATCAACAGTTGACATCATACAAAAACATAGTGCTAAACAAAGAAAGAACTGAAGAACACTTTTAGAGGACTGTCAGTACTAGCATTCAAGGTTTTTTTTTTTTTCTTTCTCAAAACCCTATAGAGTATTTCAAGTATTTAGTTACAGTTGCACAGTACACATGCCATCATACCACCCAGGCTTGGAGTCAAATACTGATTTACATTTCTATTTAAGTTAAATCGCTTCAGGGACAACTATTCAGTGCAGGATTCTTGCAAACTTGAAGTGACATTCACAACAACAGAAGCCAAAGCTCAATAACTGAGTGTTGTATCAGTGCCGCGGAGCACAAAAGCCCATGAAATAATCATAAAGAGCAGATCATTCTGCCAAGCTCGCGACTGGGCCTGCAAATCAACACCTGCTGTTTTCCTGTGGATCCTTTTGTCACATCAAACACAGCCACCAAATAAAGAGAGTACAAAAACACTGAAGCCTTTATCAATGCAGTTTTCACTCTTTCTTTGAAGACATATACAATAATGACTTATCACAACACGCAACAGTGCAGCATTTTAAAAGTGCATGAAAGGATGATCTTGAAATATATAATGACTGCAGCCCCAGTGTGTAGTGACTGAGACAGCTGGTATCATTTCTAGATATGGAGCTTAATCTCTGTGGCAGCTTCACTCTTAATGTCGAGCTTCAACAGTGATCTTGACATTTTAAAAAGACTTCAGAGGAACGAATGCAGCCAGGGCTTAAAATTAACACTTGACACACCAAACGAGACAAAAAAAAATGTTTTTTGCAGACAACTTAAACCAGTTGGCAGATATCTCAACATGGTATGCATGTAAAAATCTAAGAATGAAGGCAAGTGATTTGCATGAATAAATTCAAAGAATAAAAACACCCATCTCTCATATAAAAGAAGATTTTAAATATTTGAAAGTGTCTAGCGATTTCTATAGAGTCTAGACAAGTGGAATATTCCTAAAAATACTGCAATAAGTAAAATTGATATAAATGTTACGTTAAATTGATGCAACTGTGTGTGTGTATATATATATATATATATATATATATATATATATATATATATATGTATATGGTTAGAAACAAACTGTTTAAATTAGAATACAAGAAACAAATACATTAAATGGCAAGAATAAAATAAAATTAAAATTATTTCTGGTCAGACCATTTTTTTCATAATTTGAAAGAAGTCTCTCCTGCTCACCAAGACTGCATTTATTTGATAAATTATACGGCAAAAACAGTAATATTGTGAAATACTACATATTTTTTAAACTTGAACTTGGAGCATCGATACTCCAGTCTTCAGTGTTCACATGATCCATAGGAAATCTAATATGTTGATTTAATGCTTAAAAGTTTCTTATGCTAAAATATTTTTTAAAGCATCTTTGTTGAATAGAAAGTTCAAAAGAAAAGCATTTCTTAGAATTTGTAACAAATGCCTTTACAGCCATGATTTTTCGCCATATCACAACATGCATTACATGTACGATTGCAACATGCAAGATGCTGCAACCCTGTGTTTCCCTGAAAAGCTGCTGAAAAGATCAATCAGGCATGACATCCTTTCCATAAAAAGCACTTAGTCCCACTACACACACCCCAGAGACACAAAATGGCCTTAATACCTCAGGGGAGTCCTTCACCATCAAATATTGTTCTGTTTTCCAATATAATGCTGCATAAAAGAGCACACCAGGGTCTAACTGTGCCTGAATGTGAAATGTGCTGTACATGTTATAATTGCACACTCAACAACAGGTGAGATGTGCTTCTGGGTTTTGTATGGCAAATCATAACTAGATAGTAAAGTTCGTAGACAAACTTTAAGTTGGCTTGAAAAAGCCTGGCCATAAAAGATGAAAACATTTTAT
>JAUCMS010000153.1:16427624-16449045 GCA_032357445.1 Enteromius radiatus | reverse complement strand
GGGTCAGTGTGTATACACTATAGTGCTGGTAATGAATGCATACAACTTCATGTCTTAAATGGGCGAACTAACCCTTTCAAGCAACAGTATAAACATCATTCAGTGTAAATTGTGGAAATCATAATTAATAATCGCAATTACATTTTCAAGGGAATAATCAACTGTTATGATTTGTATGATTTTCTGAGGTGTGTGTGTGTACATATATATATATATATATATATATATATGTACACACACACATACATTTTATATAAATATAAGATAGACTAGAGATATTCAGTATTTGATCCAAAGTAACTAGTAACTAACTACTTGAGTTGTTTTATATCTGATACCTTTTTACTCTTACTCAAGTAACTATTCAGACTATTACTTTTACTTGAGTACAGTTTTTGGTTACTCTACCCACCTCTGGAAATCACAGACTACATATGAAAATCGCATACATGTACTTCCCTACTATACAGTTCGCATTCAAAATTGCATACTTCTGTACTATACAGTAATACAGTATGTGAAAAGTAGTATGTACAGATTCACGTTCTGCATCTAAAATTGCATACTTCCATACTATACAGTAGGTGAAAACTGTATGTAAAGAGTAGTATGTACAAATCATAGATTGTAAAATAGATGGATGACGCAACTCCACTTCCTACCACTATAGAAAGTGAAGACAAAACATGCTCAGTATGGCCGCTGACATCTTGAAAAAATAACGTCATTGGGAGCCAGAGTCTGCTTTGTAGAGATCGTGAGGTGGAGCAGAATCAAAGTCCCACAAACTCTCGCAGACCCAATCACAAGCTCACAATCATGACACCACACCCCATTTTAATAGCATCAAATAAACAGGTACAAACACACAGGCTGCATGCAAAAAAAATAAAAATCACATACTTCCCTTCAACTAGGTGAAAAACAGCATGTAAAAAGTGTCAAAAATATCAGAATTCACAGGCTAATTCTGAAATCCCATACTTCCCTACTATACAGCAGAAATATGTGAAAGACTAGTATGTACAGATTCACGTTCTGTATCCAAAACTGCATATTTCCATACCATATGGTAGATGAAAAGAGAAATAGGTCAGACTGCATATGAAATTACATACTTAAATAGCATGTGAAGAGTAGTGGGTACACATTCTGCATCCAAAAATCACATACTTTCCTTCTATATAGTAGATGAAAAACAGTATACGACAAGAGAATATCTCTGAATTTACAGCCTGAATCTAAAAATCGTACTTCCCTATTATCCAGTAGGTACAAAATAGTATGCGAAGAGTAGTATGTACAAATTCATAGGCTGCATGTAAAAATCACAGAATTATGGATAAGGACAAATCAACCATGGAGGTTAGGATGTAACATTAAACCCTAAAGTAAGCGATGGAAGCCATGCATCAAAGAGTTAAAAACAAAGTAAATGTATTTCCCTTTGTTTCTCTCTATTTATTTTACCACACTATTACTCCACTTCAAGTGCCAGCCTAAATTGCCGGGAACAATACTAGAAGACCATTACAGAGAGTCATGGAGCTCTGTTGCAGGACAGACATGCCAGCGGTTTGAAGACTGGTCAGGGCCAATCACTAAAACCGATGACAGGATAAAGTGTGTGTGTGTGTGTGTGAAAGAGGCCGCAGTAATTACTGTTCTTCATTGTGCACTCTGCAGCCAAAGAGCTGTGTTTGGCCAGAACAGGTGTTATGAAGCGGACTAGAGCGTACAGAGAATACAACAGCATGAGAGTCAGTGATTTATGATATTCACTGGAAAATATGGTACAGTAAAATCCAATTACCTTATCATATATTGCCATATACAGACACACACATACACACATTGTTAAAAAAAATATTTAACATGAGCCAGTGCTGTTGTTCTCAATATTCAGAGCACTTGAGAGTGATTGCTTTTTTAAAACAATACAATAAACAAGAAATTTTTAGTTACAGTACATACACTGCAAACACAATACTATGATTGCATTTTTATTTTTTTTGCAAATGAAGCCAACCTCCAAACCACAACTGATTTTTGAATGTATATGTTGAGTGAATGCTTCTATGACTCTATACTGTAGTAAGTCTTTTTGTATACAGTTATACGAGTACTGTGAATTCAGACATCATTCTTTTGTCACATCCGGGTTTTCTTTGTTTAATATGTATTAAGGAATTCTGTAATTTCGGAGACAGGAAATAAGGCCTTCAAACTATGTTTTGAATGAATTAAAAATGAATTAAATGAATGAATTTGAATGAATTAAAATTAGAATGTCTTTATTGTCACTATAAAGACATTCTAATTCATTCAACCGATTAACTCAAACATAGTTTGAAGGCCTTAATTCCTGTATCCGAAATCACAGAATATCTTAATACATAGTAAACAAAAAAAAAAGCGGATGATTCAATGAACTTCTAGTGAAGATGTAAGGATGAAAGAATCCTTTCCTGAGAAACAGACAATACAAACATGCCGGGCATCTTCAAGACACCCCACAGAGTGGAAGTGCAGGACCCCTCCACCCATCTGGGCATCACACAATAAACGGCTGAGGATCATAACGGATTTTAAAGTGGTTTGTATCTCAGCAAACTCACACCAGGAGATGTGTGACAAATGAAAACGACACGTTTATTGATATCCTATGAATGAATGGAATCACGGTCTGAAAACTTTCTGTGACCATCATACACCTCACAATTTTCTATGAAATCTGTCAACTCAAATACACAGTAGACTGGTAACTCGTGTCAACTTCTCCAGACTGCAAATTGAGAGAAATTCGAGAAAATCGAGCAGAAGTCACGAAGTGTACTCAATAACTGACTGACATTATGACTCAAAGCAAACAGAGGTATAATGAGACGGCACAAGAAATAGACATATGAATCACACCATGTAGCTATGGAAATGAATAACTACCACGATGCTTTTGCCATAGTACCTATCTAAAAACTCTTTGGAGGCTAAAGACGAAAACATCCGTTCTGCTTATTATTATATATAGAAGATTACAGACTCCGAACATGAATCGACAGTGCGTTTCTGGTGCGATATTCAATTTGTTTCTCTTACAGCATCAGTCCTCGGGTCTATCAGAGCCCTGAATGTATGTGTCACTCAAACAGATTCAAAAGCACCATCTCTCAAACCACATCAGCATCCACAGAATGAAAGCCATGAAAGTAATGACTGTTACCTGGGAAACGCTGGTGACAGCCAGAGAACATGTTGTGCGGAGAGGAGGAGTTCTGCGTAATTTAGGAGGTTTCTGGAGACGTTTCTTGACCCTGATAATGCTGAAACTTCTCATTTCCATTTTTAAAATATTTGCAGATAATAATTCAATTTGAACATGTTTTTATTTGGAGGTTAAAAAAACAGGTAAAATGGGGTAAAAGCTATTAAAATATCTGTTTATTATGCATCTGGTTCTGTTGATATAGTAATTAACCTCTTAAAGGGAAAAACAGCACCAAACCATCTCCAATCAGCCTCCAACAGGCATACAGCATTCAGCTGTTGAAGCAGGTACTGTAATGATCGTACTATTTTGCTGTTTCCAAGGTTAGCATCTCCTAACAACGCTAAAAACCACCAGAAGCTTATGAGCTGCGTGTCATTAGTAAAGGTAACTGAAAGGTTAGACTCAATTGCAGCATATAATGCAAAGCTGAACTACCTCGGCCAGGTAAACAACAGGGGTTTTTTAACAACCTCACAAAGACCCGCTAGTGTTTTTAGCCTCCTGTCTGCATAGCTTGTTAGTAAAGCTGAAAATGTGTCCGCAGGCAGTCTTCAAGTTCTTTAGAAAACACTTCTTTCTTCATTTTCAAAATGGGCTATTCGATTGTGTTTTGAAATTTCATTACTATTTACGTTCTTTCCAAAATGCTAATTTGTCATTTAGCTGCAACTTGCTGGCTGGAAAACATCTGTACTTCTGTTATATGTGAACAAAGCTGTATGATCAATGGTCTGAGAAGATTTTGACATTTGAGGTTGAGCCAATTATGAAGTTCAGAAAATTGTGCTTATCTAGAGTTTAGTTTTAAAAGCTCTAGGGCAGTAAGATGTCTTTTTGTTGCAGCAAGGATGCATTCATCATATCTTGCAAAAGACTTACATTTCATGTTTTTTGAACTGTTTTCAACACTGATAATAAGAAATGTTTCTTTAGCAATAAATGGATAATGTGAACCCGAAGACTACAATAATAGATGCTAAAAAGTCAGCTCTGCCATTACAGGAAAGAATTACATTTAGAAAAAATATATAAAAATAGTAGTGCTGTCAAATTATACCTTTTTGAGTTCAGTTTAATTATTAATCATGATTAATCACATCCAAAATATGGTTTTGTTTACATAATATGTGTGTGCACTGTGTATATTTTTACAGCATGTATATATATAAATACATATATATGCATGTATATATGTATTTCAGAAAATGTTGTAAATATATTAAATATGTTTATTTATAATAAAAATTATATAAATATAGATGTAAATATATTTTTTATATATAGAAATTAAATATTAAATATACACAGAACACACACATATATTATTATACAAACTTTTGGATGTGATTAATCATGATTAATCATTTAACTGAACAGTCTTCTAACAGACCCCCCCTCCCCATCAAAAAAACAAAAATATATGTATATATATCTCCAACCACAAACTTTGAACGATTTTGGATATCGGTGTCATGTGCAAATAGAAGATATGCAACAATGATGTATTCTGACCAAACAGAATCTTTCCAAACAGAAATGTCTGCCTTATCTATATGAAAAGTGACAAGACAGAGTTTGATTTATTTTATGTGCCATTTATGTTTTTATTTTATCATTTTATCAATCATCACAGGAAAAAAATGTACTAAAAAAAACGAACATTTGTATCAAGACTTCCTGTTCATGTATATCCACTTTTCTTTCCTAAAAGTTCTTACTGCATCACTGCGCCTTTGTTTCCAGGTGGATTCTCTGGTCAGATTCTTGATTCCCAGCCATCAAAATATCCTGAGAATTTATGTAGCTTTCAGTTTTGTGTTTGCAATATATATCAGACAGTCAGCGAGCGGACCCTGAGCAGCCCGTGGGGGGCAGGAGACTTATCTGGCTTGACAGACCTTCAGTTGCAGATTTACAAAGAAGCCATCGCAGACCACTTCTGATTGTGGAAAAGCAGCACGTTGAAGGTGTACAGGCATGAAACTGAGTTCAAAGGTCAGTCCAGGTGGATATCTACCATTCCACTAAGAGTGATTGAAGAAATCTGTTATCAAAAGCGCAAAGGAGTGGTCAAAAAGATCTTCTGTTGACAAGAATGACATATTTGCTCTCAAAGTCATCAGCTTTTTTTCTGAAATCGAGAACATAAAATATATATATATTTAAATCAGCCTTGACCCAAGTTTCTCTTTCAACTCGGTTTCATCATCTAACCACGTGCTTCCAAGTCCGATTGGAGAAATGAAACGCCTGAGCAGCAGCTGGCAGTCCCTCAGAGATTTGCTCTTTGAGCAAACGGCCAGAAGATTTCAGCAACATTAATACAACTGCAACATACAGCGGCCAAAAAAAATATTTGGACCCTTCAGCAACCCTGAAAAATGTTTGAATGTTAATGCACTGTAGTAAAATATCAAAATATAGGCCAAACACATTTTTTTTAAGCTAAAGCTACATTGGACACACTTTCCACTTGTCAAAAGCTTTGAAAATGTCAATTTGTTAATATACACAAGTGATCAAATGTGTGGAATAATTAAAATCATCTCTAATACGCACCATAGCTACATTTATGTGATTAAAAATACAGTAAAAACAGTAATATGGTGAAATATTATTACTATTTAAAATAACAGTTTTTAATTTGAATATATTTTAAAATTAAATTTATTTCTGTGATCAAAAACTCATTTTTTGCAGCCATTACTCCTGTTTTCAGTGTCATGATTCTTTAGAAAACATTTGAATATGCTAATTTGGTGCACAGTTATCAATTATAATTCAATTATTCAATGGTTCTTATGATCAATGTTGAAAACTGCCTTTTTGGAAAACATGTCTTAACATACAAACATTACAAATGTTTTTATTGTCACTTTTGAATAATTTAAACAGATTGCTGAATAAGATAATATTTATTTATTTATATATATATATAGCCTATTTAAAATAAACACCATCTATTTTAACTTGTAATATTATCATAAAATATGATTGTTTTTTTAATCACTGGTTGACTAAAAAAATCTAAAAAAAATAGATTTTTGTAACCTTTTATCTAATAAAGTTAAGTTAGTTTTAGCTAAAGCTGTTTGCAGATACTTTCTTTCCTCTTTTGTTATCCAAAGCAGTGACATTTGTACAGTTTTAAGTGTGACTTAAGTGTCTAAAACCCTTTTGGGCCATGATAGGTCAGGACCGAAGTCCTTATCTGTACTTTGCCTTGTCGAATGGGACGCCGTGACATTTGCAGTGTTGATTTAGTGAGAAGTCGGACCCTCCCGCGGAGCTGGCGAGAGCCCCTTGGCTCACCTTCACCCTTTCGCAATTCTGAATCTCTCCGTCTGATTGTATTTGACAACGGCAAATCAAATGGTGCACCGTGTGAGGCTGCTCTTTTCCCAAAGGTTAGCCAACATGCATCTTATCTCACCGGGGCACTCTGGGAGATAAAAAATAAGTGAAGAAAACCACACGAATAGAGGCTTTTCATACCAAAATTAGCCCTCTTAAGAGTTCGACAGGGATTTTCAACACAATTTTTTTTTTTTTTAAAGAGAGTTGCAAGCTATCTATAAAACGTGTGAAGACACAAATTCACAAAAGAGTGGAGAAATATATTCATGGAGAAAGTCTTTACTCATGAAGAATGCATGAAAAGATTACCAAAAGTTTTCCACACACAAATCTTGAATATTTTACCTTTTAACTGACTGGTGAACAAAATCCAAAGTATCCTCCAAAGCACACGATGCAAGAAATACTATACGAATACCTTCTGACGAATCAGAGAAATGTGACAGCTTAAAGAAGTCTGCAGCACAAAACAGAGGATACGTGTCCTTGAATAGAGTCCTAACATTAATTCACTGCATACAGAACAACAACTGCCAAAAATTCACTCTCCATTAATCACAGTGACTGAATTGTAACGCTTTGGAACAACGCATGGAATCAAGCAGAGCTTCTGGAGTCAAAAGTCTAAGTTTGGGGAACTTTCTGTTTGCCTTATTCTCCTACTGCTGGACAGCTTTGTGAAAAATGTCAGAGCTACACATGAACATCCTGAGTGATGGCAATTCTGACTCATGGCAAATCGCTTCTATTGAACAGTTTGTTAAAATAAACATTCAAAAAATGATTCAGTGGTTCATCTATTGGCATTCTTGATTGATCTACACTATTCTAATAAAGCCAAAAAAGTAATTTTATATTTCTTAGTTCAATTTATTGCTTATTCTGCTTACAGAAACAAACTTATTTTAATTTAGAACCCAAACATAACCTGAAAGTGTATATATATATATAAATAAATAAAATACATTTTAAAAAACTATTATTTTTATTTTAAATAAATGCTGAACATCCTATACTTGGAAGAACCATTACATGATTAACTTTAAACTATATTAAAAAAGAAAATATTTATATATTATAATAACAATATTCCAGTTTTTAAAAAATTATGCTTTGCATTTATTTTAGTTGTAAATTCAAACGTTTGGGATTGGTATTTTTTATTATTATTTATCTTACATTTTGTTTTTTAAAAAAAAGCTTTTTGATCTTGAAAATATAACAAAAACAACAATATTGTTAAATATATAATATTAATAAACATATTGCAATATTTTTTAAAAATGTAATTCATTTCTGTTTTCATATTTCCAATACACTTTATTTCTAAAATTCCATCTAATAAACTGATTCACAGAATCAAATCCAACTCAGAAGAAATGATTCATTCACTACTCTGTGCGGTCTCCGAGTCCAGGTTGTTTGTCAGGTCTAGGTTTTCGCTCCATCTCTCCCAGGCGGGAATGGAAAAGGTGAGGTAGGTTTCGGGAAAGGGGGTCTCCTCGGGGGGTGCATCTGTAGCAGGTGGGATTTAATCAGTTTAATCCTCGTACTGGAAGCAAGAAACCAAGCTGAGAAGGAGAGATAGAGCGAGCGAGGGAGATCTTGAGATGTGGTCACTAGCTCGCACCCTGCAGGTCTCTAGCCACCTGCTGCAACAAATGAGCGGCAAAGAAAAATCATACTGGACCTGCACCGACTCAGATGTGATTTGCAACCTAATCTAAACCAAGCTGCAATGAAAAAAAAAAAAAAAAAAAAAAAAAAAAAACACTACAGGAAAAGTGTTTTTAGAGATCATAAACATTGAATTTGTATCTCCACATATAGCAATGCCCTGATATTTACATCCACAATGCAAAATAACAGCTGGATTTATGTAATTATAGCAGAGTACAGTAAATGAGGGTGGAGGTGAAGCTTTTCAGATCTAGCTGGAAAAACAAGTAAGACCAGTACTTTGAGCAAATTAAGCCCTCCCAAATCTTGATGGCGTTCCAAACCCAACTGAGAGTGACTTTTCCTATTAAATGGCCCTCGGAGAATGATTTCATCGCTAATTCCTAAAAAAGGCCTTTCCAAAGGGTGTACGTTATTAGACTGGGATAATGTTTCTTAAGCTTTTGTACAGGGGAAAACAGATACTGTGGTTATGACTTCATATTTTTTCTGGCTGTTACTATTGGAAGCGTAGAAACCCACTGAACGGGAAACCGAGAAAAAAAAAAAGGCTGCGGTGAGATGCAGCTTGCAGAATTAAACAACAGGAGAACACTCTGAATCGCAGAAACACTCAATGCTGACAGTTTGAGGACAATTTCCTACGCCAACAAAGGAAAATGTTTGGGATTAAATGAGCACACATCAGGCCCGGCATACAGGGGCTTATTCATCCTTGCCATAAACGATGAACATTCATTGCTACAGCTATTCTCTGAGAGCGCAGCCCGAACCCACACATCAGAATTTGATTCTGCTCGTATAAAGGAGATCTCCAAGGAGAGGAAATAATTCAGCCCAACAGCAGACTGTCTCTGTGATCTACAGTGTTTAGAATATCCGCGAGCAGGTGCACGATTAAACTCAACGGTGGTTTGCTTCTGCTGTTTAAGAAGTAGTTCAGACACAAAATGATGAAAATCCTGTCATCATTTATCCACCCTCGTGTATGACTTTACATCAACCATTGAGTTACAAAATTAGTCATCAGAATTGCAAAGCTGTTTTCATTCAGTAGAAGATGCACAAGTGGTCTATAACGACTCATGCACTGTATTATGAGCACCACTGGCTCGATGCGATTGGGTGTTTGCAAAAGACATTTGAGAGCAATGGAGTTTACAGCTAAAATTTCAGTCGGTTTCTCACAAAAAAAAAAGCCTTGGAATATAGTGCACAAACCACACTTTTATGGTATACTTTTATAGAGCTTTCTTGACCTTTTTGGAGCTTGACGGTCCCAGTTCACTTTCATTGTATGGAAAAGATCAGTTTAGCACTTCACAAAAACACAAACTCTATGGGTTTGGAACAATATAAAATAATAATAGTTGAACTATTCCTTTAATATTTTGTAAGGGAGATTTCTTTACGGTGCCTGGCTTCTGACTTTTAATCTAAGCTGACAGACATGGGGTTCCTTGCTGCTGTTGCCTAATTAGCGTAAGAAACACTTGACGATATTCAATAATATCAATTCGACTGCATTCATCTCACAAACTGTAGACACTGTGTTACGCATACCAGGCCAGTAGTGGGCGATGTTTTTTTGACGTTGTAGTTTTCGCAAATTCACATTTTTGAGTTTTCAAGGTTCCAAAATGATTGTTGTGTGAATACAAAAAACAAAATGTTTGAAAGATTTTCCATTTTTGGTAAAAAAAAATCTAAGGATTTGTTTCATAAGTGATAAAGTCTGCTGCATTGACATTGTTATTGAATTAAATCAACACTGATTCAACACTATTTCCTTCTGTAGAGCTGCATATAGCTGAAAAAATGTTTCATAATCTGAAGACATATTAATCAACACTAAACTGACCTGAGCTGAATAATGAATTCTTTATTATACTTGAATTTACACTGAACTAAAGTGACCTGAATAACACTTCTCGTATCAATTATTTAAATGAGCTTTACATTTGGTTCCGGGTTGATAACTTAAAAGTTTCAGGTTCAAGTCAGGTGACTCAGAAACTGAAGAAATACTGAACACACTCTCCTATTCATTCATCAATGAGGCTTTTGAGGATAGCACTTAACCCTCGGTTCCTCCAGAGAGATTGTCCATGTAATTAGTGTACCATAAGTCACTACGGATGTGAAAGGGAGAGTAACTTCCGTCCATCACTAAGATATTCATTAGTAAGATGACAGCAGGTCAATGATATTAGCTCCATCTGATGTGAAGCCACGCAGAGGAGAGTCTAAAAGAGCAACAGAGGGAAAAAAAAAAATCATGATGTGAAATGTACTGCACTAAACCATAAGAGCATATAAACGCAGTGGTATTATAACAGCAGCATTCAGCTCTCCATCCACCACCCACACACCAACTTTACATGTTTACAAACTAGCTGGCGCACTGAACACACTCTGTGTCTAAAAAGCTCTTTCATAATAATTAGATTAAAAGAGAATTGTGTGTTAGAGCGCTACACTAAAAAAAAGCTTCTTAAATAAATTATTTACTTACTGCAAAACTGCTCACTGATGCAAAAAGACTATAATTGGATATGGTAATTATCAGGTTTGAATCATTGAGAGGCTATGGAATCAAACACACTAACATTGTCCACTTTTATGGAGAGTGGATGGATCTGGACACTGTGTCAGATGTAAGCCTGCATAGTCTGCATGTGCACCAGAGCTCAATGTGTCAAGAGCATGTGCACTAACTGCTACAGGGTAGGTCACACATTTTAATGTTAACATGAAAAGCAATTTGCAGTCCATTTACTCCCATATCCCGATAAATTTGGTATTTGAGAAAATTTAAAGTCACAGTTAGCTGTCTCAATTTTAAGAAATATACTACCATTCACATGTTTGGAGACAAAAGTTTGTTGTAAAAAAAACCAAAACAAAACCAAAAAATATTCAGCAAGGATGCATGACAGAAATAATGTTACAAAATAATTCTATAAATTAAAAAAAAAGCTGTTATTTTGACCTCTCTATTTTTCAAAAGCATCTGTAAAAACATGATTTCCACATCAAAATCCAAGCAGCACCACTGTTCAACATTAATAACAATAAAAAAAAATGTTTCTTGAGCACCAAATCAGCATATTAGAATGAATTCTGAAGGATCACGTGAACCTGGTGACTAGTAATATTGCGACAAAGTAAGAATTAAGATATAAAAGCACTTTGTAAAACAGCACACAGTCCCATTGTCACACAAACTAACACTAACAAAGCCAATTGTGATATAAAGTGGAATGTATATGACAAAAATGTGAGATATTAAGTCACATTGCGAAGACGTGAAATCAGATTTATGAGGTAAATTCATATTGTGACGACAGCTGCAACAAAACAAAAAAAAAAGAAGATGGGATCAATTTTGATTTCATGTTGACTTCAAAACATATTTTTGGATTTAATAAGTCTGGGCTTAGTATTGACTGACTGTCTTGTGTAAATGGATACGATACTGAAATAGACCAACTATTAGCCAGCTTGGATGGCTTTATGAAGTCAGATAGATCATGAGTGGTGCTGAAAAGAAAACAGAAGGCATAATTCTGGCACATTCTCCGTCAGACTAGATGACACACAGGGTGACACAGGCTGTCCATAGCAGCTAGACGCAGGTATATAATGAGATGGCCTCTTTAGACGGCATAGTGACCGTGGTCGGATGAAACTACTTAATGCGATGCAGCTGCTCAAATGTGTTTTTCAGTGCAGACATTCACATGTAGACGACACATGCAAAGCCATCACTATTTCAAGCAAATCTAATAATGGCCTAAATTCAATTTAAATGCAGATTTACAAGCCAGTGCTTCAGGTCCGCATCAGAGCGAGACAGAGCGGGCTCAGTCTGTGCCTTTAAACACAATTTGTGAAAACGAAGTTGGTGTGGCTTCTAATAAAAATCTCCTGACAACGGGGTAAATGAAATCATGCCTCACAATGAGCGTGTGTCCTTGTGCTACAGGGAATGATTAGATTGCCAGAAATTGCCAGGTGATGTAACGAACAGCTTGGAATTACGAGAGCATCTACGGGTCACAATGGAGCAGTCACACAGCGATGTTTTTCTTGGAACTACACTATATGGATGGGCTTTGGATATAGACTGAAGAGTTTTGTGGGCAGGTGTCTAAAAAAGTATAGTTGCAAGATTGCACCTCAACTGGGTTAACTGTTGATAATTCTTCTACAATCAACTTTTTAAGTTGTAATGACTGATCACGTTGGCCATCATTTTGATTCATTTCTTGATGATTCTTTCTATTAATCTAAATGGATAAATGTTCCTCCTACCTGTAATGACTCACAGAACTGTGAGATATCAAATCGGAATTGTGAAATATAGTCGGAATTGTGAACTTTAAACTCAAAACTGTGAGGGAAAAGGTAGAATTTTTAGATAAATCACAGTTACAATTACACTTAATATTTAATTATGTGGTGAAAAGTCTTAAAGAAAAAACATATGAATTTTTCTTAGAATTCTGACTTTAAATTTGGAAAAACTTTTCTATCTTAGATTTTTGTTTTGTTTCCAGTCAAAATGTCTAAAAGAATTCTTAAATCAAGAAGAATTTTCTAGACAAGTAAAAATTACTGTCTTGTTTTAGTCAAAACATGTCAAAATTTAATTTGCCAAATAATCTGCCAATGTGGTAAGCAAAATAATCTTAATTTCTGTTTGAAATAAGATTTTGCTCACCTCATTGGCAGACAATTTGGCTTGTTCGAAGCAAAAACTAATTTTTACTGTCTAGAAAATACTTCTTGATTTAAGACTTTTTAGATATTTGATCATCTCTGAATTCTGCGTTTACATCATGTGATTGTATGGTTTATTTCTCACAAAAGCTACGTTTTATTCTCAGATTTCTAATGTGTGAAATACAACGTCTCAGTAAACGTTTTTATTCTAATGCTGTTGAACATTATAATTTAAGAATTCTTAAAAATGCATCAGTTTTCACAAAATTATCACAAAGCAAAACTGCTATTAATAACTAATAGTCACTTTCAAATACATCATTAGAATTTAAATATATAAGAATTCCTATGATTTCTTTCTAACGCACACATACTGTATAAAGGAGACTCTATCGCCCCCTTGAGTTCTGAGGTTTGTTACTAGCAGCAGTACAGCACAAAGAGACCTTGTCTGCGCTTGCTGGCTCAGTTACTAATGTCTTTGCATAATCGGGAATAAAAATGTTTCTGGCTTTAGCTGAATGAACACAAAGATGATGTTACAAAACACATCATCCCATTCTCAAAGCGTCGCTGCCGTTTACCATCTGTTTAGTGCACTCAAAGTGTACTTCACAATAAAATGGGTTCACTTACCTCAAATACTGGCTTTTGAGCAATACCAGCCCGCTACAGATAGTTTCGTAACACATTTTGTGGGAGACGATGGTAAAGTTTCACCCACACCTCTTGGTGCAAGCGTGCATTTACATGTGAGAAGTAGTGTGGTGTTAGTTCTCCCGAGAGGAGGCGGACATACGTACTACTGTATATGTAAGCATGCAAATGGAAGCGAGGTCCTTGAGTGAAAGTGCAAATGAGCAGATGCATTTCAGCTGTACCAAGAAAGGTTACTCTCACTCTCGCAATTACCCTGTGGAATAGTGGGTGGTGAATCTTTTACTCTTATTTTACTCTATATATGTACCCCGGAGTGACTCACCGAGATTGACTCAATCCACCTGCAAGAGATGACGTATGGAAAGAGAGATAAAGGTTGGAAGAAGATGGAGGAGGATGAGGGTGGAATCAAAGGGCAAAAACTGGAGCCAATTTCTTGTGTTTGGATGATCGGAAGATTCAATGCGTCCCACCGCCAAAATCCACAGCTGTCAGGACCCTCACCATCGGAATGAAGTGCAGGAGATGTGCGTGTCCGCAGACGGATCGTTTGGTGAGATATACTCTCGTGTTGACAGAAGGATTAGAGGTTCTCGGGAGGATACTGACTGGGAGACAATGCTCTGGGAATATTCAAAAGATCCATCACCTGCTTTCTGGGCACCTGTGAACTCACCGCACTGAGATGTGCCAACAACGGGAACGCAGCTAAATCCATGTCCACTCTGGGGAGGATGGAAAAGGAAACATTTGGCCTGCTGAAAGGCATGCATCAGATACCTAAGGCTGGCGAAAAAACAGCATGAAAGAAATACCACCAATATCATCGTTCACCAAATCAAAACCACCAGAAGAAGGCAAGAAAGCAAGCAAGCAAGAAAGAAATGAGATAAAATAGACTGTGTACAGTTATTCAGCTACCACACTTCAACTGAGTATGTCTGACATGTTGGCAGCTTGTCAATAATATGATTACTAGTTTCCCTAGGCGTTTTCTGAAGACTGCATCTAGACCAAAGAAAAGAAAGAAGAAAAAAATAAATAAAGCATGCAGTCCTCACAATATCACACTAAACTGTTAAAAGCTCCGATGAAGAAAAGGGAAAAGTCTAAACATTTAGACTTCCAAAAGAAAATATGAATGGCTTGTTGCTATGTGATTGCTAATGGGGTTTAACACAGTTGTTAAGGTGTTCTTAATGGTAACCAGGGTCTTCTGAGTGGTTGCTAATGTGTTCTAGTTGTTTTCGAGCAATGCTGGTGTTCTGTAGGTACTGTAGTCAATAGGGCATTCTGAGTGGCTGTGAAGGTGTCGCTGAAGTGTTCAAAATGGTCTTAATGGACTAAAAAATTGCAAAAGTTGTTTTAAGTCTCGCTAAAGCATCATTTCACGTCATGCCAAACAATGCCCCTTAGCTCTTCTAAATTCACTCCAAACAGCTTATATAAAATGGTTACCACTCAATACATATATTAAAAGGTAGGGTAGACGATTTCAAGCTAGCTTTAAAACCTGCATAACCCCTTTCCAAAGCACATGAATGAGCACAGGTAGACCAGAGGTTAACCAGCAACATGATAAGAAACGGCGTTGGTGGAGAGTTGAATGCAACACTGTCAGATTCCCTCATGTCTCATTCAGAGAGTGAGAAGACATTACAGTACAAAGTGAATATTACTTCCATTCTGATGACATATCATGTCTCAGCGAACAGGCACCCTCGTTATTATTGAAGGTATGCAAATACATACATTGACAGGCAGGTTGGACAGCTCTGTTGTTCTGTTTTTCATGCACATCAACATTTTTTTTACCCCTCATGGGAAGAGTTTCTATGTTTGGGGTCCCAAGATTAAATGTGAAAGATGCACACATAATGCATAAAAATAACAAACAGTTAATTCTGCTGAAATACATCATAAAGGAATTGCAGCAACTCATAGATGGTGGAGGAATACTGATGTAATGAGGTTAAAGCTGTATTTTTGATTAATTTACTAAGGTTCAACCATTTAGAATCAAGGACAGGAACGGGTATCGATTTCACTTTTTAAAGCCAGTCACACAAAATTGCACACCATTCACTTCCATTACGTATCCACCTTATTCGGCCATGTTACTTCATGGGAGCAACTTCCATTAAAATGTAAAAATAATATATGATATGTTGCTCACCAACATTATTATTGATAAGATTATCAATAAGATTATTGTACTCACCATTCAACAATGGAATATAAAAATATCATTTGGTAGTGTATAGATAAAAGTGTAAACTCACCATGAAAAAACCACAAAAGCGGTAACAGACAGGTGAAATATCACTGTAGTAATATAGAGTAGATCTGTATTATGTAAAATACACTGGTTAAATAAAAACCGCTCATGATATATGATGTATGAAAACAAACAAACCTGGAAAGAGATGTGACAATTTGAGGAGAAAAACTAGAGATCCTATGTTATGTTGTCCTTTTTCATACGATCACAGCGAAATGTAAAGAGAAAAAAAAAGAATGCGGAAAAGAATGCAGTTCTAGTTATTAGAACATGTCACATTAAAATACCAAGTGCTATGTTATTCTGAAATCTGAAAATAAAACATGAAGGAATATTGACAGTTCATTAAGTAAAACAAACTTAAATAAGTTGTATTTGTAGGCCACCTTATGTTTTGAAATGATTTGTTTTAGTCTTTTTGAATGAAAGTTCCCCAAACCAGAAGTGCTACCCATAACTGAAAACGCAGAAGGCTCATCATGAATAAGCTGAATAAGTGCTACACCAATGCAGGAAGTAACACCTTAAAAGCACAAAGACATTTATTTGACCAAAAGAGGACCTAAACACACAAATTTAAAGCAAAAATGTAAGGAATCATCCCAAATTGGATCCTAACCCTAGGTACATGTATGAACAACACTATGTCACTAATGTCTGACTTAGCAAGAAGCACTGATAATTAAAAGCTTACAAAAATGCAAATAGATGCAGCGCAAATCAAACACAGAGATTTACGGAACGGTAATGTTCGGAAAAGTGGGAGATCACAAAACGCAAACAATCGTTAAGTCGCCAACATCTGTTCTGCAAAGAACAATAACAAGATCATTAAAGCGGGCTGTCACGGGATCTCTCGCACACGACTCTGGGAGCATGTTTCATTATTCACACTAAGAACAAACCCTGTCACATTCAGCGAGACCCCTTGTCGGAAACAGATCTGCATTAACAAACCTCCCGTAAAGTGTGAGTGATACAATTAGGGCTGAGCGCGTTCACCTGACTGTGTAACAATAGTATCAGCAGGGCCAGGATCAAATGACACACATTTATGCTTTTCTTGTGGCTTGGCGCAAGTATATGAAAAAAGGTATCCGAGTGGGATGTTTTTGTATTTAACACAAAGACGGTCAAAACCAGAAACGTAAATATCACTCTATTAAGAGTACATGTAGGGTTTGCTCGAGCTCGTATCCGAACGCAACACTCTTGCTGTGCAAATTACTTTCATAAAGTGATTTTACCAGCGGCAGTACTTGTTGTTTCAGCTCTGTGGTTTCCATGGAGACTAAGGAACAGCAGGAACAGGAGAACCTCTTGTCACGCTCGAGCCTAAACTCCATCCCTAATGCTTGTTTCCAAGCCTTGCTCCTTCTGGGTAACAACATCCCTAGAGCAGACAGACACATAGACAGATAGACATACAGAACACCCCTCCAGCCACCCGTGTTAATGTGCTTTGGGCATTTTTTTGTCAAAGAATCTCAAATGGCTGCTAAAAGCCAGCTCTGAGCGTTATCAACTTGGCACATTGGTCCAAAAACCCCAGGGCTGGTTGGAAATGTACCCTGCGTCGGCCCCGGTAGGTTTGCTCTTGCGCCGCGTGGGCCGATGCTCCAAGTGACTCCTCTCTCTCTCTCTCAGATGTATTCTATGATTTTACTTTATCAAACAATATTGGGCATTAATATTCAGTGCAGTGAGAAGCATAGAAGTGAATGCAAATCAAATCCTGTCAAGGGGATTATTGCAGCGCTCTAAGCTACGGCTGACATATTCGCTATTTACGCCTGCCGTGCCGCGCCGTGCCGTGCCGCACCGTTCCTCTTGGTTAGGAGTTACGCTTTCGCGTCAATTAAAACCAAAACGGCGGCTGTATTAACCTAGGGTCAATGAGAGAGGCCTGTAGATTTATCACTGTTACTGCTGACAGAGTTGTTTGCTATAACAAATGTTTGCAATTACGATTACTTCGCAGTGAAGCGTGGAAGAATGCTTCGACTCTAATTACTGATAAGAGACGAGAGATCAGGTTCACAAATGGTGACCAGGGTAATTGTCATGCATATCAGTGCAGTCTACCATGGCAACAAAAGACACTTGGTACCTGCAAACTTATTTCCCTTACTAGTTTGGAAATACTTTAAAACAATGGACCTCAGAGTCTATTTCCTTTTGCATACTGATAGATCTGAGCTTAAAGAGACAGTCCACCCAGAAACAAAGATTCTCTCGTTGGTTATGTACGTACTATAATTTACCTGCCCTTATGGAGTTTCTAACCTGTATGTGGAACAAAAACTACAATATTTAAAATTTTCCAAATAACATTGTACCTCATTGGATTTCATTTTATAGAAAAAAAGGTAACACTTTATTTCGATAGTCCACTTTAGATATTCGACAAACAGTAAGTAACTTTGCAACTACATGCCAACTAGCAGTCATTAGAGTATTAGTAAACTGTCTGATAAATATCTTCTAACACTTTATTTTGGTAGATCCAGCATCTGTCAAGAAACCAATGTTATGCCCACATTTTACAGTGGGAATTGATTGTATTGTTGGTGATATAAACCGAATGTAGCTAGAGGTCTGAAGTAGAGGAGTTCAGTGACAAAGACAAAGAAAAGTAATTTCAGAGGTGAAGTATAAAATGCACTTAGTATTTAATCCGTAATACTTTTATTCAGCAAGGATGCATTAAATTGGACAAACGGCAAAGTAAGAGCAAAGACACATTTGGTGCACAGATACATTCTGTTCTTTAGAACTAAAGTAATGACGTTGAAATTTAGCTTTGTCATCACAGGAATAAATTTAAGTTTAACATACAGTATATTAAAACAGAAACCAATTTTAAATTGCAATAATATTTCACAATATCACTGTTTTTAATGTAGGTTTCATTAAATAAATGCATTCTTGGTGAGAATAAGAGACTTGGGGAAAAATAATTATATAACCCCAAACTTTTGATAAGTGACTGAGAAACCAATGCATCTGCTTCTTTATAAAACACACATGCGAGTCAGCATTTTATGACCATTTTAATTTCAAGCTGTACTTTTAAGGTTTAACAATTGCACAACGGGCCAGCAGAACAGGACTGGAGAGTATGAATCATAATTAAGATGGTCTATTCTGTCTCATGAAGGCTGGTACAGCCAGCCAAAAATCATTCCTTCGTTCAACACTCAACTATCAGATTCCTCTGACAGAAAGAGACACACACAGAGAGAGGGAAAGAGATAGAGAAAGCGCACACACTTCATGCTTTACTCTAGTATCAACAAAACCTCCTTTGCTCACAAGGGACGATGCTCAAATACAGTGCTTAAATATTTAATCACATATATACCAATTTAAGAACCTGGTTATGCAAATGCCCGCTCAATGAGAGACAATATTTCCTGAAATCAAATGATGTAGAATTGGCTTTGAAACATTATTTTGGATATTTAGAATGTTGTGAAGGTTTGAATATGTCTGTGTGGGCATAAATACTTCTAAAAATGGTAGCAGTGGGTGATGAAGAACATTCCGGGATAAAAAAACTAAACCAGTTTTCGATTAGCATTCTGTACTGAGAATCTGATGAGATCAGAAGTCATGTACTACACCTCCACACTGTGAAAAAACAAAAAAAACATGATGCACTTGTGTGAGAGCAAAAACAAGAATGAATAAATTAATAAATAAATATTACTAAAGAAAAAAAAACATTTCTTAAATGCATTATTCATACATACAGTATATATGTATATATGTGTGTATATGTATATGTGTATGTGTTTGTGTGTGTATATATATATATACACACACACACACACACCTATATACATATTATATATACACACACATATACATACACACACACACACATATATATATATATATATTATAAAATAATAATATAATTAATATAATTAAAATAGCTCGCTGAAATATGATGATTATTTTGTGGTAACTGACAATAAACCACAAATGCTGTCAAACTATAAAATATGGGATTTTTGTGCCACTAATGTCACACAGTAAAACTTTTTTTTTCAAGATTTTGTTTTCAAGCAGGTTTTCCCGAGCAAAGTCTGAGTGTTTCCAAATCCAACAGATCATCTAACCCCAAATTCATGCTATGCTATGTCGGGATGCTTAAACTAACAGCACAATGCCACAAAGCCACATTGTTTACTCTTTTCGGTCAAATCACCTCATAAATGGCTTACTTACAGTCACTGCACATTAAAACAGGGCGTAAAAAACTATTTGGATAAACATATATTAAAGAAGAGCTCTCACTGAACTCATTTCTTTTAGTCACTCTATAAGTGCAATGAAGCTACAAGCTTAACAAAGCTGCTAAAGTTCTGGCAAAAGACTGAGCCCCCAGGTCTTCTCCACGGGGGGCTTCGGGAGACTGGCAGACAGCCACACAGCGACCATCAACAGCAATTTCAAGCCTTTGCTCCCCACAGACATGCCTGATTATTCAGAGTCGCACTCCTCTGGAATGTGACACTGCATTCGTACTTCATCGAACGAGACGCTCCTGAGAGAGGCTTTCCATCGCACTGCTATCAATGAGCTTTTGAAGGAGCCTGTTCGCTCACGAACACCCACACGTCAGCGGTTGAGCGTGTAAGCCGCAATGTCGCGCTACGAGGGCGATCGGCATGCGTTCAGAGTGGGTAGGTGTGAATACGACACGAGGAAATGCTGGATAAAATATGTTCACATTAAAAGCAACTGAAGAGAACTCCAAGAGTGCCAGAAAACCATTAGCAAATTAAGACTTTAAAACAAAAACAGAGACATTATTCAGTGCCCTCAGTGAAAGACAAACTATTAATAGACACATCTGGTCTTGTAAGACAGGTATTATAATATCAAATGTCTGATCTTTAAATTCCAGTAAGGAAACAGTCGGTCTGTTTAGAGAAGTTAAAGGTGTCATGCTGTATTAGCGATGGCACAAACTTAACCCACATAAACAAAACAATGGTGCTGACAGGATCTCTTGCATAAATCCAGAGCACAGTTGTATTTCAAAGCTCAGCTCCAAACAGCAAAGCGAAACAGAATAAATCACAAGTACATATCTAGATTGAAGGCAGGTCTATTCTGACATTCTTTTAGATGTTTACCACTCTGATGCACAAGAAAAGAAGCGTGCAGACGAATCGATGCTGTAAACTGTATTGTACTTACCTAAGAGCATGGTTGCGTTTAGGCGCAGCTGGTGAGGGTTTCTGTGCTGGTCAAGCTCAGTGATGAAGCACTCGTGCAAGAGCAGTCTGTGCAGTACAGCGCTGACAGAGAGAGAGTACACTCTGAACGCGTGCTGCTCTCAGCTGAGACGAAACGGAGAGAGAGAGAGAGAGAGTCTACCCAGAGACGGAGTCGGCAGATGCGGCTCCCACAGTCCCTATGAGCGTGGAGAA
>JAUCMS010000153.1:16374877-16395708 GCA_032357445.1 Enteromius radiatus | reverse complement strand
CCCCCCCCCCCCCCCCCCCCCCCCCCCCCCCCCCCCCCTTAATTAATTAATTATTAATTTGAGGTGTGTAATATATTGATTCATGATTTTCGTATTTCAGTTGTAAAGGCCAGTTCACACCAAGCATGCTAACGATAAATATATAACGTTAACACTACTGGATAAAGATATCTAAACATCGTTCTCAATGTTAAAGAATAGCAGCGTCCACACCACATAGGTACAGAGAATGAATGATAAACAAAAGAAACCGTGACAACCCATCCAAATCAATCCACGCTTGAGAATTTAAAGCGACAGACGCTTATAATAAACAGACGATATCATTCACTGGTGTGGACACAAATAGTGATATCTTTATAGTTATTGTGATTGGTGTGAATGGGGCTTAATTGTTTACTGTATTTATGTTTGCACTCTTGTTTAAAACTTTGGATTGGATCACTAAAGATGGATCTAACCCCAGGTCAGAGGTCAGAGTAAGTGTTTGTTGATGCACTGTATTTTATAAAATAGCCAGAAATAAAACCTCTGGTTAGAAGGAATAAACTGAACAATACCTGCACAAGACATTAAAGACCACTCTATGTGGAAACATTCTCACATGCCATGTGGAATGTTCATGCATGGAAAAAAACAACAACAGGCAACCATATATAACAGAAACTTCCTCAACTACATGTGGTGGCAACATGTTTCTGGAAACAAACTGACCTGCCAGACTGCAGATCACAGGATCAAAGTTATCAGTTATTTAGGAAGTAGTTAATCAGCCGATGTAATGAAAGTTGGCTTTTCATGGTCTATTCAAAATAAATGGTATATATGTATATGTGTATATATATATATATATATATATATATATATATATAAATAATTTCTTTTTTTTTTTGGCCATAAAACATGTTTGATAAACATTTGTACCTTGAATGGACTCTCTGCATGTTTTGTGTTACCGTTGCTTATCTGTGCTTTTATTGGATGCAGACCTACCTAGTGAAGATGATTTTAGCAGCAAAACATGACTCAAGGTTAACATTGTAAGGATACTCACAGTTTTGCCTGGGGATCTCCGCCATGTGCAGAAATAGTTAGTGCTGGCTAGCATGTGGGAGGTTTAAGCAGGAAGACGTCTTTGTTCAACTTACATTTCAGTTGCAGAGATCCTCTGACAATAGCATATTACCCCTGGTAGGGGAAAAAAATGATCAGTACAAATCAGAAAAAACATATCCAAGCAAAGAAAAACCAAATCAGAAATGGGCATTAAGGTTAGGACTTTGTTCAGTTCTAAAATGTGAGCAATGTATGTCAGAAAGTACCAATAAACCAAAAACAATTATTTATATGACAAAATGATACAGAATGCTTTTCTTTCCTTTTAGTAATTTCTTTCTTTCTAAATACTAACATGAGAAAACTGTTTGAAAGGAGAAGGTTAAATATACAGTACGAGGACAATAGAGGTCTTGGGAAATGTTCATTTTTGAGTTGTGGTTCAGCAGTCCAAGAAGACAATGTCATTTTGTTATACTGGGGTATAAGAATTGGCCGAAAATGTTGTTTATAGCTGTATTTGGCAGCGGTTTCCTTGGAGATCTAAACTGTACTAATTATTTCCATTCTTTGTGAGCGTTTGCAGTGGGTCAAAAGCTACCTTGATTAAAGTTGATCAAACTGCACCACCAGCAAGGTTATGTTATTTTATTCCGTGTGCATTTACATTTTAAACACATTTACTTTAAAAAAAAAAAAAAAGAAAAAAGTGCACTAAATCATGATTTACAAAGTACTGCAACAGATCCGAAATACAAAGTCGAGACAGAGTTGTGGGGGATGTTTAAAAAAGCAATTCATTTGAGGTCACTGTGAGGTTAGGTGAATTCTGAAGTTTAAAGTTTTGAATAATAATGCCACATGTCACTAGAACAATAATAACAATAAAAAGCTAGAAAACCAGACAGGACTTCAGTTAACTCCAAATTTGAAAAGCATGAAAAAATCCCAGTTTTCTTGACTCACTCTTATTGTTTGGACAAATGTGTCTCTGTTACTGAATCACAACTCATTTTGTTTTAAATAAAACAGGATACTGGAATGGTATTTCAGCTATCAGGGAAATGTAGTATTTTCCTGTTATCTATGTTTTTTATTCTTCACTAAACTGTTCAGAGTCAATTTTGTGGAAAACTTTAATAGCAAAGATGATAATTAGTTTGGTCACTGGAGTACAGAAACAGACTTGTGTATTCTATTTTAAAACAAAAAAAGCTGCTAATTTGTATTCTTCTTCCATTATTACTTTGAACTACCATGCCAAAGCCTTGAATTCCCCCCCAAAGAACAAGATACCAATATCACATTCAGTTTTTCTATGTTCTATCTATTTACATGAGGAAAGTGAACACAAAAAGCAAGCCAGCACAAGTAAGTATCTGGCCATGCTCCAAACAAGACATTCCTTTGAATAAATCAGTCATTGTATTTAAGTGGGTGGTGCAATAAAGAGTTCAGCATTTGTCACCGTTTTCAGTACCTTTCATCACAGTCACTAAAGTGTGCATCCCCTGCTAAGAAAATCTACAGTTTTAATAGATATTAAACGCATTCACTATTTAGCATTTCGATAAATATAGTTTATAGTTTACAACACTAACTTTGTTCATCTGGCACTGCCCCTGTTCGAAGCAAGTATTAATACTGTAAGCTTTTCACAATCTTTTCTGCCTAAAGTACTTATCAAACTTCCTACTGTATTAACACATTTAATTCAAGTTTGGGGTCTCTAAGTCTGTAATGCTCACCAAAGCTGCATGTACTATATAATATATATAATTGATCACAAATTAAAATTAGTGTTTCCTATTTTAATATATTGTAATGTAATGTAATGCACTCCTTTGTTGGCAGCTATATTTTAGCAGTCATTTTCTATAGCCAGGTTTCCATACAAGGCGTTTTTGCAAAAAAAAAAAAAATTTTAAATTTAGCACTTCAAATTTTTTGCAAATATAAGCTGATGCAAATGCTAATTACTAATAGAATTTTGTAAATGTCAACACAGTATTTTTTAGTTTAACTTTAGCGCATATATTCTATATCGATACTTCAAATGTCGCAAAATATTATTTGGAATCACCATTTGTCAAGAAAATGGGCATTAAATATAGTGTCACATGACAGAATTAGCCTATTGGCAGCGTCCATGTTCGTGGTGTTGCTCGTGTCAAAGCACGAAAGCCTAGCTTAAAAGCGCATTAAATCATATTCATATTATTGCATCTACAATTTTATATATGGTAAAAAAGATGCGGCATCGGCAGGATCACTTGATTTTTTCCCCTTATAAAAGTGGAAATAACTTACTATACTCGTTCAAGACTAATACATTATTCGAAATTATTCTAAATATTTATTTTATTTGTGTACATTTACAATAAATAATTGGATGCTGCTTTCAAGAGCGCATCACAAGAATTCACAGAAATTCTGCATATAGGCTGCTATTTGTTGCATTCTTTTTCTTTCGTTTTGTTAATTTATTATTTATTTACAAAAATATATACATTTGGCCTTTTTTTCTTTTATAGGTCTGTTCGCACAAGCTCTGCATGTGATGTCATGTGAATCCTCACGTTCTGATGTTTATGCTGCTTTTCATGTATAAAATTAATCCCTGGAAACAAATTAAGCTATTTTTAATGGGTCACAGACACGTATCAATTCAAATTTAATTTAATTATAATTTAGCATAATCTTGTCGGTTAATAATTGCTTAACGACCGTTGGTTGTCAGTTAGGAGAAATAAAATAACCTAAATTAACATTCCCATTTCCAATACAGTCTAATAAAAAACAATACAGCTGCACCTGCTTATGAATAGCCTATTGCTTGTATCTGTTATAGTCTATAACAAAGTACAAAACATGAAAACTCAAACTTATTATTTTTATGTAGGCCTCCATAATTTAATAATGGGCTAAGATTTGTTAGGTTTTTTTTTTTTTCAAATGTATGAAGAACAGACTATTTACATATGATTTGTGCAACAGGTGAAATTATGTACGGAAACAGCTTAAGGGCAGTTTTTTTTTTTGCAATACGCCAAAACTTATGCGACAATTCATTTTGTAAGGATGACATCGTCACGCACACAATTTTATCTGTAAAAGGCCAGTTGGATGGAGACAGCAAATTTCGAAAAATATTTTTTTCTCAAATTACCACTGTTACTTTTGATCATTTGAGTGCACCATTGCTGAATAAAAATATTCGTTTTTTCATTTAAAAAGAAATTCTGAACAGTATACTTGTGACGACATGTTGACACTGTATTGAGAGAATCACAGACCACACAGAAGATAACCAGACTTGCTGTACATTTTACACACATCTCAAATCAGAAGACTTCTGGCGTGGCTGAATACACTGAGCAGATTTCTTCCATGCCAGTGGATCCAAAGCAGCCAGACATGAGCACAAGCAAGCAAGGAAAGCACTATAACTCATTGCAATGTCTGCCCCTACAGCCTTTACCTTCCTCTCGGCTACATTCTCTTATGACCCAATACTTGGCAGCCTATTGTAACAGTGTGGAAAAAAGGCCTCCCATTCCTGTTTTTGGCGTGAGAGTACTGCCTCTTGCAAGCTGTTACAGTAGTTTGGAAAGCCTATTGGCCACTCCATCGGACTGGGCTGAGGAGAGCTGCCTTACGACTCAGCCCACCCCCTCCTCACCTCGGCTCCTCTGAGCCGTACAAGCAATGGAGATGGAGAGTAAATCAAGTGCCTGAAGAACATGGCTCACAGCTGTTTCCTCCCCTTTCCCTCAGATGTTTTTCAAAGACTGAAGAAGATTCAAACACAACATTAGTCAAGCATTATTTTGAATACCATAAGTCCTCTGGTTCACCTTATGAGAGATATTCTCATATTTAGAGAATCCTAGCTGGTTTTACTCCAGAAAGGTGGGAAATATTTCCAGTACACATCAACAGCTTTAGAAAACCTTTCAAGTTGGATATTCATTACATACCACTTGACATTTAAAAATTAAATTAATCAAATTAGTCATAACATAATACACAACATAATACAACGTCCCAGAACTGCTCTGTCTGCCAAAATGGCTCAGATGAGATGAGGGAGTGAAAATAAGAAGCTAATCAGTAGTGAAAACACTTCTTTTTTTCATAAAATGTATCTCAGCAAAAGCTATCTGCTTTTCTGGCTATTAAATAATAGTTAATTTATCTTATGAATCATCCATATATACCAGGTATACTTGAATATTTGATATTTGTATATAGTATATAGGAACGTGCTATCATGGTAGCTGCAAGCAACTTCAGCTGTTTTGCTAACTTCCTCTAGAATTAGACCACCCTACTCCCTCACGCCCACTCACTAAAACCCTGCCCTCCGAAGACATGTCAGCCAACCTGATGTCAGACAAAGTAAAAAGCAGGGTGAATTTGTTGGCTAAAACACACAGGTCGCTTAGCTGACCCCGGTTGTAGTCTAAAGGCGTCACAGCTACAGATGTGATTCCTTAAGAAATCTAAACAGAAATAGCCAATTGTGGCATGGAGCTGTAAATATATTTTTACCTATTTTTTTTTTTTTTGTTGACAATTTAATCAAATACCCAAGACAACCTTAAGTAATAGATTACACTAAAAAAGACTACTTTATAACACTACATACAATTTTATAGAATTTAAAATGAAATAAAATACTTTTTTCTAGCAATAATTACAGGATAGAGCAAAACCTGGCACTATACAGTCAAATAAAGTGTTCAGTCAAACCACATGCAAGATCATGGCCATCTTTTACATAAATGTTTGTGTTTGTGAGAGAATTCATACTAACATACCCACATGTGGAGCATGTGAAATATGCTTAATAAAATGTGAAACTGGACAAGTCAGTGGAACTGTAGAAGATTTCCGACCAGCAAATGAAATGCATTGCTTGTCCTGTTGTCTAGCATTTAGCACTGAGACAATGAAGAACATGCAACAATGAATTTAAACAGAAAATGGGTTGTTCTTTAACCAAAGGGTTTAAATCTGTCATCTGCAACCTAAGACAAATGGGACACAAACTCTTTTCTTGTTCCCTTGTAAAATGAGCCTATGAGCAACAGCAGTAAAGTCAGTGCAGTTAAGACTGTCATAAAGCCAGTTTACTGTCCTTCTTAGCAACTACACCAAGCCATACAGACCTCGTCAGCAAATCATAACCAAAAAATAAAGAATTGCAATGACAATGTACAATAATAGCAAAGAACAAACTCTCTTTCAAGATTACTAAAGAAGAACATGTAGTGTAATTCAACAGAGCCAGAGTGGATGCTTATGAGAGAGCACTGACAAAAGGGGGAGGAAAATTAGGGTTGGCAGCATTCTTCTTACTTAAGGCTGTTAAAAAGAAAAAAAAAAAAGAGGCAGCAGAGAGTGGGGCTGGGTCTGATTGCTGCTATGAGCAGGAAAAACCTCAGTCTGTCTTCATGGTGAAGCGATAACCTGGACTCTTTTTTCCCTTCTCGGTTACTTTGCACACAAGAACAGCTCATGTCTTTGATATGGGCATGATGAACTTTCAGCCTTATAGGACTGTCCTGCTTGTGGCTTTATCTGTGGCTTTTTTACAGTTTGTGAAATGCCAAGACGAAGGTGGTAAGTTGCTGTTTATTCATGAAGCTAATTGTGCTGATGCTTTTGATGTAAAGACTAGTTCCTTGTTATTTTTTTTTTACAAAGAGGTTTATCAAAGGTGACTTGAAAAGTCTTGAATATAAAGATGCTTAAATATAACTGTTAAAGTTAACTGTTGATAAAATTAGCTTAATTGGAGCTTAATTTTTAAGGATATTGCATCATCTATATGAGAATTGGTTGTACTTTTGACCAGAAATGATCTTTAAATATGCCATAAGTTTGTGACTTGACTGTACTTTTCACCAGAAGGTTTTACCAGACATGGCATGTTGTCACCATACTGTAACATGATTAACAGTGATGTCACTTGGAGGTTTGTGACATATAACATTGTCACAAATAAAGGGCACAGTTTACTCTAAACTCTTCAACATGCACAATCAGATTTGTTGTATACCCACATCAATATCCTCCTCTCACATCTGCTGAAACGATTTCTACTCTAGCACTGTGCTCACATGTCTCTAAAGGAACACATCTTGCATCTTAATGCATAACAGATGTGTAAGGATATTATGAGTGAGGCACTGACTCCGAACATGCAGAGAAAAGGGGAAAAAAAACCCAGCCGAGAAAACACCTGAGTGCTATTACCTCAGTCATGAGGTAGATCATTTCAAACATGTGACGTCAATTTTTCCCTAAATGATGTCACCAGACAAAACAGTCCTGGGGAGTGTTCTCTTGATCTTAATGTTTAGCAGATTTTGATATACGTGTATCTGAACAACATGTTTTACGTGTGCCTCTTGGATTCAAAGCCTATTGTTGAGGTTTTACAGACAGAACGCCACCTAGTGGTAAATGATCATTACAACTGAAAAAAAAAAAAAAAAAAAAAAAAAAAAAAATAAAAATAAATATATAAAAATATATATATAAAACTTGTGGTATCTTTCTTTCTTTATGATATAGAGCAAAAATATGCATCTGAAATACTTCTTCATTGTAAAGATAGATTTCTTTACTTTTTTCATACCAGTCTGTGCACTTTTGGGCTAAGGATAATGTTCTTTAGATGAAAATTGCTTTATAACTCTCACATTATGTGTTTTGGGAGGCATTATCACATTCCCATTAAAATTGCCAGCTAATTTGCATTTGAATAGGCCCTATGAACAAGTTATAACTTGTCTCATTAACATCTTAATCAATACACTGAAAGTATAGTTAATACATCTTTTGCAGAAAAAAAAACCTGAAGCCTGATTGTGTGTTTTGTCACTTGAAGAAAATGGCTGATGTCAAATTGGTTTGGTTTCAAGCTAGTTGAAGTCAATAACTCGAAGCAGCTGTTTTTTCTAAATAGTTTAGTTACAATGGTAATATTTATGCACCGTAAAGAGAAGAAAATTACTCTAGAAAAACAAAACAACAAAAAAAGTTAATGTGCATTTGAGCAAACGTGGTTAGGTTGGTAGTATTTAATACATAACGTGAAAAAAGCTGCAGTTTTTCCTCACCCTGTCCTTTCACACAAACATCTGCCAGTTTGCAACACACAAGTCCAAATGAAGTTGTTCTGTTCTTCATCTGCTTCAACGCCTCTTTTCATCTGAGCATTGTCACATGGAACAGTTTGAATACCCTTAATCTTTTAGATAATGTGTAATTTTAAGTAAACTTGGTTAAACAAGTCAACACAAATTACTTCTCACAGTAACATGAGAAACACTATAATTACTTTCTGGCCCAAACAGAAGATTATCTTTCTAACACTGTTATTTATTATTTATAATGTTGTAGAGCCTCTATAGTATTTTATTCTTTTGTTTAAAAAGTGGTTCCAGTCATTGCTGTCGCAAAAATTATATTACAACAAATAGGGTGTTTTCACTTTACAGCTAAATATCCAAATATGTGCATTCGACCAAGTCCACAGCTTATGTGCTGATGGAAAACATGTGCTGCATTTTTGAGCTATGACTTGATTACATGCCTCTTTGGTCCTGAAAGAGGGAGGGAAAAGAGAGCAAGAAAGGGGGACAAGGAGAGAGAGAGTCCTATTCTCTCTCTTTGACACCAACCTTTAACTCTATAACCTTTACTTTACAATCCATAGAATCTTTGATCACTGGGCGTCACTATGGAATAAACAATTTAGAGGATGGATTTTTAATGATGAGCGCACTCTTAAGCTTGCTCCATGGGAACTACTTATAAAATAAATTATGGCAGTCAGCAAATGCAAGCCCGGGGGATGACTTCCAGATGTTAAACTGGTTGCTTTGGCAGTATTTGACAAATATTAAAACAAATACTGGCTAAAACGTGGTTGCGGAGGAAGTCATGTAGCTAATGTAAGGAACACTGTGTCTTCGAACAGACAATTGCGTTTGGAAAATGAGAGCAAATGCATCATAGGCATTTTACCACTCTATAGCTCAGAGCTCAAGTCGTTTGTCATGTGCAATCTAAAAAAAAAAAAAAAGAAAAAGAAAGAAATCTTACACTAAAAGCAAGCCTTCACCCTCATGTTCAACAGATGTAGTTAAAAACATTAAAATATTCTTTTGGCAGTCTTACAGGATCAGGAAGCAAGGAGGATGAGACATATGCCAAACATGACTGTGTAGAGAATGCAGAGGTTGGCAGTGGAGAAGATGATGAGAACTCCCATCGAGATGGTTTATAAGCTTTATAAGTTTACACAGCTGTTCAAATTGGTCTGGAGATCTGGATTTGGCCTATATTAAAATTTCGTCCTATCTGTTTTTCTGTGCTACGCTATTCCCCAAAGGCTTATCTTGATGAATTAAAGAAGAAGCTTAATTTTGCTTCGATTAACCCATTTAGAACTATGTCAGTAGGGTTAATAATTTATTCACCCAAAAATGAAAACTGTGTTTTCATGTACTCAGACTCTTGTCAGTCCAAACCTGTATGATGTTCTCGTTTCTGTGGAACACAAATGAATAAATGTTTCATATTTGTGAGAATTAGAATAAAAATATCAAAGATTTCTTAAAAAGAGTTAAAAAAAAATAATCACTAATTAGACTTACAATTTTTCTCATAAACACTAACAGGATAAAAATGAATCATTTAAATTTCTTTAGAAATCATATCATACTACTTTTAGAATGTAGCTTTTTTTTTCTTACAAAACATTTTGGAGCTTGGCATTCCCACTTCTCATTCACTTTCCTTATATGGCCAGAATTAACTTTTACAAATTCACCTTTTATTTGAGCAAAAGGGGTGTCTATCCTGTCTAATCTTTTATTAGCTCACCTGTCTGGTAAAAGTCTACCAATGGCCTCCCAAACCAAAAGTCAGAGACAAGTATCTGGAAAAAGGCAACCCAATTTTCCACCCCTTTAGTAGGTCTCTGCAATACTAAAAGTGTGACTAAATATTAACAAACCTTGATTTCTCAGTGAACTGTAACATATAGGCATACCATGGACAAGCTTCTCACGTTCTACATCAAATGTAACAGTATCATAATGGTGCGGTTAATACTCATACTTAATATATTTGTAAATAAAGTCCTCTGTGACTGGCCAGCTTGAAAATATATCACGAGCAATTTTAGATTTCATGAGGAAAATGTGGTTTTCTAGTCTATTAGAGCTCTTTTGTGACCAGCGTCAGTGCAGGAGAGTTACTGTTCTCAAGAAACCAAACCCTGTAAGAATGCGATGACATGTTGACTTCAATATAACAAAAAGACGAAATGATACAAGGTTTGGATTCAGTCCATAAGATCAATGCAAAGTAAAACAAACTACTCGGTATTAATATTCCACTTTACTTTTGACGTTTGCCAGTGACTAATAGAACACAGCACTATAATTATAACTACAGCGCGTTGAAAATGAAACAGATGTCACAAAGTCTAGAAAAGGGATCGAGGGCTAAGCAGAGAAGTCCGGGTTTGAATGTATACCAACATTTGTGGAATTAGTTTTTTTCTGAATATTTTTGTTTGTTTGAGAGATCCCTAACGAATCCACTGTTACTAATATATTTATTGCAGTATTTGTTATTTAGCTTCAGTTGTGCAAAACTGCATATTGATTCAACTGATCCTACTCTAGAGAAAAATGAGAACTCTTTAACATGAGAACACACTGTGCCTTTCAACACAAGCAACTATCCTGAATACACTCACAACTAGGACATCTGAGTCAGGCCGGTTTATATGGAAACATCTGCACAGTTTATTGAGTCATGGACACAGCAAGATTAGATTCTAATAGCGTGTGAAAGACACTGGGATTCTGAGATGCCATGTGGTAGTCACATTTCAGTTTAGAAATGCCAAGGATCTATTAGAAAATTACATCTTTATTTGTTTGGAATATCCATTGGTTACAAAAGAATAACTGGAGTTTGAAGGCGGTTAGTTCTCAAAATGAAAATCAATGGCTGATATATATACAATTACTGTTCTGTAGTACAATACTTGTTCTATTACTTGCTAATCCATTTGTATATTAAGTGTATACACTAAATTATTATGGACAGGTTTCATAGACAGGGCTTAGCCTAAGCCACGATTAGGCCATAGTTCGATTAAGACATTTAAGTAATCTTTATAAACATGCCTTGGTGTGTATCTTAAGACAAAACAAAGGCACTGACATGGTTTAAGATATTATTCAGTCAGTGCAAGTTTTTTTTTTCATTTAAAACAGCTCAGATTTACATTTAGTCTAAGACTAGACTTAAGCCTTGTTTGTGAAACCAGGCGTATAAGCAATAGGCCATTTGCTCCCTCATGCTATCTTTAGATCCATTAAAAATCTGTTAAACACAGTCCATGTATGTGACATTAACACGCTGTAGTATCATTTGAATAAACTGTAGCAATAAACTTTATTTAACCAATAAATCGGTATTACTGCAACATTTCATATATCAAACTAAAAAAGAAACTAAGACCAAAGCACACTCTGGCGGAAGCTTTGAAAACACATTCACAAGAGAGACATTTTTCCACCTTGTAAGTCAGTTCATTCTCGTATCTTGACAGCAGGAAGTGTCTCGCACTGGCATTTCCTCTGGAGAGAACGCTGAGTAATGTCTAGGTCTGAGCAATGATATCATTCCCTGCTGTCTCATAATGGTTAGAGCAAATTTACCTCTGCTTATTGACTTACGTTTTAGTAAGCCAATAAGAAGGCTGTTATTGTTATTACAAATATAGTGGGTGCTAATGAAGAATTAAAGGTAACATGAAAATTGGATTGGTTCCACGTTTAAGTGCTATAATCGGTCCCTGGTGCATCTACCAACCCAGAAAATGTAAAAAAAAAAAAAAAACAAAAAAAAAAAACATTTTTTTTTAAATAAACCATTCTCTGCAAGCTTGTGAAAAAACAAGACGCTCTGTGATGTAAAAAGGTAGATCTTATTATAATATAACATATATTATAATAACATCCACCAGCCATGGCACAAGGGAAGTGTACAAGTTCTAACACCGTGATTAATGTTCAAGCAATGTTGCTGAGCACAGAACACTGTTTAGAGCCTCAGTGGAGAAAAGAAAGCAGTTTTGATTTACTGTTTTTGTATCTCTTATAATTAACTTTTGTGCATGTAACAGTTTAAGCACAATGCGATATGAAAGAGATCTTAGTTTAGTACTAATGCCATGTTAGGATGTGTGTGCTCGGAAGACCGTATATAATGGGTTTAAAAATGATATGGTTTAAAATGCACGATTTTAGCATGATAGAACGTCATAATCAAAACCAAACTTATGTATGTATATATATATATATATATATATATATATATATATAGGTACTATCTGTAAAGGCACAGCCCTATAGTGGAAAGGGGCAGCTAATTTGCATTTAAAGAGATATGCACAAAAAAGTATGATTTTTTTGTGTGCGTGTTGTATTATACCAGTCTAATGATTAGGAGCACTGAAATGACTGTGATGATAATCACTTCGATTCAGGCAAGTGTTCTCACAAAACACTGCAGTCACACCAGCTGCTGATGACTAATCAAACATACTCTAAACCTCTAAGGAGAAGAACTGTATAAACCTGGACCTCAGCCAAATCATGAAAAAGAATACAGTATTGACTCTCATCTATTTCTCATCCAATCAACGATATGTGTATGCCTATTATTTGCCTGATATTATTGCACATGCTGGACGAGTTTGCAGTACATATGTTAAAGCTCTATAACACACAACCAAAAGTCAGTAAGATTTATAACCTTTGGAAGAACTAACCTCTAAGCTGACCTTTTGACCATTCTAAATGTCATGCATTAAAAAGATATAAGGCTCTATAAACTTAAAAGGTTTTCTCAGAACAAGGATGTTTTCTAGGGGAGCAGGCGAAAGTCTTGCAAGCTCATATCCATTACAACTGATTTAAAGTATCTAAAATATAAGTGGATTTCTCGGTTTTATACCCAAAAAGACACCTTAAAACAAAATCTTACTATAATGTGTTCCAGTCTATTTACAGTTGCTTCTAATGACAAAATTTTATAATCGAGGGTGTAGGTTAATGAAGGATAGAAAAAGAGAAAAAGGCAAGAAGATGATCTGAAATGTTTCAAAGTGTGGGGTCACATGAAGTAAATGTTTATATACATCTGCTCCACTGAGGCTTCAAAGTTCTCCATCCAAAACAGCATAATATAAGCTAGAATCATGACAGGCCAGCTGTAGAAGCTCTGCAAGCTCTCACAACATCCAAACAAAGCAAAAGAGAAGGAAACACGCTACAAAGACAAACATAAGGAAGGGATGTTTCCAATCCTTGGAAAGAGTGAGTGGAGTTGTTCCTCACAGGATGCAGATATTAAAAAAAAAGTTAACTTAAAATCCACAGCCTAGAAATATATATATACACACACATACACACACGTTATCTCTTATGAATGCTGAATCATTCATATCTTTCTTTTAAGTTCTGTTACAAGTTACAGTTTTTTTGTTTTATCTGAAGATGTTCCCTCCTGAATATCCAAGAAAGGAGGTCAGTAATGCAATGAGTAGACCTATATGAGGTCATGAGATTTTGTTATGATTTTAGCCAAGAATGTAACTGGTAATGACCTGCATATCTTGCCTGACACTCACACAGAGAAACATTTACCCTTCAACGTCTAAATTCATATTAGTTTTGTATAAAAGTGCAGGAGTTCAAGTTGTGTAAATATTAAAAGGCAAGCTAATGAATTCTGGAACATCACTTTGTTATGGACAGACAGCTGTCTAGGCCGCTGGCATCATAAACAGAATTATAAAAATAACATTTACAGTTTAAATTGTTTAAAGAGATATTAGAAGTATGTGTAAATGAAAAAAATAAAAAACAATGCCTTTGAAGTTCTTGTTTTAGTTCTACACGCCCACTTATATAGACATAGATGTGGTAGACACTAACTGTGTATTATGTCTGAGCTTGTATCTTGATGCAAACACAAAACTGTTACTAAAGATGGCTTTTTCTTTCTTTATTTTGGCTAAATAACAAAATATGGCATTTTAACATAACAGGCCACCATATAGGCAACCAAAAAAGTTATCTTTCTAGCTAAGGGTATTATAATAATGAATGTAATTATATCTTAGACATTAAAAGTATTAAAATATGTTTATTAAGAACTGGTGGAAAGAGATGTAGATCAGTGTGATGTGGCAATAAATTATGCAGTCTCAGAGAGAGAGAGAAAAAAAAAAAAAAACTCTTCTGGGCCAAGTTCTCACCACACATCATCGAAAGCAGAAAAAAGGGACATATCCAAACCAGAGGAAAAAATCTGTCCTTGTACAAACTAAGTTGTTCTCCCTAGACCGATATCAGTACGGCTCTTCATTTGAAGATCCTCATTTGTGTCTTAGCAAAGGGTAGCCACAAGGACACCGATGAGAGTCGAGGCTTGAATAATCATAGGTTTCAGAGTCACTTTGAGGTCTGTCTGTCTGGAGTGACAGTCTGAATTACAATGTGGACATCCCATTTTCACACAGATTCTTCTTCAAAAAGAGGGAGTTGTGTGTGAACTGTGGAGAACTCTATCAGTTAATTACAAGAGAGGTCAGAGGTCTTTGAGAAGCATGATTTATCTGTGCCCTTGGCTTTTAAAAAGCAAGACTGGAGCCCCTTTTAAAGTTTCCCTGGAGTTTGAATGCAACTTATCTTGGATAACTGTAAAACCAGATGCTTCATGTATGGAAAAAAAATGTTTTTCCTATATGGTGTGGTTCCTGGAAATCAGCATATAAGCAATAAAGTGCTAAAACTCAGGATATAATTAAATGAGCATTTCACATTGTTTACTGTTTAGATGAAAATCTTGCATTTATTGAATTACAGACTACTCTCTCACACACAAACACATATACTTGGTGTTGGAAAGACAGACTCAGATGAGTCACTGTTTCCATAAGGTCATTTTCTAACCCATACAGCCTTGTTCCAACAACAAAGTCCCTGAACACAGCAAGTTATGAGTATTTCCACATAAACCAAAGGAAAATACATGTGATTTATATTACATTTAATCTCCCACAATGCAGCATCATAGTGGAGATGTAAATTGTAAAGAAGAAGCTGCCTATTGTTATCCTAGACCGTTCCTACGGAAGGCTGTGCATTTGGGAGGGAACCACAGGCTTTAGCTGACATGGAATAATGCTGAGCATGTTCAGTGTGGTCAGGTCAGGCCAGACTGGAAGACTGGTGGAAAAAGTATGTCAGAAGTCCACCAGGGACCATGCTTTTGCGATCATCATCACTAAGAGATTTTAACCATTGCTGTATAAAGTGCAGAGTCTGCAATGAATTAGCAAACTAAAGGAAAGAGTGAGCTCTCTCTTCACCTTTAATGGTAAGGTTTTCATGGGTGGCTTGTGAACGATAGTTCCCCTCCCATAAATTCAGAATGGCTCTACACTCTATTATTCACAGTTCCAGCTTTATTATGTTAAAAAAAAAAAAAAAAGTTCTAACCACTGACCCATTTTATTACCCCACATGCAAATTCTATCTGGATTACATCTGTTTAAGCATGTGTTGTAGTTTCATTTGTTTTCTGTAAATTGCGTATACTGTAATTATTCACAGCACAAATGCGAGTAGAATTGCTTTTACGCAACAAATCTATAAATAAGATTAGAATGACATGCATTTCACTTAAAACTTGGGCAACTGGAGGCAACTTGCATCATTTAAACTGGAACATAAATGCTAAATAAATTCCCCTTCCATGTTCAATGCATTCAGCAGCTAATTATTTGACTTCAGCTTCACTCTGAGTGTTCCTGCTTCTCGTTGGATTCTTCATTAGCTAGTAAGAGAAACCCTACTGGAAACTAATCTAAAGAAAAGATAAATAAATAATAATAAAGTAAACAAAAAAATTTGAAATTTAGGCTATTAAGTATCAACAATACTGAAAACTGGTATAAAGTTATTATACTTGTAAGTTATGTCTGCTGGTGTGTTCTCTGAGGTCGATAGCAGCCATGTGTTCAGGAAAAGATCTCTCTTTTCTTTGGCATCGTTTCCTGACACATTCATTCCCTCAGGTCAAAAAGCTAAACAATTTCCAATCAACACCCACCTAAATGCATCCGTTTCGTTCATTTATGCCGTATTTATTCATTAGCTTGAACACATTAGAATTTCATGGTCGTATCTCCCCGTTAGCTAAAAATCAATACGTGATGAACATTCAGTATGAGCTCAGTGCACAAAAAATGCTATGATGAGGGGCCAGAGTTTACTTACTGTTTTGCTCTTTTAAACTTTCCCAAATACACGGGTACAAAGCATCCTCTTTAAGGTGAACATTTCAGGTGAGCACATTCAACGAAAAGCCCAAAAAGTTTCACTGAAGGCAGCCGGATTAAGCTCAAGGGTGCCATCTGGTGTACTGGTACTACAGCAGCAAACTGTTGAACGTGAACATTTGAATGGGTGCCACAGCTGTTCATTTTTCTGCAAAGTTCTTGTACTTCATAGCTTGAAAATTTTATTAGGAAATAGTTTATTTATTAATTAAGTTTATTTTAAAGATAGATTGAATAGCAGGTTGTAGTAGTGGTCTGTTGGAAACAATATGTATGAATCAGACTTCCTGGAGAGCATTAGCTCATGTCTTCCCACCAGAGCCTTTCCAAATGTTAAGGAATCACCTTTTCCAGTAAATCCCAGCCACTTTCTTAGCGTATACCAGCGCTTTTACACATCTGTCTGGCCTTCTGGTCCAGTTGCAAAGCATGACACATAAACGGGTGATTCCATGAGGGCTTTCTCCATTCTTAAAAGTACATTTCCAGTTTGAAAAGTAAGATTTTAAAAATTTTTATCAAATAAATAATGAAAAATAAACACAAATGTGCCATGTCTAAATGGTATAAAAGAAGAGAGTGAGAAAGATTTTACCAAAAAAAAAAAAAAAAAGTTTTGTTATTGTATTTAACATAAAGAAGGTATTTTGAAGAATGTGGGTAGCCAAATAGTTCCTGGTCCCTATTAACTTTTGAAGAGTGGAAAAAATACATTATGGAACTCAATGCATACAGAAACTTAATACTGTATAACTTGAAGTCATGTTACTGTATTTTGTTTCTGTAATACTAAGTTTCTGTATTTTAATATGTTTGGGTTTAGAAAAATGCCTATAAAAATACATGTCAAATCTAAATGAATTGTTTACACATTTGTTCATGAGTACTTGTATGCAATAGCCTAATCATGACCAACACACACATATACAGTACGACTTTATAAAGGTTCTCATTAACAATTTGATTTGTTGATTAAAAAATGTGTGTATCTGTGTGTACGCAATATTTATATAGCATTTTACTATTTTTGCCCATAGAGGATGAGTTGAGCTGTACAGAGAACGGACAGGTGTACACAAACAGAGACGTCTGGAAACCTGAACCATGCAGGATCTGTGTTTGTGACAGCGGGACCATCTTGTGCGATGAGGTGCAATGTGATGAAGTGTCTAACTGTCCAAAGGTAGTAATCCCAGAAGGAGAGTGCTGTCCTGTCTGCCAGAGTGACACAACACACAACAGTGGCAATGGAAGACCAGGTAAGGATAAGCACCACAAAAACCTTCAACAGGAATGACTATTTATTTAGCATCATCATGCAAATCTGTAGTTTCTTTTTTATTATGATGGATAAAAAGCTAATATTTTGTACATTTCTTTTTTTCTTCTCAGCAGGCAGGATTGCTAAGGTAAGCCATAAAGTTACACTCAGCACTGCCAATTATTTAGTTATTTTAAAAATGTAAATAAATCAATACATTTGTCAGTCCAGTGACTTGACTGAGTTTAACTCTTTTTGATTTCAGGGCCAGAAAGGAGAACCTGGAGAGGTCCCAATTGTATGTTTGAATGAACATTTATCTTACATTTGAAGATAAGGATAGATATATAATATTGTTTGTACAGTTTAAAAATAATCCCAAAATTCCATCTTAATTTTAGATTACGGGAATAAGAGGCCGTCCTGGACCAATGGTAAGATTTCTTTCTTTTTTCATAGGGACCTGATCAATATAAATATGGTTGTATCACATGGTTTCAATTCTACAACTAAACATATAATAAAACAAGTAGGCTACTTCAATGTTTTCATACTGTGCTTTTCTATCACATATACAGTAACTAGTAGATTCTAATGTCTGGACACTAGATGGGGACAGAGCACTGCTTAGTTTATTTGTCTTAAGCTAGTTTGGTCTTTATTTGAACTTTTCATGTAAGTTTGCTTGTAAAATATTTTTTTATTTAGTAAATAAACTTTCTAGACTGGCAATTCAAAAACAGCCCTTTGTGTGAAAACTATGACAACAGCTTTAACAGACTAATGCAAACTTACTAATGCAAACTTGTAAATGCAATTTTTATTTACCTTAATTATGTTTTATGTAATTTTATGCGTATTACACAGGGGCCTCCAGGAGCTCCAGGGTACAGAGGAGACAGTGGACCCAAAGGCAGACCTGTAAGAAACAGCAAATTCATTTCAAAATGTGATTAAACATGTTAAATATTGTGTAATGCTGTTGTAATGTTATGTTATTTTTTACCTGATTTTAATGTCTCTGGTAGGGTTTCAGGGGTCCCCCAGGATATGACGGAGAGCCCGGTGTTCCAGGACAGCCAGGAGAGCCAGGGCCCCCAGGACATACCCCAGGAGTGAGTTTAGAGTTTATAGCTTTGGGAATCATAACAGGCCCTTTCAAAATAGGACTACAAGACATAATACAGAGGGTTGAAGAAGAAAAAAAACCACCACAGCATTTATAATATATATAGTTCCAATGAATAAAGCCCTATATTCTTACTTACTGTACTCAGGGTGAGTTGTCTTCACATATGGCTGGAGGATTTGCTGACAAAACAGGAGCCCAGCATGCCATGATGCCTGGAGTTCGAGTAAGTGGAGATTCTGTAATTTAAACAAAACTTAATTTTATATAAGCCACACATTTATGTGGAACATTACAAGAAATATGTCATATATGAATGTAATGCTGTGTGATGAGCTGGTGCAAAATGAGACAATTGCATCATTTGATTTGGGTGCAGTGTTGTGCCGCGGTGTTTACAATAGTGTTGTTTCATAAGCCCTCTGTGAATATTGCAGTAACAAAGCTCATTTTCAACAGGGAGAGGCAGGAACAAGGGGACCGCCTGGGCCAAATGGATCCCCAGTAAGTATTTATGTGATAAGAAATCTTGTTACACATATCAGGCCAAAAACAAATAAAGGCTTCTAGCAGTAGCATGTTTTTCAATTTCCTTTAGGGGGCGTCAGGACCACAAGGACCTCCTGGTGATGTAGGAGATCCAGGGCCAATGGTGAGGGAAATATGATTAAGTGTCTAGCATCTCTGAAGACTTCATAATTTACTGGGGAAGTCTGTCCCACGCTCTTTATTTCAAAGCAAACATCAGCCAGGATAAACTCAAAAAGTGCTTGCTGTTTGCATATCGCAGGCAATTTTCATGGCTCATTTATTAAAAGGAACCGCAACTTTGGCTATTCACATTCTGAAAGAAAAGTAATTGTTGCAGTGGTTTTATACATGTACTTAGCCTTCTTTTCCTACCATTGCTGAAATTTATCTGGTTATCATACAACTTGAAACTGTAACCTTTAGGAAACACGATGGTACATTTTACAATAATGTTGTACAAAACTATAATAGTTAACAGAACACAGCATTTATGAATTATGTTGATCTCAACATACACTAATATATATTCTTAACTTTAGTTAATGCACTGTGAAATAACTATTGATTAATGTTATTTAACATTAAATAACCTTTGATCACAAGACTTTTTGTAAATGATCTGATGTCACATAATATGAATATGGTGGGATCTATTAATTTTTAACTCAAGTTACTTATTAGACCGGTGTTAAGTATTTAATATACTATAATACTTTAAGGGTGTGAGACTGACTAAAAGCTGAATTTCAATGCTGAAGAATCAGCCTTTCTAATACATTCAATGATCACGCTACTTCAGTCACAAAACTGATAATCAACTGTTCTGCATTGTATAGGGAGCTGCTGGCCAAAGAGGACCAGAAGGTCCTGCAGGGAAGCCCGGTGAAGATGTGAGTACTCTATGCTGTCATCATGTGCATTCTCATGACAATGTGGAAATATTAAACAGGAATTCTTTTGCTGTCATAGGGAGAATCAGGGACTTCAGGAAGTGCAGGAGAAATGGGATTTCCAGGATCTGCGGTAATAATTGGCATTCATTATTTGCAGATTTTATCATTGGCTGGTGTTTGCTTGAATTTAGATTTATGTTTGAATAACTTTTATGCTCAGGGAGCAAGAGGATTTCCAGGGACACCAGGGCCACCAGGCTTAAAGGGCCACAGAGTGAGTGAAGCCTCATTTAAGATTTACATGTGTGACATGCATATGGTGTTTCCCAAAAGTCTTAGATTATATTGAATAAAATATTTACAGTTTTTCTCAGTCGCTTTGGTGCATTTCCCACAACAGTACTTACATTTGCACAAAAGTTAATGCATATCTCAAAACTATTAGTGCAAACTGCAAAACCTAGTAGATAACCTGCAAAAGCGTGTCACTTGCTCAAAATGGATAGT
>JAUCMS010000153.1:16326477-16345322 GCA_032357445.1 Enteromius radiatus | reverse complement strand
CCTGACAGAACTGGAGAGGATCTGCAAGGAGGAATGGCAGAGGATCCCCAAATCCAGATGTGAAAAACTTGTTGCATTTTTTCCAAAAGGACTCATGGCTGTACTAGATCAAAAATGTGCTTCTACTAAATACTGAGCAAAGGGTCAAAGTCTTAACTACTTAGGACCATGTGATATTGTTTCTTATTTTTCTTTTTTAATAAATCAGCAAAAATGTGAACAATTCTGTGTTTTTCTGTCAATATGGGGTGCTGTGTGTTGAGGAAAAAAAAACTTAGCAAATGGCTGCAATATAACAAAGAGTGAAAAATTTAAGGGGATCTGAATACTTTCCGTACCCACTGTAACAGCTATTACTAACTATAAAGCAGAACTAAAGCCATCGTGTACGTTGTGGTGCATGTGACGGATAGCTGTGCATGGGTGGAAGGGCACAGAGATCAGACAAAGTAAAAGCTTGGCATTTTCTAATGGTCTGTTCTACAACCCACCCTTCTACTTAAAACAATTTAGAGCTGCTTTCTCTCTGACAGCATTGCCAGTCGTGTTCTCAGCATCTGCATGACTTCATTATGATTTGCTTTGTAAAGCTCAACATCTGGTTGTGCCCAAGGCAAGCTGTGAGCCAATGCTGGCTTCATTTTCATGTTCATCTAATACACATCAGCTGCAACCAACAATAAAATCCACAAGAATGGAATCAAATGAAAGGATGGTTTGAGGTTCCCTGAGAAAACAAAGGGGTGGGAACTGCACCCGAGAGCTTTGGGCTGTTATGTGCAAATCAGGTGACCGGTTACAGCTCAGTATATCTGGTGCAAAAACAGCTGTTGATCTTTTTTTTTTTTTTGGCAAAAATAGACAAGGTTTTTTAGTTACAAGAACGAATGGGTTTGTGTTTTAAAGAAAAAAATGAGGAGTTTGTTTCTTAATCAGAATCAGAGATATTACATCACTTGATCACCAGTGGATCCTCTGCAGTGAATGGGTGCCATCAGAATGAGTCTAAAAGTGTGTGTTTGTGTGGTTTTCAAAACACTTTTTCCTTTAAACACTAAAATAAGAAATTGCGTCCACTTTTTACACACTCATATGACTTCAAAAGACTTAAAATATTGAGGGCATGACTCATATAGGCTACTTTTATGGTGTCCTTTTCAGCCCTTGACAGCAGTGTATGGAGCTGTGTGATTTTATATTATATATATATATATATATATACACATATATATTGAAAAACTTAATATATTTAACTTATGACAAACTTTGGAAATTCTGTTTGTTGTCTGGGGGTTGGTTTCATCTCTTTGTCAGGTGTTCAGGCCCATTTAAGGGTTGGATTCAGACTGAAGCTTGTATAATTCCTAGTTCCCAGGTTTTTGACTGTACTTCTGTCTAGTAGTTGCAAATTGTAACTTGGAGATTCTGTGTACAGTTTTTTGGTCCAATAAGTAACATCTCTATCGTATCTGAATTTAATAAGAGAAAATTATTGGTTTTATTGGTTTCATTTAGAAGTTTGATCTGGTTTTGTTTAAATATATAGTTGAGCAGCATAACAATGGAAAGAATCCTGTATTTTCTAATAATATTACCAAGGGGCAACATGTATATTGAAAATAGCAGAGGACCTAGGACAAATCCTTGTGGTACTACTTTTTTTGGTGATAATTGTAATGACTCCCAGTTTAAATAAACAAAATGGTAGGGATCGGACAGGTAGGACTTGAAACAGGGGTGGGGAACGTTAAGCCTGGAGGGCTGGTGTCCCTGCAGAGTTTAGGTCCAACCTTAATCAAACAGACCTGAAGCAGCTAATCAAGGTCTTCAGGATGCAGGTATAGGTATATTTCCTCAGGGTTGGAGGAGAAAGGCCCTCCAGGATCCAAGTTCCCCACCCCTGATCTAAATCATCTTAACCCCTGCCCTTAAAATGTATAGTTTTGTAATGGATCTGTGAGTATGTCATGATCTATAGTGTCGAACGCAGCATAAAGATCAAGTAAAACTCTCCAAACTGAAATTCTTCAAAAACATCCTTTTGCATTTCCAAGACAAAAACAGCCGCAACTTAGAAGTAAATATTGACAGAATTATCTTGGATTTCAATTCAATATATTTTAAGAAGTGCTTATCTTGAGTGCACAGTTGCAGTGATTACATTTGTGTCTCTAATGGAAACAAGATTGATACAAATTGTATGCAGGGCATATTTACATCCATATGTGCCACTGGGTCTGAGTCGAGTTATGCAGCTGAGTGATAAGTCTAATCGCTGCAGATCACATTGTGGGAGTTTTGAGCGAGCTGGGGTTTAAGGAAAAGGTAATTATGAATGCTCAGGAGGAATTTAGACAGAAACATTATTTGGTCACTGTAGGATGTTTACAAGCTTTGACTGCATTCACAACAATAGCGCCAATAAAGCAGAAAGAGTTCTTCCAAATCTATAAACAAGACCGCAGTCCTGTGCCACTTTACTTTTTATTTTTTGTAAGACGTGATCAATAAACACATGATGATAAATGGTCTGCTGCGTTAAGTACCACACATGTCAAAATCTTAAGTATTATCCAATGAGGTATAAAGGGAGATTGCCTGACCAACAGAGTGACCTTTTTGTCTATCGATTTCAACTGTAATAAGGTAACACCCAAGCAGAATGCTCAGCCATTTATCAGATTGCATGTTTGCAGGAAAGTGTACCATTTTTGTTCATGAATAATGGCCCCCAACTATTGTTATTAAAAGGAAGCGTTATTGGATTTCCTTTTGTTGGATAAGTAAGGATGGAGATGACTGCTTATACTCGAGTGTGCGTGCACTCACCCTCGATTATTTCCTGCTCATTCTGAATTGTTCTCCAATTAATGTGGCACATGAAGGATTTAAATTCTGCAAATGTATTTAGATTAGAACAATAATTCTAACATGCTCACCACAGTATTAGTATGTACGGAGCCTCTCATGATATACAGGAAAAATATAGGAGATAAAAATAAAGATTCCACTCTGATCAACTGACTAAAACATAACTTCAGTGCATGCTTAGAACAGCTTAAACAGAAAATTATCTGCTGTTGTTGTGGACAGTAATATAATTTTCCTAAAACTATGAAACAAATTAGTAAAATGTGGCTAAGGTTATCCTAAAGTGAGGAAACAGACTAATAAAACTGTTTAAATCAGATTGATTCAAACATCTGAGAACACAATCACACGAATATGGAAAATTCTGATTATTAACTATATACTGACCCAAACCAGTTTTTATTGACAGAAAAAAAAAGTGAATTAGGAATACAGGTATTTTTCAATCTGCTCAGGTGAGTGATATGACCTGCTATTTCCTAATGCACAATTTTAACGTCAATCTAATAATCCATCACATATTATTTGTATAGTTCTATCCCCTGTAAGGTTTATCTTAGGGTTACTTTCATGTAATTATACATCATGTTTTAACGTGTAACAAGGACACCTTAAAATAAAGTGTTCCCATTTTTTTATATTTCATATTTCTTATGAAAACTAAATAGTTTGTAATACTTAAATGAAAGAGTGTGTAATATATACAGTAGGCTTCATATTAGCCAACCAGTTCTCAACATATAGAGGTTGGGCACAAATGGATTGCACAGTACATACAATGTATGTTATTGCATTCAAAAGTTAACACAACTTCTTAAAACCAGCTATGATGCAAACAAAGGCTATTTAAAACAAAAGTACAAACTAAACTTGCTCCAACTCTCCTCATCCCCCTGAGTAGTTAAAATGCAGTTAAAATGACCATAACACGCATCCAGTTTCCTCCCATGTGCTTGCACTCAGAGGTTTCATCGGCAAGGGAAAATACTGCTGTTTGTTCAAGTAGTGCCGATCAACAGAAGATAAAGGAGTGCGGATATCAGTAGAGGACAGATATCAGCAAGAGCAACCTGCAGAGTGGTTTACAAAGGCTCTGACCTGCATGTTTATTCCCGCAAATGGAAAAGTAAACACCATTATTTCAGCTGCAGCCAATGACGCAGCTACAAGCAGTGGTCCTTGAGATCTGCCAGTGCTGTTTCATGATATGCTGCATTGTGGGTAACATTATAACTGGCTTTCACCATCTGTTTCTAATTTGCAATACCCCCCTTTGCTTTCCCCCGACACTCCTGCAAGACTGTGACCCAACATAAGCAGTGTCCATGCCATAACTTCCATGAGAGCAGTCAAGGGACATTATTTAGTAATACGTTTCTCCACATCAGCTACTCTTTTTTTACACAATATTTTCTATTGCGTATTAGGGTCCCTCATTGACTGAACCATTCTTCGTGAACTGGGATTTGAAGAAACTGCGCAATCTAGGTTAAAGTGTTTGCTTGACCTGGCTAGAGTCACAAAATAATAATTTTATTAGGGCTGAGTAGTGAATATTCAGGCTGTATGTACAGTGGTTTTACTAGTGATATCATTGAGCTAAATTGAGTTTATTGGAATGATTTTATTTGTCCATTAAGTTAAAGTTTTGCAATTAGTCTAATTTACCCACGAGGCACAGCTGATGTGAATTGGTTCAAATTGTAAATTTAAGTGAATTGATTCCAATTTATAAGAACTGAAGTAACCATCAGTAGAGTTAAAATATTACAAATTATTCTGTGCATGTGCCTCTGTATGTTTTTGTGTGGGCGTATGTTTGCAATAAGCTAGAGAAGACGACGAGTACTGTTTGTGTCAATAACAGCATTAAGAGCCCTTAGAACTGTGCACAGTGTCTTATTGACATTACCTTTCTTGCAGATCAATAGCGGGTCATTGCAAATGCCAAAGAAGATGACAGATAGCTGCTGGATGATCTGTCTGTTTCTGCTTGGATCTGTCACTGAGGTGAAAGATTATTTACCACATTACTTGTTTTTATAAAAATGTTTCTGGTTAATGTAGATTTAAAATATAGAGTGGTGCAGTGATCATATTTTTTTAGGCCAATAACCTGGAAATTAACCTAACCCTTGTTCCATCTACAGGATTTTTTCATTGGAATTCATATTATTAAGAAAACATTTTACCTTAAGATTTGAGTTGAACAATGCAGTAGTTAATTAAATTAAAAGTAAAAACATTAGAATTACACCCATTTTAAAAATTTTAGTTAGTTAAAGTAAACAATATCTCAAATAAAATAACTAAAATATAAAATATAACTTTTTCAGGTAGTTGCGAAGGCAAAACAATTTTTTGTTTTATTCACCAGATGTACTTAAATAATTAAATGTGGAATAAAAATGTTGGTAACATTTTATAACAAGGTACTTAACATTAGTAAACATGAAATAAGAATGAACAATACAACATTTAGTAATCTTAATTTCAGCATGTATTAATGCATTACTAAAACCACAACTTGTGTTTGTTAATATTAGCTATTACACGGCTGCGTGGAATACTCGATCCTGATTGGTCAGTCACCACATTTCAAGATTTGTTAATTCCCAGATAACAACCGGTAAAACTAATAACACAGGCTCATCCGGGCACTACGCATCATCTTGACCTTTAGTAATTATATCACACCGCTGTCGCAGACAGTTTGGCGCCATCCTGTGGCTTAAAAATGCTTAACCACGAGTTAAAATGGAGAACTTTAACACTAAATTCAACATGTACGGGAAAAGCAGTGGATAGAAGATGGCTCGACTGACTTCCCAGTTTTTGTTTTTTTTTTATTACCGTCTTATATTATTCATTTATTGTTTTATTATTTACTTTTGGGGCAAGAAGCCGTGTAATAAGTGGGATAATATAAAGCTAGCAGGTTGTTATCACAGATTAATGCACTGTGAACTAACATAACTCAACAATTAACAACTGTTTTTTCATCCTTAACAATCCTTAACAAAGGTTAACAATTAGTGTAATAAATGCATTATTTATTCATGTTAGTTAACACATTAATTAATGCTAACAAATGACGCCTTATAAAATGTTACCAAAATTTGTAACTATACAAACATACAAAAAACTAAAACTACTAAAGTGGACAAATATTAATGGAGGATTTGTTTATGTCACTGAAAACAACATGAATATATCATACATTTGTGTTAACCACAGAACTCATAATTTAGGTGAATTTAAGTGCATACATCCAAAGTTACTAAATGGAAATTATTGGAATGTTGTTGTTTTATTTTTGATAGTTAAGAATAACCACATACGGTAGTATTTTACAATTCACCTCTCAACATCTACAGAAAAACATTTGATGGTTTGTGAAGTCTGCCTATTCTCAGACATTACTTTCCTAAAGAGCCTGTTGTTTGTAGTTCATTGTTCTAGCCAGTCCTGAGGTAAACGAAAGCCAGCAACAACATCCTCAAAATGTGTACCATGACATCGGTGTTACCAGAAACAAGATTGTGACGGCACAGTTCGAGTGCTATCAGAAGATCATGAAGGACAGCAGCCAAGACAGAAGAGGTAGACACTTTACATATGAAGGGTTTTTACAAGACATAGGTCAAAGTGTATTATTCTGTATCCTAACAATAAATAGTTCCTCAATGTTAAAATGGGTTACTTTACAGATATTTATTCTGCATTTATAGGTTTGAGGCTAATTGTAACACACAGCAGCTTCATGCCAGTTCATTCTAGCCAAATAGCTATCGTTTTAATTTTACAACATACACACACACACACACACACACACACACGTCATCCTAAGATAATAACATATAACAATAATAATTCAATCCGATTTTCTATAAGCCTCTCAAAGAGTATGACAGCAACGTTGACAGCGATTTTTGTCATCCTGTCTAATTAGTACAGCAAGAACACACAAAGCCTCAGGTGGCTCATATTCATTCTGTTAGGAAGAGTGCATATGGCCCCACTGGGTGGCAGGACAGCTGTGAAATATTAGCTCTGTTCCAAAACCTAGTAGACTTCCTACTTAGCATCCTAAACATAAGATAACAATGGTCGATTTGGAGCGCTTTCCATAGGCTGCAGCACACCTATAGCTCACGGGGGACTGGATTTTGGAACAGGCTAAGAATAGTGATAATGAAAACAGGAAGTTGCAGTTTCCCCAGTCTCCACAGAAACCAATAAATGTTTTGTGTTTTTTTCTAGTTGGCCCAGTTTGTAACAGGACCTGGGATGGATGGTTGTGTTGGGACGACACAGAGGTCGGCGTCACTTCTGAGCAACACTGCCCTGACTATTTCCAGGATTTTGACCCTACAGGTGAATATTCAAGTTATATGGCTTAGTGTAAGTGCTTTCCACTCATCCGCCTAATACACTGACGTCACTGTCAGTTCTTTCGCTCCATTATCCCTCATTATCAAATCATGCTAAATTCATAGACTAAAATGGCTGTTAAAACTTTTACACGACTTATTTTCTGCCCTGAGGTAATATAAGGTGAATGGAAGAGCTTGTTTAGCTATACTGTACTGTACAGAGTCAAATGACATAAAAAAATACATGGAGAAGAAAGTAAGAAGAGGGGAATAAAAGAAAGATATGTGCATATAACATTAATGTATAATATACATTGTAAGATTACATGTTGCTAAGAGTAGACAAAAACGAATGAAGCTAAGATTTTTGGGTTCACTTCTGTTTCTTTGCAGAAATGGTCACCAAAATATGTTCAGACAACGGGCAGTGGTTCTTGCATCCTGAGAGTAATCGCACATGGACAAATTTCACCAGATGTAATTTGCACACTACTGAGGGACGCAGGGTATGAGCACGAATGCTGTAAACACTTGAGATGAATATAAACACACATTTGAATTGGCTTGCAGAATAAACACTTCATGGCTCTATTGTTTGTGTGATTGCAGACTGCAATGAATTTGTTCTACTTGGCGCTAATTGGTCATGGACTCTCTTTAACGTCTTTGTTCATCTCGCTTGGCATATTCTTTCATTTCAAGTAAGTGCAAATGTCTCTTTCAGTACTGTATTGAAGTTTGAATGGTTTATAACAATTATCTCGTCATTTTGCTGTTTTTTTTTTTTGTGCCTATAGGAGTTTGAGCTGCCAGAGAATTACCCTGCACAAAAACCTTTTCTTTTCCTTTGTATTAAACTCCATCATTACTATAATTTGGTTAACAGCAGTGGCAAACAACCAAGAACTAGTTCAGGAAAACCCAGTAAGTAGCATGTATTGACAGTAACTCTGTTACGTCTGACAATTTTGACTTTTTTCTTTAAGAACTGCAAGCTGTAAACTGGCAATTATTACTTTTTGTATTATTATTTTTTTAACTGTTACAATCTTGCAATTCTGTTTTTTCATCATGGAATAAGGGGGTGGGCTCTTTCTCTAAAGCTTTACAAATTTCAAAAGGGGACATATGAGTGTAATAATTTTGCATCTATTGCAATACAATGCAGACTAACCTGTTATGGAACAAAAGGGTGAATAAATAATGACCGTATTTTTACTTCTTTGATCATTTAAAAGCATTACAGCATGTCACAAATGCTCTGTGCAAATCCCCATTTAATGTCCATTTTTCTTCTGTTCAGATCAGCTGCAAAGTATCACAGTTTATCCATCTGTACATCTTTGGATGCAACTACTTCTGGATGCTCTGTGAGGGCATTTACTTGCACACACTCATTGTCGTGGCAGTTTTTGCTGAAAAACAGCATTTAATGTGGTATTACCTTCTTGGATGGGGTGAGTTTTTTAATAAATCAAAGCTATTTATTTACAGCATTAACTGCATAAACTAAATCATACCATTTTCAATCCCACAGGTTTCCCTCTTATACCCGCTATAATACATGCAGTAGCCAGAAGTTATTACTACAATGACAAGTGAGTATTCTTGTTCTGTAGCTTCAGTTTTGGATTATTATTACTCATGTAGTATACCATAGTTTTTGTAATTTATACTCTTATAAGCTACACTCCAAAAATGTATCTTTATTTTTTTTTTTACCTATGATTCACAAAAATATGTACAGAAAGCGGGCAGTGGTTCTTGAGAGTAATCGCACATGGACAAATTTGTAAGGATCCGTAAAAGTTTGGCTAATCCTTTTCTTTCTCAATCCACAGTTGTTGGATCAGCTCAAGCACGTCCCTGCTATACATAATTCATGGCCCTATCTGTGCAGCACTGCTGGTAAGACATCTGGATGTTTTTGTCCTTTTTGTTTCCAAAACACATCTTTTTGCGCAAGATTAATTATAATCTTTTTGGTTTTTTTGCACAAATTACATCCAGAAGTTTGTATTTCCAATCTGAATTTATTTTCGAGTAGCCGAGCACAATGTTTATATGTATCAGAAAGAACACTAGGATCCTATAGCAGTTACGTCTCTCTCTCTCTCTTTGAAATCTGACATCAGATGGGATCTTTTTGTTTTTTTGGATTTGCAATTCATCTTGCCTGTCCTTCCAGGTGAACTTGTTCTTTCTGCTGAACATCGTGCGAGTTCTCATCACCAAACTGAAAGTGACGCATCAAGCAGAGTCCAGTCTGTATATGAAAGCTGTCCGAGCCACCCTCATTCTAGTTCCACTGCTGGGCATCCAGTATGTTCTCCTCCCATATAAACCTGGGGGACGTGTGTCTGCCGAAATCTACGACTACATCATGCATATCCTAATGCATTATCAGGTAAGCAGTCTAATCAGTCTCCATGTAATGCGTTCAGGGCCCAGAATTAACATTTTGTCACATCTGTCGATGCCTAAAATAGAAAACAAATGATCATGCAAAATTTAATTTCCAATTAATGTAGGCCTGTTACTTTCTTCTTATCATTAGGCCTATTATTATTATAGTGCATCACCACATAGTGCGCTGAGGACAATAAAATTGTTAACTCATTGAATGTTTTTACAAATATTTTTTAAAACAGGTCTATTAATTTATACAATGAATTACAGATCGAAAGTAAAAATTAATAACACTGCAGTCACAGATGAAAATTTAGTGCAGCTTTATGTCAGTAAACAACCTTTTTAAGGCAAAAAACGCTGGCGCTGACCAAGACTGCATTTGATTGAAGGAATATACAGTAAAACAGTAAAATTCTGTATTATTAATATTAGTACTAAAAATTGCTTTCTTTTCAGATATATAATAGAATGTATATTTTTTTTCCAATGATGGCAAAACTGAATTTCCAGCATTATTACTCCAGTTTTCAGTGTGACATGATCATTCAGTTCAGTTCAGTTTCATTATATTCATTATATATGCTGATTTGATGCTGAGCAAAGATTTCTTATTATCAATTTTTAAAAGAGTTGAGCTGCTTAATATTTTCAGAATACATTTGATTTTCCAGGATTGATGAATAAGCATCTGAAATAGAAATCTTTTGAAAATGTATTGTCACTTGATCAGTTTAACTGTTCTTTGCTGAATAAAGGCATTATTTTAATTTTTAATACAGATTTTTGTAAAACCAAAAAGAAAACTATATTTAAAAAAAAAAAAAAAACGATATAATATTAAACTATAAATATAGAAATATTTTTTTAAAAACTCACTGTTATACAGTATACATTATAATAATAATAAATCCTTTTGGAACATGTTGTATTTGTTGGACTGGAGTTCTCAAAACGCTTCCTAGATAAACATCTGAGATTGATTTATGTCTCAAGTCACTTATATCAGAAAGTGTGATTGAAAACCAAGATCCTAACTTTAAACTTGCACGTTCCACTTGTGGAGTGTTTGATTTTGACCATGGTTATAACTTATATTTATTGTTACTTCAAGATATGATTTCCCAATCTCTTTGTCTTTTTGACTGGCAGAAACTCAACAGCCTAATTAAGTGTACTTTGCCATTAGTGACTTAAAATGCTTGTAAAACAAATTTCACTTCAGAAATCCTGCTGTTAATTACTCACCCTCGTATTGTTCCTAAACTGTATGAACAAACAAAAGAAAATTTTTCACGCCTTTTCCAGTGCAAGTCATTATTCACAGATATTCTTCATCTCAATTGGGGCTATACAGAAAAAATAACAGCAAAAAGCAAAATGCACATCCTTTTTGGGGGTGAATTTGCAGAAGCAGTTGTTAGGATCAGGTCACTTGCCTCATAAAAGTCTGACTCCTGAGCATTTATACTGAGATGGGTAGGTGTTCAGCAACAAGAAAATAATAATTTGTAGTCTGTTGTGCACAAAACAGCAAAGTGAGAAGCCGTGGACAGCTGGTACTGCTAGACCTAGCTGAATCGGCACAATGAATAATGCAACAAAACAGGCTTGTCATCCCAGATGACTCTCTGTGCACATCAAGAGCTCTCGCTCTGGCAAAATGTGTCAAAACACAAGGGAGAACAGTACTCAACACCATCCGAGAAATGATTAGTGAAGAGTTTGCGATATAACAGATTATAGTTGAGCAATGTATGCTGATTTGTTGCTGACGTGCATTTCTGATTTTATTTTGAAGGGACTCTTGGTGGCCACAATCTTCTGCTTTTTCAATGGAGAGGTAAGGGTTTGCCCGGCCGGAATGAAAAATATCCTGTTTATCTGCAAGGAATTATGGATTGTGCAACATCCTTTTCCTTGAAAGCAAAGCGCCAATATGGAGGATTTGTACTGTCTGTTTAAATCCTAAAAACATTGGCAGATGTCCACATGTACCAATAGAAATGCCTGACTCAGAGGGAATTTGTCCAAATAAATTAGTTTTTGCATTGAGCTGTTTTAAAGGCAAAAGCTATTATGGATAATACCACCTGTCCAGCAATTAAATCAGAGTATATGAATAAATATCCTATAAGAAGACATGAATTTTGATTTGATTTTAATTTTGTTGGAGTGCTACAGTAATTTTGCTCTGACGCCAGACTTACAGTAATTTGTCATCAGTAAACAAATGAAAGTAAATTATCACTTGGTTTTTTGGACTCACAGCAATTTGTACTTATTTTACTAGGTGGCTAATTTGTACGAATTCATACGATTTTTGTTAAATCATACATATTTTACGAGTTGCCAATTCGTATGACCCCGCCGCTAAAGCTACCCGTCACGGGGTTTAGAAATCGTACGAATTTGTATGAATTAGCACTAATTTTCCATCTCGTACGAATAGGTTGTGAGACTGTGTTGGTGTACTAGACAAAAAAAAATGTATTAAGTAATTTGTTAAAGCCTCGGACCAAGACTATAATGGATTATTCATGCTGCATGATTTCTGTTGACTGATCCTCTGTCCATATCGTCCTCAGGTCCAGGCAGTTTTGAGAAGGTACTGGAATCAGTACCGCATACAGTTTGGAAGTGCCATCATACAGTCTGATGCTCTGAGGTCTGCGTCATACACAGCGTCCTCCATTACAGAGGTCCAGGGCTGTTACAGCATCGACGGACACACAGAACACTTGAATGGCAAAAACTGCCATGACATTGACAACAGCACCTTAAAGCCAGAGAATCCCTTTGCCTGATGCCACTGAACATGGCAGTATGCCGCTTAAAAAAAAAAAAAAAAAAAACTCTTGACTACAGTGACAGCTGTCCCATGGCTCAATTGGACCGTTTTACCCATAATTCACTGCTCATTCTCTCTGAAGGGTGGAGAAAAGGCATTTCTACTAGAATTTACACACATTTTGCTACCATTTTCTGTTAAATGGATAAATATAAGTATTACTGGCCCTGTCTTTATACTTTGCAGTATTTTATTTTGAATCAAGTGTAAATGGTCCACTCTTTTCCAGATTTCATGTTTAATGTACTTCTTTGTCTTATATTTGTCCCTGTGATATTTTTTTTTAATTATATATTTAATCCAATGACATCATCAATTAGAAATTTATATTTTTACTTAAAAACAAAAAACTATGCGTTTTAACATATAAATGTAAAAGTGCCCAAAAGCCAGTGCCGCTTTTCTTTTTCTAATAATCATTTAGTAAAAATTATATTATGTGATTCTGTTATTTTAATGTGAAGACAGTATTATAACCGATATAGACTATTGCCGTATTTGTTCATCTGGACAAGAACTAAATTGAAGATTTAGTATTTTTATTATACTCAATTTTGGTTGCTAATGCTATTTATTGGAAGGATTTAAAGTAAATCCATTATTTGACTAAAATTACAGATATAATAATTCATAAACACATGCCATAAAAATGACACTGGAGATTGGACCATAATTTCTGTAACGTTTCAGTACAAAAACAAGCTTACTACTTTAAGATTTACTTTTATGCTTTTTTTTCACAATTAAATTTATGCTACACATGATGCATTTTCAGTGTTTCTGACTTCTTATAATGCTTTCTTGTCTTGCTCTCGTGTCAAAGACAGAGATTTCTTTCACCCAGTCTACCTAAATTCAATTACATTCCATACGATTTGAATAATGTACCCAGTGTTTATGTTTTTTCATAATGCTTAAAGAGATAGTTTACCCAAATATGAAAGATGTCTTTATTTACTCCCCTTCCCGACGATCCTAGATCATAAAATGTAACCCATATCTGACTCGTGCACTATATTCTAAGTTTTCAAAACTCATACAATATTTAAATTTCAATCTGTTCACTTTACATGACAAATATTACAAATGACTGAAAGGCAAGTCATTATAAACTGTGGGTTAAATTATTATTTTGGATTAGTTCTGTTAAGGAACCCAATATATGTGGTTCACAAATACATATGTGAACAATCCAGCACATTTTAATTAATTTCTGCTTTTGCCCATATGCGTATTTCAATTTCCATGCAAATAGAATTGTTGGCAATGCTACAAATGCAGGAATGTGCTTGTATTAATTATGTAAATATTATATTCTTAGCTGTAATCACATTTGAATATTTTATAGGGGTGTGCATACAGTAATATTGCTTTGTACCGCAGACATGATGTGTGTGCATTTCTTCCACCCTGAACAGGAACGTAAAAGTCTGTATTAATCTTGCAAATCACTGCACTTCGCAGCATGTAAACAAATGCCAATCATACGTATTGCATCATTTCATCAGGTTTTCAACATCAGACTCAACTCACTATGCTTCTTCTTGAATGTCATTTATTTTTCATGAATGTGTGCCAATTACTGTTGCTCATAATGCTTCCTGATGTTTTTTGTTGTGTTGTTTTGTGATAATTTGTGTGTTTTAGTGAAAACAAAACACTCACTGCAGGACGGTTTCATATGTTTCTTACACACATATTTGTCGTTTTTTGACCTGGTATTTAAGGTTGTACTTTGTGTGAAAGTAAATTCTTTCAAAGATGTTATCAGAATAGTTGTATAGTGCATAGGCTGCACCTAACTTCAACCACTTCAGATGTTCTTTTCTGTATGAATGTAGTTTGTCTCTTGTTCTTTTGAGGTGTATCCATGTAACATTTATTTCATAAAATGTGGGGAGTGTTGCAATCATGTGTATCGCATTCTGCAATTATAGAAGATTATTTCAAGTGTCCTGTTTGCATGTTAATGTGTGTTTCATTAAAAGGCACTGGGTGGGGATGAGACATTGGTCAAAACATAAAAGCACATCAAAGGTTCCACTGTTCACATTGAAGAGGACTGAAGTCAGTCTACTTAAATTCCAAGGGCAACCGAAACAGGCCCTTCAAACATGCCTTCAGTCAAGTGCATTTTAATAAAGGTAATGTAGGAACACGTGACACACACTACTTCAGGAACAAGAAGGCATTTCCTCCCTAAAAGCCAAAGCTAATCCATCTAGATGAGCACTGCTCTGTGAAACAGTAAGAGAACAGCTGTAATGTTACATTTCAACAAATCAAATATCTCTTTGCCTATTAAAAAAGAGAAACAGTGTATAGATTTATATTATAACGTTATAAGGACATTAGCCAAGTTACTGAAAATTAACATTTGCTGACAATTTACTCAAACTCAGGCTGTTGAAGACATAGATGGGTTTGTTGCTCTGTCGCAACAGATTTAGAGCAAATTGAACTCATTACAATAATCTATAAAACTCCAGTCCAATCAATCAACAGCTTAAACTGTGTGTTTATAAGAAACAAATCCATCAAGACTGTTTAAAAGGTCACTTCTGCTCATAATTCACAATAATGCTTCTTTCAGTGAGACCATACTCTGTTGTCTTCCGTCAAAATCAGTTGTGGGTTATGAATTATTGCTTGTGTTTTTATCAGCTTTTTGGACTCTCATTCTGACAGCAGTGCAGATGATCCACTGTTGAGCAAGTGAAATAATTCCAGATGCCAAAGTTCTAATCTGGTTTGATTAAAAAAAAAAAACTATAATAAACATTATTTTGGTCCCTGAAAGATTTACTTTTTAATAAGAGCAACAATAAAATAAGATGATATAGCTGCTTCATTGTCGAATTCCTATACCTGCTATAGTGTAAATTTACTAAAGTAAATGTCTGGACTGCACGTCATCAGATATTTATGAGAACTAAAGGGTATCATGCTGTGAGTAAAGACTACAGAAAAAGTTCTACCAAGGAAGCATTGGTCCAACAGATGTTTCCTCTGACATGCCACAGTGGAGGATCAAATTGAGAACATATGTTGTCCACCATCTTGGAAAGCATTAAGTAAACGGGGCAATCCCAGAGAGCACTGTGCACTCTCTTTACAAGACTTGAATAGAAAACAAACTGTGAAACATTTGTATGACATACTGAAACTGAAAAAACAAACTGCCTTTGGGACATCAATATAATTTAATCTGAAATGTTATATTTTGGTGCCCAGCTTTGAACACTGAAGAGAATGCGTTCACACAAATGAGGCGTTTCATTTATTCTGTTATAACTCAAAAGAAGATGTTCAGTGTTCGAGCTGAAAGATGAAATCTCTCTCAACACGTAGCATGGTTTGTAATCAGAAACGGAGGGCTGGTGAAACAGGTGGGCTAACATACAAAAGCACTTGACAAACAGGAGATAAGCGTTCTTTCCTCTGCCCACATGAATGTGTGTTCACCGTATGTTCTGCTTTATCCAAGATTTTCAACACTGGCCTGCGTCATTGCCTTGAATAAATAGCATGCATCTGTATTTAGGGAGATACGGCAGGCAAGATCTGCCAGGTGAGGAATGCACTTATGATGAGATTGGAACAATTTTTCACTAAGAAGGATAAGGGAAAAAATTCATTCGTAGTTTCATGTTAAAAACAAAGTTAGAGTATTAAAATATCACATTACTAATCATCAAGAAAATAAAACGGTAAGAAGAGCATTGTAGAAATCACTGAACCTGAAGCTCAAAACCTCTACCTATAAGATCAAATTTAGCATTTAATGAAAGAAAGAAAACAACACAGCAAGATCTGAGCAACACATAACATAAGCAGGAATCATAATATTCAATAAAGGTCAATTAGCTGTAATGAATCATTTCCATATGCTTAATATGCTTTGTGTGTTTATATTTCATCTATTGTATTTTGTAGGCATCTTACGCAATTTATGAAATCACTGCCAAAGACAAGGACATACAGAAAAGGTCGGATGGAAAGGGATAAATTATGAAAGACTAAATTCAGCTCCATCTCTCTTGGGAGAGTCTGCATATCACACACACTGACTGCAAATGATGGGGGATGGAATAGCCGCTTTATTATACAATATCTTTCAATATCTATAAAAACATAACATAAACATTTTGTATTTTTGTAAAGACTAACTAAACATAATATAGAGAAACATGTGCTGGTTATATTTCACTACAAAAGAAAAATAGACAGTAATATACAGTAAAGGGATGTTATGAATATTTATTTTAATAACTGTTATACATACAAAATATCTTTATTGTAATGAAAATCAACTACAGAAAAGAAAATATTGTTATGTAAAGCAAAAAAGTATTTGGAAATCTTGGTGGCATTTTTTTTATAAATCATTATTGCAGTACTTTTGAGTGGAATACATTTGAAGGCATTATGGTAATGGCAATTTGGTTGGAAATAAGCTTAAAATAATGAATATATATATATATATATATATATATATATATATCTGGACATGTTCAGCAAGATTTATATTAATTAAACATGGATAGAATATATGAAGAGTTTTTTTTTTGCAAATCATGTTTTTATTGTGTTTTATCATGTTAGTTAATCTGTGTTATTTTTTAAGTTTGGTTGAGATTAATCACAATGAAAAACATGATTTCTGAGAATTAATAATAAAAACTGAGTTTTTGTAAATGGCCTCTTCATATACATCTAGCATGACTGTAAATCATATTTCACAGAAGAGAAATTCTGATGGAATATGAATTTAATTAGCTATTAGCACTGCTAGATGGTTTCTTCATCATCATCATTTTTTTTAAACATGCAGCACAAGCCTTTACCTCTAAAAAATATAAACATTAAAATAGCCTATATTTTCCACTGCTGGCATACAAAGCTTATAAACAGTATATGGATCAGTGTTGTAAAGCTGACTTCATATTCACAAAATTAAGAAAAAAAAAAAAATAGAAATTAACCAAATGCTTTATAGTAAGCCACATCCACCACAAGCAAAACAGATTTTTGAAAGGAGTATTTGCAGATGACTTCACATTTAACCTAATCATCTATCTATACTTTCAGTAGTAACCACATGAGAATATATTCCAATTCATCTCTAAATGGGTTAATCTATTCTTGCCCTAATTAAATAATCTCGATATTAAAATCTCAAACTGAGATACAGCAACATTAGCATTTATGTTTCAAGATTACAGTTAGCCCTAAATGACCTAAACAGCAGGCAGGCCACACTAATGGAACATAACACAGGGTGGAGGCTGCTCGAGGCCAATGTCACCTGCATTTAGCTTCAAAATCTGATGAAAACATGCTTTACACCAATTCACAGATGGGTGAGTAACACACTCTCTCATCCTCACACATTCATGCGCCTGGGGAAAGACGTGAGTGAAGCACGGCGAATGGAACACACACATAGAAAAGCCTATTCTTCCAGTTGTTTATTTCACTAATTCCACACCGTTATTACATCACCAAATATGATTATGTTGTTGAAATGATTGCACGTTTACTTGATCGTGATCACGACAAAAACAACCTTCACGGTTAAATGAAATGCACATGTGACTAGCATTTCGTATAAATATGCTTTATTTAATTCAATAGCGTGAATATTGCCATCTAAATAAGAGCAATCATATAATTTCTATGGGCAATATTCTGATTGATGGGATAACTACAGCGTAACATTACACAGAGAATCACAGAAAGACCCTGAAGGGACATCTATGAGAACATTCTTGAGTAGGAAATTGCAACTTAGCTGCACTGTTAAACTTTGAACTAGCATTAACCTGCTGACATATGAGCAAACTAAATATATGACAGCATGAGAAACTTGAACGACTGAGGACATCATCCAAAAAAATTCATAAATCATTCAGGGTCACTAAACTCAACTAATTGTTAGACTTCAAAGGTCCTGAACACAGTGACCTGGGCAGCACAGATTTGTTTCCGGAAACAGTGGAGCCAAATGTGTGTTTGTTCTATCTAATCTAGCCTTGTGTTTGATAACACAGGATATGGGCAGACGGGAGAGTCTTTACTCAAAGAAAACAATCACTATATGAGCATTCAGACTGCACCGGTCCCTCCTCAGGAATGCTACCAGGAGTCGACTGTTTACTCATTCAATTTCCAGTTATCTCTAAAGTATACAAGACATTTGAATAAGAGCTGCTTTCATGGGAATACCGGACTGTTGTGATAATGTAGAGTTATATCATTTGTAGTGCTGGGCAATGATTAATCGCGATTAATCGCATCCAAAATAAAAGTTTTTCTTTACATAATATATGCGTTTA
>JAUCMS010000153.1:16254815-16267240 GCA_032357445.1 Enteromius radiatus | reverse complement strand
GGCCAATGTGTCACCAAAGGTTGTGCTGAAGGTAAGTACTTGCCTCCTATTGTCTTCTGTCTCCAAGTTGCAGCAGTTTCTGGTTAAAGCCCAGTTTTCATCCTCAGGGGATGAGGCCTACACGTCCTACTATAGTGATGCTGATTATCCAGTCACAAAGGTCCTGCGGGAGCCTGTGTATGTTGAGGTGCACATTATGGAGAGGACTGACCCCAACATTGTCCTAATGTTGGGACATTGCTGGGCAACATCCACCCCCAGTCCACTCAGTCTCCCCCAGTGGGACCTACTGATCAATGGGTGAGTGTACAGATAAGAGTGTATAGTCTGCTGGGAGACCCTTTCTAAGAGCTCTCTCCCTTTCAGATGCCCTTATCAGGATGACCGTTATCTGACTGCACTGGTTCCAGTGACTGGATCATCTGGGCTTCAGTTCCCAACCCACTACAAGCGCTTTGTTGTGAAGATGTTCACATTTGTTGATCCTGCCTCGCTGGCTCCTCTGCAGGAAACCGTATGCCCCCCACCCCCACCGTACTTTACTGGTTTAAACTTTTACTAGTGTATTCTATAACTTGCTCCTTTTCTGCCCTGTCAGATCTTCATCCACTGCAGTACAGAGGTGTGCCATCCCTCTTCTGGTTCTTGTGAGCAAAGCTGCGCCCGGAAGCGTGAGTTCTTTAACCTTCACCTAGTGGAACTGTGAGTTTTAAGTGCGTTAACACCCCTAACATCTCCTTTCAGGAAGAGACGCTCCTGTAAAGACCACCTCTATTGAGCAGACTGTCATTTCTAGTGGAGCAGTTACTCTGGTCATGTGAAATGTGTTTTTTGTGGGTGTGGCTTTTTTTTTTTTTTTTTTTAAATAAACTGAACTAAACTGTCCCTTGTATTGATGTGGATTTTATAGAATTGTGTTGTGTGCCTCTTGCCAGTTTGTGTGGGTTGTTTCGAATCCCCTTCCTATTAAACAAGGTTCCTTGACCTTTTGTAAGGTCATGTACTGAATCCAGACTTTGAACAGTCATCACCCTTATTCGATCTCCAGTTAACCTAGGCCGCTGCACAAGTTGCCAAATTAAGGGTTGATTCAAACCAACATTTGTCCAATCCAAAACTGCGCCTAAACATTTCAAGGAACCAAAACTCCATGTGTGAGCGACTGGAGGGGGAGAAACCTGACTTAGTTGGGGCCAGTTCTCCTCTGGCCGGATGCCCAGCACCTAATTTCCAGTTCAATTTTAAGTGCATGTCAGATTGTGCAAAGGACTTGGTGTGGGTTTGGTTCAAGTGATCACTCCACAGGGCTCATCTAGGTGTTCTTTTCTCTGATGAAGATCTCTTTTGTGCCAATACACCATCTGATCTGAATACGGGCTGGGGAACAGAATGAGAGGGACTAAAATAAGCTTTTTTTTTTTTATAAACTGTAACTACCTGCATCTTGTGTGAAGGGAGTGTTCCTGGTTCCAGCTCATCTAATGCAGCCTAACAATCCTTTAACGAATCTGATTAATAGGTGTGTTCAATGTAAGCCAGAGTAAAGAGACGTGTCTTTAATCTAGATTTAACAAATTTACATGATTGCATTTTAGTTTTTCCGCTCTAAAAATTGTAAATGATATGATGCGATTATGAAGTTTTCCTTTCTCTTTACAAGCTGTTAGTGCATAGATAAGATCCCTAAAGTTGCAAAAACTAAAGTTTCAACTTCATGATAAAAGTTATGACCTGTCCACACCCCCCTAAAATGACTTGTTTTAACACCACCATTTTTCTACATCACACAGCGGGTTTATTTTCATAATGTCACCCAAATGTTTATGCAAAAACAGAAGGCAGAGCTATTATTCTTGCTGGAGTGTTGTTGCCAGTGCCATGTTTTAGAGACGTTGTGTTTCACTGTGAAAGTGAAACTACTTTGTGCTTCTAAAAAAGGACACAATTACAAATCAGTGGATAAGTTGTTTTCACAACCCTGTCATAGAACAGTTCAATTGTGAGAGCATTTATGGAGAACTGATTCCTGAACCTGGAGAGCAGCCTACAGATACTATTCCAACTCTGTAAGGACAGTCTGGTGCTCCTGATTCACGCACTTTAAAGGAATAGTTCACCCAAAAATAAATTCTGTCATTTATTCGCCCTTGAGTAGTTCACAAAGATATTTTGAAAAAGGTTTGTAACCAGGCTGTTTTGGTCGCCATTGACTTCCATAGTAGGAAAAAAAATACTATGGAAGTCAACAGTGACCCAAAACAGCCTGGTTAGATTTTTTTTCTTTCAAAATATCTTCCAGAACAAAGAAACTCATACAGGCTTGAAACTACTTGAGGGTGAGTAAATGATGAAAGAATTTTCAAGTTACATTTTCTTATCAAAAGAACCTACTACTTACAATTCAAATGGTTTGAGTAGTGCAGAGTAAAATTAATGCTTGTTGTTTGTCGATTCTTTCCAGTTTACAAGGCGCGACGCAATACAACACATACAGTACAAGTCATTATAATCAGTAATTACTTCCCCACTCGATTTAACAAATGTCTCATTACTGTTTTTGTGACATAGCGCTAGGACACAGCATCACGTTATGGAAGGGGTCAATCACAGTGCACTGGATAGCTGGCCAATCAGAGCAAACCTAGCTTTTTTTAGAACGATGAGCTTTGTACAAATTAAACCGTTTCCGGATGCCAGGGCTTACAGGAGAAACAATAATGTATAGTATGTGTAAATAATCTGTTTTTTAAACCTTAAACTGGATAAACGCATTGCATTACACCAAATACACAAAATAATGTTCTTCTTAGCCACACCATAAGTACATGGTGTAATATACAGTATGCTAGTAATGCAATCTTTTCTAATCAGAATGTACTTTTATACATTCTCCACATTTTAAAAATAGGGCTGCTCAAAATGTGACATTTAGATTTCAAACACCTTTGCATGTTCATTTTATTACTAAAATGTTTCAATTACTAATTCTTTGTCTAAGGCCTGTATGAGCAGCTCACATTCTTCCAGATAATTTTAGACTACATGTACTTTAGCTTGTAAAAGACACGACATTATTAAAGACCAATTCTCCGAAGACACAAAGCTCACTCCATTCATTGTAATTGGACAGTTTTCTAAGCAGCTGCCAGGAACGTGAAATCCTGCATCGGCACTGCATTCTCTGAAACGTGACCAGAGCTTTAAAGAGTGCATACTAAAGGTCAAATACCATCATCCTACTGTTTTACCCCCCCCCCCCCCCTTATATAACTAGACACAGTCAACAAAGACCATAATGAGCATAACTTAGCCCCTGCATTTTGCCATATTTGTACATCTGCCATAGCTCAAAGAAAGATAATTAAAGGTTGAGGTCAGTGCAATCATGTTGGAGAGCACCTATATACAGCATATATACACATTAATTATACACAGGCCTTTTTCTCCAAGTTAACCTCATTACTAATAAATTCTTTTACCAGCTGTATTTGAGTGCATTAGTAACATTTCAGTTACCATGAGAACTCCCTCATAAACACCTTTTCACTTTTTACTCTTTTGCTACCCTAAAATCTGTTGCTCTCCACATGCAATACGTGAGTACAGCAATCACTAGCCAATTCAAAGCAAAGAGCACTGCACTAAAGCACCCTGAACAGAGCATGTGAAACCACAGGGAGTAAATGTCTCTACAGGGCACTTCACTTGCAAGTCAATCCCAGGAGCCAATGCAATTAGATTTGTAATCTACACTTGTCAAAATGAACAACACCTCTGAGACTCCATCAAGACAAGGACAAATTGAACACAGCAGATGGACCAAAATTAATACACATGTCCAAATGCTCTGGAAAACAACACTAAAAACCTGAAGAAAACAACGGATCAAGAGCTCATCTAAAATTAATTCACTATACACTTTGGGGTGAAACAATCAAGCATACAAGAATGATAACAGCATGTTGTTTTCAGAACTCTGCCACCTTCTGAAGAAAATTACTTTTTTTGCTATCCTGAAGTAAATGTAAAATTAAAAGACAGAGCATTGTGAAGGTTAGAATTTTGATACTTGGGATTAGGGATTTAGAGAAAACAACAAAGGGTTGAGACGACTTTGGTATTGATTATTTTAGATAAACAAACTCATAACCAAACAGTGGTCCTCATTCACTGAGAATTTACAGTTTGCACATTTATGTGTTCTCACACTAGATTTGCACAGTACACACAACAATTACATATGCATGCACATAAATGTTAGACTTTCTGCTGTTGATGCATCCCACTTAATGTGTAACAACATTCCTGTAGCTAGTCAGAATTGCAGAATATGCAGAATTTACATGAAAATATGGGATTTACACAGTTAACACATATACAATATACTTCAAGCTAAATAAACCTGTTTACAAAAAATTTGTTTGTTTGGAGTTTCTGGAGTTCAAGACAGCTTAAAATAGCAAAAAGGATACTACTGACAATGCATTTGAAAGACAAGACAGAGCAGGTTACTTTTGGTATGAAACAAAGTCGTAGCTTTCAGATGTTGTAATTTTTTTTAAATAATTTTAAACAATAAATGTAGTTTATAAAACCAATTTCAGGAGGAGGTAATCATTACCGATCTCCGCCTGTCCAATCTTCCACTTATCTCATCTTCCCATCAGATACCTAGCCTCGCCCTATAAATAACCAAACCTCCATCCTTCCGTATCTCAATCTTAGTATCCCTCCTCCTCCCCAGCTCCTCCATATTTTATCCAGAGGGAGCACTCAAGGTTAGGAACTGGCTGTCTGCCTCCCTCCTCTCCCGAGCCCTTAGGGCTGTCCACCTTCTACACTTCAGAAGATGTTAAATGAAGTACACGCATCCATAATAAAATTGAAAGGTTTCAACATAAGACAAAAGGTTTACTTTGCTAAAGCAAGGAAACATTGTTTCATTGGCTCCTACATTTGCTAGAGGCATTCAGCAAGTGTGACACATACAGTACATGCTACATCATCTGGCTGTTTGAGGAATGCTTTATTATGGATGCACGCACTTTATTTCACGTCTTTTGACAACAAACACTTGTTTATCCACATGGAAAGCTTTGGAGGGGCCAGGACAATTTAATATAAATCTGATTCGATTTGTCTGAAAGAAGAAAGTCACACACACAAAAAAGGTGATTAAAACACATGGAATCACCATTGCCTTGCCCAATTATTTCATTGGCAATGGCTCAGCTGGCACGTGTAGCCTGAATGCTGCCATTTTTACTTAACGGGGACTACACAAGCATTTTCTGAGCCAATCACCTGAGCAGTAAGTGCCATGTGAATAATCTGTCTAAGTGCATCAACTACTTCTGGAGACAGGAAAAGAAATTAAGTTTCATGCTGCTAAGAGACCTCCAAAATGGTTATTGGTGAAAGACCTACTGTAACATAATTACATTTTTACAACTCTTGTCAAATTTCTAAATTTCTTGGGGTGAAAAAAATCATGGACTCTTTCAGGACAATCAAGTGGTTAGCCTCCTCGTAACTTCATTGTCTGGCTACAAAGAAGCAGCCAAATATTCAAATATATATATATATATATATATATTCACACACATATATTTTAATTATTTAAAAATGTTTTTGTATATGATGGCTCTCAAAAGTGTATAAAAAAACATTTTTCGCTGTATGCAGCCTTTCGTGTTTCTTTCCATTACTACTGTGTTATGCCATCTACCAGCATGAGATAACTGCAGAAAATACCCAGTCAAACCCTGAGCCTTCCCTTAATTAAGTAATCTGTCTTCTATATACTGTAGCCATAGTGCTGCTATTGAGCCATAGGGAAATAAACAATAGGAGCCTGTCACAATCAGAAGGGACACAACAACAGGAGATTTCTCTTTCATCATCAAAAAATGCAAATAAGATTATGCATCTAACTCTCATACTGTAATCACAATTCGGCTAAGAGCAGAGGCCTGCGAGCGACACACTGTTCTCAAAGTGACAAGGCACTGTAAAGCTGATTTTAATGCTAATATGTTGGCACTACACCAAAGCAAGTCCTTCTCTTCAAAGTGCATTAGTCTCGTTATTGGATGCAAGGCTCCTTTATATGGAGCTTGTTTTATGACTGAACTATTTGAATTTGAATTATGTAAATTTGAATTATTGACAATTCAATTATTATTAAGAGTTAACAGAATATTATATGAGTTTTAAAATAGTTTTGAATTTGAATTTTTTTCAACTTGAATATTTAACATTTGAAATTTAACACAAATGAGTTTTATAGACATGTGTTTTCAAACAACACATTTTTCTGTTCTGAATTCTGAGACTGCTAATATTCCGTTTTTAAAAATACAGCTTGAAGATTTCAAGATGAAGAAGAAATTCTCCTGGGATGAACTCCTGAGGATCTTATGTTCAGGGAATTAAATTTTTCTTGTGGCCACGAGTTTAATGCTAAAAAACCTGCCTGACCATAGCAAGCAGGGGTTATCATGGATGGATGCATTTTTATGAATGTTCATTATTATTATTATTACTACTACTATTATATTAACTTGTTGGGGCTATATGTTAAATTGTAATATTTTATTATTTCCCCTTTTCATTCCTGCATAGCTTTAAGGTTCTGCATAATTATGCTTTACGACCATATGTCTTGCAAATGTAAATGCCTGACAATTATGTCAATACTTTATGATAGCTATTTATGCCCATACGTGATGGTAAATGAGCGTGTTGTGTTTTCATTTACAAATTAAACCACATGCTTAATTCCTCAGGAGGTTATAATATTTATAATTACTGATTCGCAGAAATCAAATGAAATATATTTTAAATTCAACCTTTAAACTACCTTTCCGGTAGGCTACAACTTCCTGTCAGCATTATTGGGGCGCCTGCAAGATTTTCTCTGAGGGTAATATTACACATCAGAATTACCGGCCCAGTCCAACCAAAGTCCATCTTCCCATTCTCCCAAAACACTTTGTTTAAACGGCTCTTATTAAAATAGTTCAGTTTTGTAAGTAATGGGAAAGTGGTTGTTATTTAGAAAGTTAATATAAAAAACCGCTTTGAGCATTATTTTAATGGTTAAATGTAAGTTGGTTAAATGTTGGTGGCGTTTTTTTTTTCAGCGAGTTGATGGTTTGATTAATTAAGCCTTTTCAAATTACCAGGATTTACTAAAATAAAATCTGTAAACAAGCATATCACAATGTTAGTTTAAATGTTTAAACCTACATAAATGTGCGCTGTTAGACACATATCAACAGAAGCTGAAGTGCGCTCTGCAGCACACGAAGGCGCCAGCATCATCACTCGCATATAAATTTAAGAATTTCATTTCACAAAAACTTGCAAACAACAGGATTCACATGGTCTTATATCACATCACGCACCTGCAGCGCTTCTCCGAGCGGAGAAAAAAGATATAATAAAGGATAAATAGGCCTAAATGAGAATTATAATTTTACTTAAATAATAACTCAATAAAGAACAAAAGAAAAACTGCAACATGTAGCTAGTATGCAGTTTCGGTTCATTTTTGCTGTAAGAAAGGAGACGACAGAAAGTGACCTCATCTTAAAAAGAAGTAGCCTTGTTCTTTCTAGGGCAGTCATGGCCTAATGGATAGGGCATTGTACTTGTAACACAAAGGTTGCGGGTTTGAGTCCCAGGTCTGGCAAGGATTGTGGGTGGTGGGAGTGAATTCCCAGCGCTCTCTCCACCTTCAATACCACGACTGAGGTGAGACCCTTGAGCAAGGCACCGTTTCCCCCAACTGCTCCCTGGGTGCTGCAGCAATGGCTGCCCACTGCTCTGGGTGTGTGTGGTTGTTCACTTCTCACTGCTGTGTGTGTTTGAACTTTGGATGGGTTAAATGCAGAGCACAAATTCCAAGTAAGGGTCCATTCCAAGTGGCCACAAGTTACTTCACTAATGTTAGAAGAATAAAAGGGATTGTGGATGTTGGCAGTGGCCAATGTCAGACTGTCAGAGATTTGCTTGCAAACATTTCAGCAGGACCCTAAATTATAGGCCCGTGTGCTGTATTTTTGCCAACTGAACCATTCATTAATTATGAATGCATCAATGTTTGATAAACATTATGCCAAATAGAATACTTCAATTAGCCTAATTAATTCTGTTTTAAAATAGGTATTTAAATAATATGCAAGTGATGATTTTGGCGCCTCTGTGTCCTAAAGAGCACGCTTCAGCTCACAGCTCACATTTATGTAGTTTAAACATTTAAACTAACGTTGTGATGCTTGAACTGTTTTATATCTATAGATTTTTAGGCAAGTCATGGTGATTTGAGAAGGCTGAGTTATTCTGACATTAACAATGAACTCGCTGCTGCTGGCCGCGAAAAACAAAACAGCAACAACAAAACCAATCTGATAGAAGTGCATATCCTCGGAAGAAATCAAGCAGGCGCCCCTGAAATATTGGAACGCGAGTGAAGTAGCCTACATAGTCGAGTAGCCTAATCAATTAATTTAGCAATCAACACACAGCATACAATACATTTATGTAACATTCCTAAGAACAATTCTGAAAAAAACTCCTAATACGGTGTAACGTGAGCACTCTTAATGTCATAGTCGACACTGTCTATTCGTTTTCACTTTGTTGGCAACAGACATAATAGATTTAATTTGTCTGAGCAGGAGCATTTTTGTCCAATTTTTCTCCCAAGTCTGCTTGGCCAGGGGAAGGCTAAGTCTACCCAAGCCTTACACACAAGCCTATGGCACTGATATCTGTTAACACCAAGCGTTTGGTGAATCCCTGTACTCCCCAAGATTATCAGTAAAATGACGCAAACAACACAAGATTGGAATTGTACTGCTGTGAGGTGTTGTTGAAAAAAATTAATGTTAATCACTCATTAATCTTTCGGGAAGGGCATATAAAACAAATTTACTCTCACAGCACAGGATACAGCGTCTTCTCGACATGATGTAATCCACATTGGAAATTGTACTGTTTGTGGGCGGGCAATTTGTTAGTGACGTAGAACGTGGGCGGATTTTATGCAAATATGTTACTTAGTGACGTGGATCCATAACAGAAAAAGATTTGAATTGCTGACGACACGTTTAGGCGTATGTGAACCAACTCTTTTTTTTTTTGATAGACGAAAACTTCATTTATCGTGCACTGTCGGCGTCACAGCTTTGCAGATGGTTTATGTTCACATACAGCTACATGAAAGATCATATTTAAAAAGACATAATAGGGGCACTTTAAATTACTACTTTCGAATTGAATTAGGCTATTTAATTAAATGTAAAATATTATGTAAAAACTCTTTCACTATAAATAAAAATGTATTTATTAATTATACAATAAAAATTAATAAAAATGTAATAAAAAATAAATAAATAATAATATTTTTTTTAAAGTGTGCGGGGGAGGATTAGAACCCGCAGCCTCAGAAATGCTTGACAAAAGTTCTATCACTAAAGCACTGAAGCGCACAAATAATCGATGCAAATTAATAGATTTATTAGCTGCTGTGAAACTTCACGGCATGAATTATATTGTTTTATTAATATTTCTATTTATAAAATAATATAGTAACTTTGTCTGTAGTTAGGCCACTGTGATGGAATACGTAAAACTACTGCAGTGATTGGCCAAAACGCTACTCCATCATCATCTACTCTGCCATGTGAATGAACTGAATTTCTGAGTTTGAATTTTAGAAATCTGAATTTGACGTTATGAATTTCATCTTCATCTTGAAATCTTGAAGCTGTATTTTTTAAAAAATGGGATATTAGCAGTCTCAGAATTCAGAACAAAAAAATTTGTTGTTTGAAAATACATGTCTATAAAACTCATTTGTGTTAAGTTTCAAATGTTAAATGTTCAAAACCCATATAATATTCAGCTTTGTTAAATAACTCTTGTCAATAATTGAAATTTACATTATTCAAATTCAAATTGTTTTGTCATAAAACAAGCTCCATACCTTTACCCAGTAGGCAGTGCATTAGACGAGCCCAGTCTGACAGAGGGCATTTTCAAACTGAGTGTTTTGGGTGGACAGTATTGATTTATTCCTGTGCTTCTGAAATCTACAGCCAAGGAGGTGTAACACATTCTCAATACTTACAGCATGCCATTAATCTCCCTGGACGAATCTCTGCCTGCCAAGTTAGGGAGAAAGTGGATTTACTGCTGAACCTGAAGCTTGTTAATTAATAATATCTTTTAATAATTCGTTTTTTTGGTCCCTAAGATCTAAACAAACAGATCCTCCCATCAAATCCCAAAATACAATTGGTTAAAATCTCCTTACATGCATGAGAGTTTAGGGCTTAAATGCATGTACTAATACCATGAACACAACCCTTAAAGAATAACCAATATGTTCTTTTATTACTCAAAACAAATCGATAAAACCTTTACGGACTGAATTTAAAAAGATTCTGTGTACGCTCCAGAGGTAGTGAGATGAATGCTTAAGGTACCTTTGTTGCATATAGTGGACTTCTGAAATAAGGTGGCAAAGTGCCCTCTCTATGTATTTTATGTCTGTTTTTAAGTGCAAAGTGAAATTAAAATGATGTCAGAAATGTTGTAAATATTGAACAAAATGTATAGCATTTATGCATATAAATAAATGAGTTATTATAAACCAAAGAATGTATTAAAATGTATTTAATGTATGTATTGGCATTTATTTATTAATTTGTATAATTAACAGAGACAATTGACAATACATGTATTGTAACAATATTACACTTGTATAAAGAAAAAATACAAAAGCTGTCACTGTGGCAGTAATCTTTCAAAAGGTATAATATAGCATATTATTGCCATTTAGGAAATAATATGTACCTGAAAGGTATTGATATACATCTCTTTTGGCAATATAAGGTACCTTTCAAAGTGTACAGCCTCAGTAGCATATTTTAAAACCCCTTTTTTAAAAGGTCTAAAATAAAAGCTAAATTTCAACTGTCCAGCAGTGATTACAGTATGGGCCTTGGAGAACTTCAAATTATAAGGTTTATAGTAAGACTAATATTTTTTTCAAAAGAGCAATCCTAGATTTTTTTTATTGTTGTGTTTTTATTACTTTAATATGATACTAAAATAATATGATGCTAAAATTGAAATCCATTTTAATTTTTACAAAATAATTTAACTGTCCATGTACAGTATGTGGACACCATGCAACAAATGTGTAAAATAAGACATAAAGCCACAGCTGACAATATGGAATATATATATATATATACACACACACACACACAGAGTGGGTACAGAAAGTATTCAGACCCCCATAAATTTTTCACTCTTTGTTATATTGCAACCATTTGCTAAAATCATTTTAAGTTCTTTTTTTTTGCTCAACAGCATCCCATATTGACGGAAAAACACAGAATTGTTGAAATTTTTGCAGATGTATTAAAAAAGAAAAACTGAAATATCACATGGTCCTAAGTATTCAGACCCTTTGCCCAGTATTTAGTAGAAGCACTCTTTTGATCTAATACAGCCATGAGTCGTTTTGGAAAAGATACAGTACAAGAAGTTTTTCACACCTGGATTTGGGGATCCTTTGCTACAGTAATCCTCCTTGCAGATCCTCTCCAGTTCTGTCAGGTTGGATGGTAAACGTTAGTGGACAGCCATTTTTAGGTCTCTCCAGAGAGGCTCAATTGGGTTTAAGTCAGGGCTCTGGCTGGGCCATTCGAGAACAGTCACAGAGTTGTTGTGAAGCCACTCCTTTTATTATTTTAGCTGTGTGGAACTGTATTGGAGGTGATGAGCAGTGCCTGGTTTTCTCCACACATACCGTTTAGATTTAAGGCCAAAAAGTTCTGTCTTGGTTTCATCATACCAGAAAATCTTATTTCTCACTATATTTAGTCCTTCAGGTGTTTTTTAGCAAACTCCATTCAGGCTTTCATGTGTCTTGCACTGAGGAGTCAGACTTCTGTCAGGTCACTCTGCCATAAAGCCCCGACTTGTGGAGGGCTGCAGTGATGGCTGACTTTCTACAATTTTTCTATCTCTGACTGCATCTCTGAGCTCAGCCACAGTGATCTTTGGGTTCTTCTTTATCTCTTTCACCAAGGCTCTTCTCGCCCGATAGCTCAGTTTGGCAGGACGGCCAGCTCTAGGAAGCGTTCTGGTCGTCCCAAACATCTTCCATTTAAGGATTATGGAGGCCACTGTGCTCTTAGGAACCTTAATTGCAGCAGAAGTTTTTTTGTAACCATGGCCAGATCTGTGCCTTGCCACAATTCTGTTTCTGAGCTCTTCAGGCAGTTCCTTTGACCTCATGATTCTCATTTTCTCTGACAAGCTTTGTAAGCTGTAAGGTCTTATATAGACAGGTGTGTGGCTTTCCTAATCAAGTCCAATCAGTATAATCAAACACAGCTGGA
>JAUCMS010000153.1:16207853-16248954 GCA_032357445.1 Enteromius radiatus | reverse complement strand
ACACAGCCATTAATGTCTGAACTGCTGGCAACAAAAGTGAGGGGTGTACTCACTTTTGTGAGATACTGTATATATATGGATTTACCTAAACAAATACTGAAGAGTTTAGAATTTAATAATTTTTACAATAAGTAATATGTAATATTTTGGAAGACGTACACATGTATATATTCCATGATAACAATACCAACATTCACAAGGCTCAATTTCTGAAACCACGAGGAATAATTTTTATGTATGAATTGGCCAACATCTCACATACTGAGCTTGATAAATCTTGGTTTTGGCATCCTAGAATATGAACATAGTAGGTGCTTCTTCTGGTTTAATCTTCCGGTTGTTTGAGAAATAGAAGCTATGCATTGCATCACTTAGGGTTAAAAGCATTGTTGCCAAACATACAACACATCTTGGCATATTAATCATGGCAATAATGATTCAGTCTTAAAATCTTATTTGTTTATTACAATCTAGACAGTGTTTACATAGCATATGCATGTGTGTGAATGTGAAATAAAAATAATATAAAATATCAATGAAGTAGAATTTATAAAAAAAGAAATTTGACAATTTAAACTGAAAGCATAGTGATGCGTGTCATATTCTTATGAAGAGACAAGTCTGTGGATAGATGACCATATTTATGGTTATTATATAATCCTGATACTAAAAAGTGGAAAATATTTATAAAGGACAAGCAGATGTGTCCAGACTTTTGACTGCTACAGTAACGAAAACCGTAAATAGAAACAAATAGCCACAGGAGCTTATAAATTATTACTAAGACATGTCAGAAAAATGCCAGAGGCTCAATACACCAATCTAAGAGGAAAGTAGTGTTTGGACGGCACAGATTACCCATGTGGCGAAAGAGCACCAGCAAATAAACATCTCAGTGGGAGGGCATGGCTAGGCAGAGATAACACTTCTGTAAATGACAATCTAGAGCACATGCGGGAAAAAAATAGTAATAAATATCTAACGTGTTCTAAGTGCTGTGAGCTCCACTTAGAAAACACTCCTGTCGGGCTGTATGAATAGCTCAGGAAAAGTGCTTTATAAAAAGCTCTGGTTGAGTAATTGTGCATAACAAAATACTATTTCAATTAGCCTATTCTTAAAAGTCAAGTTTCCATGCCCTTTATCATAGTGCCCAAACCGAGATCAATATAAAGACAATTCATTTACAAGTGGTATTACATTGTTAAAAGAAAAATATAAATATTATGCAGGAACACATGTGGGTCTCTGGTCAATATTTTCTTCTCGTTTCTTCATTTTAAATGTGTTTTTGTGGCTCAGTCTGTCATGAAGTCTTAGCTTATTGTAAACGGCTGCCAGAAAAGAAAGTTAAAACAAATCAATGATTTTCTTTTTTTTTTTTTGTTGTTGTATAAAAAAAAATGTCAACCGGCAGGCTGTGAGCTCATTAAACGTGAAACTTACTGCAAAATCTTTTGTCAACTAAACAACATGAAAGATGTTTTCATCAATAAAAACATTTTCTAGTGCATAAGCTGTGAGAGGATGTCAAGGTAAATACAAAGGGCTGGTTTACAAAGAGCAAGCAGCTTCAACCTGCAGAATAGAAAAAAAGAGTGAAACAAGCCACAGAGAGCATCTGTCATTTATGCTGGCACAGACTGATGGATAAGCCATGCTGATATGCTCAAATAACATCCATCTCACAGAGGTGAACTAGGTCAGTGATGACATTTGGAAAAAAGTTGCTGATGTTTCTTTAGGATAATGTAACCCTCCTGCTTTGTAGCTATGGTAGTGCCGTAGCATGAAAGTCATGTTGTAGTCAGACCCCAAAATTGCTTGAACTTCGCAGTGAATGGGTGCCGTCAAAATGATGGAGTTGTTGTTGTTTATTTTAAAAGACAATAAACAGTGTACTGGAGATCCCTTGTGTATTCCACTGTTTTTATCAGCTGTTTGGACTCTCATTTTGACAGCACCCATTCACTTCAGAGGATACACTGTTCAGCAAGTGATGTAATGAGAGAAACAAACTACACCTCGGATGACCTGAGAGTTAAGTACATATTCAGCAGATTAAAATTGTTCTTTTTAAATCTCTAAAACAATGTTATTACTATGAATGATTTACACTATTTTAAAAGAGATAATTAGAACATTTACTATTTCATCATTACATCTGAGAAACAACCCAGCAGAAATTAGTTTTAATCATAGCAAATCATTCACATCCCAAGTGATGACAGATAAGCACCTCCAAGATTTATTTAAGGTAATATCCTGCTAATGTGTCCAGATAAGCACCTTCCAGATTTATCAGAGTTAATATTTGCTAATGAGCTTTTTATATAACATGTCATCATACAATAGGTTAGTACATGTAATTCTAATAGATTGTTATTTAAAGAAAATGATTGCAGATCCCAAATCTCTCTGTATGTTTGGGCTTTGATCTATTGATGAACCTTTAGGATTTCACTAAATACTGCAACATTACATTCTTATAGGGTCATTTGCTAACATAAAAACAGAAATTGTTAATCACTACGGAGCACTTGATCTCGTGCTAAACACGATCACATTAACACTGACATGGACCACCCATTCAATGTTTGCTATGAAGATGGAAGTACAAACACAGTCACTTTCTCCTACACTTCGGTTTGATAGATCTTCACTGTATTGAGGGTGCCAGTTAGTCCCCAAACAGCATGGCTTAAAGCTCACTGCAGCATTCTGAACCTTCCCCTGTAATGAATCTGCTATTGATCTAGAGCTACAGGCTCACATATGGCTAGACCTCGGGCCCCCTGGACAGGAAAGCAATCATAATATCCACTCTCAATGGTATGACTCCTCGAGAAATCCCTGAAGGTACAGCACACATTTCTGCAAGGCATTGTTTTGCGCCGAAGTACTCACAGAAAAACAAAAGTAAATAAAATCAAGGACCCCAAGCTATCGATTTTTTTGTTGGCTGAACATGTCTGCAAAAGCTCATTCATACAATAGATTGAATGCTACTTAGAAAACAATGAAGAAATCTAAAAGTCTGTTAGAAGTAGGCAGGAAGGCAGAGTCCTTCTAATAGAATTTTTATTTTCGTATGTTGCTACGATATACACACTACTACTGAAAGGCTTGTCACAATGAAAAACTGATACGTGAGGACAGAAATACACATTAGTCTACATGAAATATAACCTACAAGCCCTTATAAACTAACACACAAGTGACAAAATCCATTTTGAATGTCATCTGATGGAATCTTCTAATCATACACAATTGGCCTGTCAATCTGAGAAATCTTCAAAATACAATATTTTCACTTGAGACTTAAAATTACACTGTTCTACTTAACACTCACTATTAAAGGATCATTTATGATTGTAGAAGAATAAAGATATAGCAAACCAAATAATGCCCGATGCACAGTGTATTGGTGCTGAGGTACCAGGATTAGGCACTTGAGTAAATAGAACTCTGCCGAAAATGGGGCAAGTTTCCAGTTATCAAGGTAGAGCTTAAATGATGGGCTTTTTTTTTTTTTTTTGGCAGTGATTATGCACTTGTGCTACTTGGTCAGCACTATAAAAGAAGAACCAAAATGTCCCATAAATCCAGCATTTAATACTCTGTTCTGAAACCATTAAATTAGCATTCAAATGAATAAAACCAATTCATGAAATAATGGGATAAGCACCTGCAGGAAAAAAACAGAGCTTCTGCAGCTTCCTGTCGTGAGGCACAAAGCGGCCACCACAGAGACTGCAGGACTTATGTAGGTCGACTGAGGGTACATGAATGGGAACACTGAATTGCATCACAGAACAATTGTCAACACATTCATTGTGCGAAAAACCACGAAATACATTCACAATCAAATCAATGAATAATAGAACTCGGGAAGAGTAGAGCAAGACGTGTCAGTGGCTATTCTGTCATTTTTATATCGATTAAACTTGACCAAATATTTGAACGGGATTCAGCTCAATAACCTGCTGTGTATTGAATAAGAAAAAAGTGAAACTATAAAAAAGTGATGTTTTTTCTGCAGCAGATAACTTATTGTCAAAGCAAATAATTAAAAGATACATTTCATGTTTGGCTTTTAGTGAGCTTTGGCTCCAATTGCACAAAATACAATTAATAAATATTTAAAGTGCCTCTATTATGGGTTATGAAAGATTCATATTTTGGTTTTGGGAGTCCTGAAAAAACAGGTTGGCATGCATGCAAGTTCAAAACACATTTAAATTTTCTTACAATTTGCATTTATTTTTACCTTATTTGTTAAACGACTCCCAAACTATTTGTTCAACGGTGATTGGTCGATTTCATTTAAACCAGTGTTTGTAAGCTTTTAATGCTCCAAAAGCAGCACCTAGTTAGGCAAAGAATGAATTAGCATTTTCATTCAGACCAATGTGAAAATTAAGTTTTTCCAGGTGGGCGGGCAATATGCTAATGTTTCATGTTGACGTCAATATGGGACTCATTTTAAAAACGACACATTTCAATGATTCAGAGTCAACATTTAGAGGCGTGTTGCATAAAAGGTCATTAAAAAAAATCCATAATAGGGGAACTTTAAAATAAAATACTCTCAAAATTAAATATTTGTTCTGCTATATGAAAATGTCAATAATGTGCGGACAAATAAGCCTTTGGAATTGAGTTTTTGCACAGCAAATTATTTATGGTTATACTGTAGGTGTATTTTAGGTGTTTAAGGTTCTTAATGATTCCTTGTTTCTCCTTTCCTTGACAAACTGAGTAAATGACACATCTTACCCCACTCTCCCTTATAAGGCTTGCTGTTGTGCCATCATCAATGTGCCAAACACATTCACTCCTACACTGCATTGACTGATGCTAGAGAACAGTGCTGATTGTGTCAAAGTCCTTACTAATTTGGGAGCTACTTGGCAGGGACTTGAGGTACTCCAGATGCCTCCTAGCATCTTCCTGGTTATGCCGTACGTAATAGATGACATAAGCAATAACCATCGTGAACCAACCAAACATGGTGACAAACATGGCCACATCGGTAGTCTTATGATGGAAGTTACAAAAGTTTATGCCCGAATCCAAGACCTGGATGACAGGTTTGCCGGCGTACTCTTCCTGAACAGAGGTGTGGCAGCTCACCTCGTTTACAGTCTCGGGATCCAGCTTGAGTTCTCGCAACACCTCCTGAAGGGTGCACTCACAGTGCCACGGGTTGTTGGACAGGCTTATCTTCGCATGCAGCCGAGCGAAGGCTTCCTTAGGGACGCTTTGCATGTGATTGTGGGACAGGTCGAGCGCCCGCAAGCTCTCCGTGACACCTTGAAAAGCCCCAGCATCCACCGTTTCGATGGCGTTCCTTGACAAGTCCAGGTCCTGGAGCCAGGGAAGGTTTTTAAAAGCCTGGTTTGGGATTTTGGTGATGTGATTGGACGACAGAAGAAGCGACACAGTATCGTGAGGAAGGTCAGAGGGAATCTCTTCCAGGTTGCGAGAGGAACACTGCACTACCGTCAAGCCATTCCTCTCGGAGCAGTGACAACTCTTGGGACACGCAAAACCCATCCCACTTAAATAAATCACAGCTAAAACGAATCTCAAGATAAGGGGACAGCCATGAGGGATGAAGACTTTCCTTGACACATGAGCCCCTCCAGGGAAAGTCATGTCCAGCTTCTTACTTTCTGAATGCTCTACAGTTCAAGGGCAGTCATTGTTAATCCAAGTCATATTGAAAGATTTATGAATAAACATTAAAGGTCATGGTGTCATTCCAACACCCTGTGAGCACATGTGGAGTAGTGATTTATAATTTTCAGGTGTTTGAAGTCATTGTAAGTATCCTGGAGAGAATCCAAACGAGTCCATCAACATCTGAAAGGCAATTAAACATTTGAGAGAGAAATGTTCTACACCCAAAGTTTTAATTAGAAGCCAAAGGCAGAAAAAGGATGTGGAGAGGGCTCCATTCACTTAACATCCCTCCTGCCAAGTCTGGAAACTGTAAGAATGAAAGCAGAACAGAAGAATCACCCACACAAACAGACATTAATGTGAAGCAGCATGAATTAATTTTTGATCCATTTAAATATGAATTAAAGTTGGCTTTAAAGGGCACGGTTCACATACAAAAAACTTTCCGTCATCATTTTCTCCACCTTTTGTTATTATGAGCCTGTATGAGTTTCTTTCTTCTGCTGAACATGAAAAGGTATTTTTAGCTTTTTTTACAATACTATTGAAGTCAATGGTAACCAAGACTCTTTTGGTTCTGGTTTACAGCGTTCATCAAAACGACAAGAACACGAGGGTAAGTAAATGATGACAGCATTGTATTTTTTGGGGAATTACTTTCAAATATCCTTTGTAACGTACAAAGCAATGAATCACAGAGTGCTCTGACCTGAAATGGCTCCAACCATGACAAAACAATTTTAAGACCCATAATCTTGCAGATAAATACATTTGTTATGCTGCATATAATCTCATTATATGAGAAAGGACTGATTTATTAAAACAAAACAAATCAATTTCTCATTTAGGCTACTTCATAGAAACACAATACTCATTAATGGCTATTAGAAACTGAAAAAAAAAGAATCTGAATTGTTCCTATCAGTGAAACACAATAGAGGAAATATACCAGTCATTTTTAATACTGACAAACCCCAAACAGACAAAAAAAAAAGCTTCAGGTGTATCATAAAAAGTGTCAATATTGACAGCTATATTTGAAGAGTTGTGCAAAAGAAATATCATTAAATTAGAGTCGATTATTCAAACAAAGCCTGGAGCAGCTTCTGTGTTGTTGGTGTCATGTAAAAATGATGATAAAGCACTGTGCATGAGAGTGTGAAAAACATCTCAAGCTTTCCATTTCAGGTTTCTAAACTTACATTTAGGGAGAGGAATACTTAATTTGAGAATAGATCATACCCATGAACTCCTAACAATGTGCTGATCAATCAGATCAAGACTGCCCTTTGAGGAAGCAGTCTACACGGATAGCTTGTACTTTGTGAAAACACTCTCTGCTGAGACAGCTGCTCATTTTACATGTGACCGTAAGGCAGGTAGATAATATTAATATGCCGAACGCATGCTGCAGTGAAGCGACTCCCATTCTTTCCAGTGAAACTTTGTCACAGGCAGCACTCGAGACATGCATCATCTTGAAAATGTCGAAATAGAAGATTAATTAATTGGCAATATACAGTGAGCAATAAGCAACACAGCTCAGGATTGATTGCTGGTTCAGCAGCAGCTCGGTATAAGAAGTTGATTATTGTGATGGATGCTTAAACCACATGCCATGTTTAGAATCCAATAGGATGGGAGTACATGGTTCATCTATTAAGGCTGTTGCGAAAGACAGTGAGAGCGTGACAGTACAGCTCCAGCAAGCACAGCATTTTGGTTACATACCACTGAAAAATAGCTAATGCAAAATGTTACATTGATAATTATACCTGGCGGGTTTTCTTTAGCATTAAAAACATCAGTGTTTTTATAATGGAAACAAAACCTGCTTAAACTGCATCGTTTGTAGGATGCTTTATCTTAGCATAATTAAATGAACACTTGCCATTTGTCTCCTTTTTAAGCATACAAGAACTTAAAAGGCAAATATGTGTAAACAACAGGCAATTTAACCTGCAAGAACTTTAACTTTAATTAATTGTGAATACATTTTTTTTTTTTTACTTCCCGACACTGATTAATAGAAAGAGCGCACTAGATATTCATGTTTCCCTAGCGAGTCTAACAGGAGGTGTAAGGCACTTTAACCTCAAGAAAAAATATCCATATCTTCTAAATAACACATGAGAGCAATGTCATATGTAGCATTAAAACGGAATAAAAAAACAGATATAATTATGCCGACTATTTGTGATTTAGGCTACAATAACCATATACCCTACCTTTGACACTATTTCATCTTTTGCTCATATTTTACTCATATTTTATCTTAAGCTCGCTATCTTTTATCTTAAGTCTCTTAGTGTCTTTGGTAAAGACGACGCTGTGGTACTGACTTTTTATACTGAAAATATATAAAGAAACAAACAAAGACTACGGTATAGGTAGTAAATGGTAAATGTCCTGTGAACAAATGACTGAATACGAGAAAAGAAGTCAAACAAAGAGTCACCGTGTAGAGAACTACAAAAGACGTAAAAACGGTCAAACAAAAGCATTGCATGACCATATAAATACAATACAAATCCCCAGCACTTTTCAAAATGAATTGCATTTACGAACTTATTGCATTCATCATTTTATGTGTGGGGTCGAACACAAAAATTATTAGAAAGTTAGCCTTTTTAATGTAAACTGATTGCTTCATAATGACTTACCATACTTGTTGATAGCTCAGTGGACCAGTCGCCGTTGCAGTGAGTAAAAGTGAAGAGCACGCAGCAGTTATAAGACATTCGCCTTGCGCTGATTGGATGCTGAGCCCTGCTCGCTGCTCCGGAGGCTGATGGTGCGCTCGCTCCACCCGCATCTCACTGACTGCTCGTGGTGGGGATTTTGGTTCATTCCAAAGACTCGAATCTTTTAATCGGTTCACCAAAAAGATTCATTCACTTGTTTCAGTGGTTCCCTCAGGGCTGCATTCATTTCTAGGTAGACAGTAAGAGTCGTCGTTTCGTGTTTGAAGAACGTTTCTATTGTAAAACAATAACACTCCTCGGAAAACGTCCTTAATAAACATCTTACGAGCCAGGTAAACCCCCCAAAGTGACGTTCATGAAAAAGAGTTTCATGCTATGGAACGGTTTATTAAACTTGAGCACCACCACCACACCCAAATAAATCGTGTTTTACCTCAGTAAATTGTCCATTGTCTGATATTAAGTGCTACCAATGAATATATATATATATATATATATATATATATTCACTGCTATTTGCAGTGATTGTTTAATTAAATAGCCTAACTTTACATAAAAATTTTGCAGTCATGTAAATGAAAATAAGCTAGTTCAAATAAACGAGTTACTGGTTTGAATCGGTATGACAAATGATTCAATTAACTGAATCGATTAGACTACATCGACGTCTGAGTCAATCGTTTTAGGTTTGTATGTTTTTGTCATACAGACTGGCAAGTTTTAGGCTATAGGCTACTTGAGGAAATATATCCAGGCTTGAATAAAACACAACAGTAATGACCTGACTGTGAAATTTAGGAACTAATTCAAATCCCTCATCACGAACCTAGAATAGCCAACATCTCCTTATTTTGGCAGGACTGCAGAATATGAAATGACTCAACATAATGAGTAGTCTGTCAGTGACAGCTGACAGGTCAGGCCATCACTGCACAGGACAGGAGCCACTTGTCAAAACCTTGCTCACATACGCACAAGTCTTATGAAACTGGGTGCACTGCTGTGTGTAAAATGAAGATAAAATTATATTTGTGTGCCTTGGCTTTGTGTTTATGAATCCGTCTGTTTCTTAAATTTAAATCTCAACAATTTGTGCTGAGGGCAGTAAGAAATTAGAGAATATAAATGTCCACAACCTATTTGTGTGGTTGCACATCACAAGGTTTTTTTGTGTGTGTCTTTTTGAAAGCCTCACAGGCACATCATTTGCAGAATCCTATTAAATGTGGTGGTTCAGGGTTTTTCCTTAAGGCAAAGATAAGAAAACTGCTCCTTTTTTTTCATTTTGGCTTTCTCAAACAGCCTACTACAATGGCTCCAGTTTCAAACAGGGCTGTATTTCCGGAGATAATTAAAAGTGTGAAATCAAAAGCGCTTAATTACTTACCACCACTGTGTTCCTGCCAACACCATCCACCGGTTAAATCACATCAGTTACAGGGTGTGATTTACATCAAGTGAACAAATTTGCCTAGTGCAAGTTATTACCTTAATTGCTTCTGTTGAATTGTGGCCAATGTAGTTTAAAACAGAATTTTAAACATAATTGAGGGTATTGTGAACACAAAGATCTCATCAGAGAGCCCCTTACAACTAAATATGTGGAGATAATTGGGATATTAGAAGGAGTTCACAAAAAAGATTAATGTTCAAATCTTTACAGAGATCTCGCTATGAGAGCACAAGTCCAAAATATTCCCCTCTGGTGAAGTTTGTTCAGTCTCCCATCTTCTTTTATATTATTCTCCACAGTTTTAATGATTTTTAGTGTGTCTGGGTTGAATCTGTTTTGGAAAGCTTGGGTTTGTTACTTAACCATTTTCAGTTCATAATATCATCTTTTCACTAAACAACAGCATACTTCCTTTTCTTGTGGCCACAGATAAGAGAGTGTTTGGAATTATACACAGTACATTTTGCTGATGGCAGACAGACACTCTGTGACCTCTTTTGATTGTTTTGTGTTTTGTAAGCAGTTCCCTGAACTCTTATTTCCTCAGCTGCTCATTGTACCTGGAGGCACTATTTTTATCTCCCAGCAATTTACCAGAATTGCATAAGCAGCCATTTCTTCGAATAGAAACTAGTGCACTGGTGGGACTGATTGAGCTTAATGTATTTTAATGTAGATATATTTTATTGCATCTTCCTTTTGGGAAAGTGCACATTTTATCCAACAATAAGAATCAAATAAACTACCATTTTTTGCACGTACAGCTGGACATGGAAATGACACAACAATAAACGTCCTGGAATTTGAATAAAGATTTAATATTTAAATGAAGCAATAAAGCTGCTGCCACTTTCAGTCAATTCTTTAAAATGCGAGACCAATACCTCTGTTTTTATCAAATAAATGTTTTTAAAGATTGCCTGTAGCTAATAAACTTTTTTTCTCAGCATGTAGCATGCACAATGTATTAAAGGTGCCAGTAAGTGCACATAAAAATAAGCCTTTTAGCAATACAACTGCTCGATTTTGTTGGGTCCAATCATAACAGGAAGAGATTTCAGAAAATACAGATGACCTGTCAGCGCTCAGTCTAAATGAATAGGATTTAAGTGACAGGTACAGACAGCAGTCTGTCTGCACTTCCAGTTGGACGTTCGTCATTTTGCTTCGGATCTCTTACAGCTATTTGACACATCATAGCACCCAACTGAGATAAACGTAGACTTTAAATTGCTAAGATAATACTTCCAATTTGGTGATTCCCTGGAGGAAGATAGAGGTTGAATTTAGATTAATGAATATTTCAACACGTCACCTGTCTCGATGTGCTCAAGATTGATGATTGAAAGTTAAAAGTGAAAGAGTGAAGGCAAGTGAGCTGTGATTTATAGCTCATAAGATCACAAACAGCACAGTCAGTGTCTGAGTTTCGCTGACAGGGGTATAAAAACATGCAAAGCACGCCTGTAGAAGTTCTATAATAATTTAGTTCATTAGAATAAATAAGAAAACATGAATGTTGTACACCATGTTGAGCTCGTAATAGGGTGTGTGTGTGGAGGCCTTTAAAGAGAAGGTCTCTTTGACCTTTCTGTTTAGCTACTGTAGATGGTTAGATGCATTATTAATGTTCAACTCTGCTGAAGTGGACAGTTATGAAAAGATATAGAGAAGAAAGATGATGGCATGCACTTGTGAGAAAGTGAGGCTTCTAGTGTATATTCAGCTACAGTCCTATAAAATCTCTGATCACGTAGTTATTGGATTCATCCATTTTAGTATGAAAAGCACCCTGTTTTGATGGGCTATATCAGTCTTCCATTAGTTTCATTGCTCTGCTGCCCATTGGAAAATGTTATTTCACACAGATTCCTCTTATAGCTCTTAAGTACACTGTTCAGATCTGGAGATCCATAGAGAAGTTGTTCTCAATCTTTTTGACTCAAAGGCCCCTGATTTTCCAACACGATAATAAAAAACTTTATGTTCTTGGATAAGAGTTAATAACAGGTATGATTACTTTAATACATTACATGGTTACTATTGTCACACTGGGTGTCAATGAAGAGACGGGAAACATGCGGATCCATTCGCAAAGCTTTATTTAAATCCAGGCTCAGAGTCGTACAGGCGAAGTCGGCAACGGTAAACAGGGGTAATAGAGGCAAAGGCAAAGACGTGGTCAACAGTCCGTAGCAGGGGTCGTTACCAGTAAATCCAACAAGAATAACACGGATGATAGAGACACAGGAGAAAACGATTACAAAGGGGTAGGACAAAACCGTACACTCACAATGATCAGCGAATTACAAACACAAGTACTTAAATGCATGAGAAAACTAGGTCAGTGGGTGGAGATTGAATCAACAGCTATGGTAACATATAAGGGAGGCGGCGACATCAATGGGAAACCGTGACAACAGATGAGATGGGTGGTGACAAGAGTTCTTGTAAGGAGTCCATGAATGAAAACAGACATAAACTGGATGGATGTGCCAGCACTGCTCTGGATGAACTGTGTGTCAGTTCATCCAGAGCAGTGCTGGCACATCCAGCGGATCGTTACAACTATCATGAAATAAAACATTTTTGTTAATTGAAATTAAGCCAAAATAGTTAATGTTAAATAAAAAAATAACAAAAATGTTGCCTTGGAACTGAAATGTAAAACTAATATAAAAAGTGGAAGTTAACTGTTAAAGCTCTGTATCTATTTACTGGAAAAAATACAGCAAAATGTAAAACTGAAATAAAAACAAATCAAACATGAATAGTACTATTTAAAAATAGCAAAAAAAAAAAAAAGATTAAATAAAAAATATAATAATATAAATAATACTAACTGGTTGCCTCACTGATTAACAGAAATATAAGGCATGTTGATCAGGATATAGCTTACCTAATCAGCTTGTCTTATATTTCTGTTGGTGGTTCTAGGAGATGTATATAAAGTGGCATTGCAAAGTCATTAGACACAGACAAACTTTACCTAATTGTTTATCAAGGCAGCCCATTTTCTCTTTCCGTACACTCAGTACACCTTCACCTGAATGAATTCCCTCTTCTTGAGTGTCTTTAATGGATAAATTACATGTGTCAAGTGCCAAAAGAAAATTCAGCCTGTGTAACCATCGAACTAATTCAAGTGAATCAGTGCTGTGACAAAGCAAATCCATCTCCTCTGATGGTTTGGATCCTGATTAAAATACGCTTTTAACCCACTTACATTTATCACAATTAGCCCATGAGGTCCAGCCAGGGTATGCTGGTCACTGTCACCAATCTGCAAACTAAGTCCCACAACACACCTGCATTTATCAGAGCCGTGATGAACGGAGTGTTTCAGAGGTTAATTAAAAAACCTGCTCTATAAAGCTCTTATGACGCATCAACGCTGTGACAATCCAGTGTGAAACAATCCTACGAGAAGCTCTTCAACGGCCTCTGTGGTGGATAAGGAGAGGTAGTGAGGTGTGGAAATGGGAAATTATTTTGTCCTGCATTGTGTGTTAAACGGTCAGCCATGCATGGAGTTGATAACAATGCTGTGTGTGTGATTTGAAGGCATCTGAACAAACTGGATCCTGGCAAATTCAATCAAGAGTTTAAAGACCTTAAGTTTAGGCAGCATGTTAGGCGCAAATTTAATATAGATTTACAAATAACACTTTAGACCTTGTGATACCTCCAGCGTTGATACCTTGTAATTTGTAAAGTCTGTTTGCAGATGTGGCTCAGCTGCCTCCTTCAATTTACAGCTGATTTTATTTATTTATTATATATATATATTTGAATAGAGATTCAAATCCCTAACCTTGCTGTAACACAAGCAACTAAAGACAGCAGACCCATTGTAATCAGTTACACTGGATGCATTGTGGATCCTCTGTGTAAACGTGTGCTGTCAGAATAAAGACTCCATGCTGAAAGCACCCATTCACTGCATTCATTAAGCGAACGTTTTTATAATAACGTAGTTTCGGGAGGAACGCTGGACGAATTAGCCACAGCTGGCCTGCATTAGCTAATCAGTCTCCTCGTTCCAAACTCCCAATCAAATTCCTCCAAAGCGCTATAAATATCCACTTCCTGCTTACCTCCGTATCTCGCTTTTGCAAAAAATCTCCTCCTTCCCCGCCTACCTCCCTTCGGCAGCCGAAGATCGAGCCGGTCTCGAACCCTTACCCTCGCTAGGGTTCTAAGCGCTAGGGTTCGGAACCTGCCATTCCCCCGGCTTGCTCCCTGGACAGCATGCCAAAACTGCTTGTATATACTTATGAGGAAGCGCAAACTCGTGAAAGTAATTTACCTGCTCCAGTAAATTAAAAGATGAACACATCTACATTTGGAGGGCCTCAGGGTGGGTAAATTTTCAGCTAATTTTAATTTTTGGATGACTATTTCTTTAAAGTTGACTTGATGTTGAAACTAAGATTGTCTTCCCTACTGCAATTGTGACACCCAAGAAAGAGAGGCAGAAAAAAAATAAATGTAGGGCAAGTCTTGATTTTGTTCATTGGGAATTGGGACGTTGATGCTTTTAATTTAAGCACATGATTTAAACAAAAATGAGGGGCAAGGTTAAATGACTTATAATAAACACTGCCACATTCCACACAAATATCAGAATGATCCATTTTAATTTCACAGTGACTTTAAATATGAGGAATAAAAACAGCGATGATTGCTTTAACAATCCCCTCTAATTAGTGGTTCTGTGCTGAAGGTTAATAAGATTATTGTGATCTAAATGTCATAACGAATTGGCACTTCACAAATTCAAAACATATAAATTGACTCTTATCATTTCCAAGATTACATGCCTGCAGTTGATTTTCTGTCTTATCTTTTAAATACACATTAAATGTCCTGTCCTGATGAATAATTGATGATAAAACACCTAATTAGTTTCCATGCCCTGTTTTACCCAACATAAAAGCCAACCTTTCAGCAATTCAGAGGGTGCCACCAAAGGGAATAAGGTGTTTTGCTCCGTGATTGACAGCAAAACTTATCCAGCTCCGCATGTTTATGAACAAAGTGATTGAGGTTTTTAATAAAGTGTAATTAATTTATTTTATGCATTGGCTGTCTAAACCAGAAGTTATGCTAAAGCTATGCTGAGGAGCCTATGTTGTTTTTAAGATCAAAACAGCATTTAATGTATTTTGTCAGCTGTGTCTGTTCTTTGATTGGCAGCTATGTTTTATGCCGTTTCAAATAGGGCTGTCAGGACGCAGGGGAGTCACACATTATTGGGTTTAAGTATATTTAGGATGAAGTCAGTTCCCCGGTGGGCCATTTTAATTCAGACTAGTGTCAGTGGAAATTGAACATCATATCAAGAGATGTAGATAAATTGAGCCAGTGCACATCTAAGAGAAATATACTTCAGAAGCAAAATAGAACACCTTTTGCTTGACATATATTTAAGTTCACAACACAAAGCAAGGCCTATACAGAGATATGGAACAACAGGTAATCAGACAAAAGTGCATATATATGTGTGCGTGTTTATGTGTGTGTTGACTAACAAATAAATTACACCAGTAGGAGTTTGCATTAAATTTCTTAGCTATAGTTCCGAATGATACCAATCCACATTCTGACTTGGAGTGGAGTTTGGGTTTCTTGCCACTGTCACCTCTGGCTTCCTGTAAAGACACTGAACTGAGCTGAGTGATAGCACCTCTGTTATCTACTGGGCTGCTTTACAGCTGAATTGAACTCGTCTGGTAATTGATGATCTTTACACAGTTATTGAATGAAACTGAATCAACACTGAACAGACCTCAGCTGAATTATCTCTGTTTGTGTCATTGAATCAATAACCTGTTTTTTATAAAGCCCTAAATAAATAAAGGTGACATTTGTAGCGCTATAAGGCTATTTAAAAAAAATACTAAATAAATTGTGCTGTGGAAGGGTGACATTTTGGGTGAAACGTGTATATACAGTATATCAAATGAAAGCTCTCGGTGAGCTCTTTCTACTGGCAAAAGTATATGAGTGTAAAATTATTTTGTTAAAAACTATTAAAATCAGTACACAAAGTCATATAAGTTGGTAAATGTTTGTGTTGGCCCTCCTGTGAAGTTGGTGAAATGGCACTTTCTGGTTCTCACCCTTTATGCCAATAAAGAATCTTAATTTATACGGTTTCATTTAAAGGGATAGTTCACCCAAAACTGAATTCTGTCATCATGTACTCACTCTCTTATTGTTTCAAACCTGTATATCCATGTAACATAAAATATATTTTGAAACAAAATCAGACCCCACTGACTCATGTTGTTATTGCTGTTTTTATTAAACCCACAAAAAATGATTCAGTTCAATGAAACTTAGGATAATCTGTTAATTAAAGGAACCGTATGTAAGAAATTAGGAAAGAATAAGGTAGTACATTTTTTTAGTAGCCGCTGCAGCCGTGTCAGTTAATGCAGAGCAGGCAACCTGGATGCCGGAAAACTACTGACTTCGTGATTGGGAGATAGATGGAGGGTGGCGCTTCAGGCCAAAACATAAACATCAGCTGAGGGCTGCAACTGCGCTTTTTAAACGAGAATATCCAGGCTGTACTACTGCAGTCAGCGATATGAGTACTTGAAAAATGGCAAAAAACTGATTGTTTTTCATTTGTTCCAACAAAACGAAAAAAAAAAAAAAACAAGAATTTGTTTTTTCCGTTTAGGGACAGAATACAAGTAAACCATTTGATTGTTCATCTCTTAACGTGGGCGGAGTGAAACGCCCTTCTCTGCTGATTGGTCAGCCAAACATTAAAACATAATAAGAGTCCTCGGCTTCCGGTACGGAGGAAGGGTCTTTTTTTATTACAGCTAACCACCTAAGGACCCTTTTGCGGCTTCACACACACACACACACACACACACATATAGCTATTCAAATGGCAGTGCATCACGCAGCTTGCCACACAGATTTTAATAGGTAGTTATAATAAATCAGGTGTTGTGCTAAAGTGAGTGCAGTTGCGAAGTGAATTAATATTTATGAGATAAACTAATATTTCAAGGGTAGGTTAGAGAATTAGTTCATACACAAAAGAAAGCTCTGTCAGTTTGTGTCAACCATTCGTTAATTTTGCTGTTTGATGAAAAGAATAATGTAGTAGAAATAATAAACCTGTAGAGACACTTATTATGTTTTAATGTTTGGCTGACCAATCAGCAGAGAGGGGCGTTTCACTCCGCCCACGTGCAGAGCTCCAACGTTTTGTGTCCCTGAACAAAAGCCGAAAAATGGAGCCGAAGTCTTGGGGGGTTTTTTTGGAACAAATGAAAAACGAAAAGTGTTCAATTTTTTTTTGCAATTTTTCTATATATTTATATATAAACCAATTATCCAAACGTACACTGACCTAAAACCACCCTTTATTAAGCTTTTTTAAAACCTATCTTTGGATATGGATTTTTGCAGTAAATCATGCAGCAGTCAGTTGTACAAAAAAATCACCATAATCCCCCTACAATGGTCAATTTTGTTCAGGAAATTGAAAAGCATATGTGGTTTCAGATTACTCCACCTACTGTACTACCATCGCTACGAACACAACAAACACTGAAGTTCATGAGTGTTTATCCTCTGGACCGCGACTCGTCTCCTCTTTTCCAAAGGGAACATGCACAGCCAAATGTATTGAGGGACTTGGGGAGGGCAATCAAGAGGTGTTTTAATTTGAGCTTATTTCTGGCAGGGAACAAACTGAGGCCAATGACGGAGGGTGGGTAGAGGTGACCCCTTCTCCCTCTGGAGTGAGGTACTAATTTTGAAGCATAGCAGTGATCTAGGACCGTTCCCAAAGCCTTCCCCTGGCGTTCGAGAAAGGCCGGTAGGATCAACCGGCGATTAGCCACTCTGCCGTTTTTAATTTAAAGAAAATGACTTTGAGTTTTATTAGCGGTTGTAGAGAACCTTGTGCAACAGAATTACCGAGGACAGCGAATAAACTTCTGTTCAAAACCTAATGAATTTTAAATAATGGAGCGTGGTTCCCAGGCGAAGCTCGTATATGCTGCTGCCCATGTCCCGATTTAAGCACAACCTTGAATATCCTTGTATATTGGCTGAGTTAAAGATCTGTGAAGCAAAGAGGGTGTCATGTAGCCGTTCACCAAGGAATAACAACACCTTCAGCCTGACAATTAATCACTTTCAATTCAACTGTACAGGATAATGATTGTTTGAAGCTGTAGGTCAAACAGTTAATATAAATATACATAGTGTATACAAAATATCAAGTGAAAGAACATCTGGTTGCACTCTTTTGGGGCAAAATCACGCTAGGTTAATTTACATGAAGCTAATTACAACATTTAGCGACCTCTAGTGGTAAAACAAAAGATGCATTATAATAAATGAATGAAGAATGTCATTTATATAACATCTATGTATGTATCTATCTAATACTTTGTAACCCCTGCAAAATTGATTAATATAAATAATATTCATAAAGAAGGCATCACAAAAACTCAAGGGAAAAACAAACTTTATTATCTCCTTTTTACAAAACATTTCAAAGTTTAACCTAACCTCAGCAGTAATTTGAATCTAATATAGACCTGCAAGCAGCAAATTGTCCAACATAAAATAATTACTCTGTTACAGAATCATTTACAGAAGCACAGATAGGTAGAGGGCTTTTTTTTTTTTTTTTTTTTTTGCTGCTCTAGTACAATGATGAAAAAACGAATGCAATGATTTTAGATGTGCACAGTGAGAATTAATACGTATTAAAATTATGAGTGCAAATTAACCACATGATTTGCGTGAGAACAACATCATGTGAATATAATGAGGTCGGGCAGAGATGAAACATGAAAAAATACAAAAGCCATTTGTAATGGAGTACTGAGTTTTCCACCAAATAAACTCATTTTCGACACATCACTCCAGTCCTATACGAACATTTATTTTTATTGCATTTGTGAAATAATAGTCATAACAATAGTAATAAAAAATAACAAAAGCCTCCCTTGGTGAAGCATTCTGCTACTGAGAAATGTCAAAGTTACGCATGCTGCTGTCTGAATATTAATATGCATCTGTACAGTGATCTAGAGTACAGCACGTTATGGACTAAACAGAACATCAAATAAAACATTCCATACATGTATCACAAGACATAGTCTTGCGTAAACATACAATCTAACTTAATGTTAACAGAGTCTAAGACACTGACACAAATATTACATTTCAAAGCAGTGCAAAACATATGGTAAATGCGACGACAAGAAACTCAACGCTGAATCTAAAACACCAACAAAATGTGTTGAATAATTCCAGAGAAATGAGCTACTTTAAAGCAACAGTATGACATCATTTCCGGCCATGTGCACAGATGGCTCAGCATGACCATGTGCATACTTTTACGAGTCCAATGTTAGAAAAGTTCTGTGCTCGTAATGGACATTAAATCATAAAAAGTCAGATCTTTAGTGTAAATTAACTCTCGGGTGCATATCTGGGATTTGACTGCAGTGATACCGCTTAACAGATACCGAATAGAAATATATATCTTTAGAACTTCAATGCTTCGCAAAAATGCATGCTTTTGTACCCGATTAAATAAATAAGAATGTATTCTTCTATGGAAGCTTGTTTCTGCCTATGAATAAAACATAAAAAGGTAATAGTGGCCTTTATATCATAACATTTGAACATTTTATAATCACAATTCAGATTTTTTCTTGCAATGTAAACAGGATTTTAACCTTGAATTCTGAGTTTAAATTAAAGTTTTTAAAAATAGATTATTTCTTGCAATTGCAAACTTATAAAGAGTTTTCTTCTGAGAACTGCAATTTATATCTCAAAATTCTGTCTTGAAATTCCAAGAAAAACGATAAGAAATGAACTCAAAACTGAGGGGAAAAATCTAATATTTATCCTGTGGTCGAAAGACGCTTCCATAATTTTGTCTGTGAAAGAACATTTTTCTTCCTGTGCATGATTACATATTGTCATGTAAAAAAACCACACAACTGGAAAATGGCAAGAAGGTAAACTAGAGGTTGAATAATGAATCACGTTGAAGCAGTTACATTCAACTTTCAGCCTCAATACCACATTTTACACATTTAAATGTGGAGGGTGAAATACATATTGATCGCGGACTGAAAAAGTTCCGATTTGGGTAAAACGGGAACTCAACATGACCCCAGCCTGGTCGTAATCTTCATGTTCCGAGCTTAATCAGAGGGGGGCTTCAGCACTGGAAATAAATTGCTTAACTCCAGCGACACAACACTGGCGGTTTTGCTGGGGCAAGAATTGAAGTGTGTAATTTCTGTGCAACTAGCGGCAACAAACAAAATTGCAAAAATAACGACTTCAATCATTCCCCTGTCTGTCTGAATAGAAGTCAAAGGATGAAATGCCTCAGTACACGGACTAAACAGGTTTTGTGTGGAAACAGAACAAATTGAGTGGCTTGCTGCTAATCTTTAACACGCACGGCATGACATATTAATTTTAGAGGAAGGTAACTCATTTTTGTAGCATCTCTAAATACACAAGCCACAAAAATTTCTCCGCAGGCATTTACAATACAATACAGATGGGGTTTACGGCAATGCACATTCATTTTTAAGGTCTCCAGACTTGAAAAGCACTTTCAGGGTCTTTATATAATTACTTTATAAGATGCATGTACCATACAGGAGCATCTTCATTAACATCTCAAGCCAGTTTGTTTTGTGCTGCAGAAATTACACATATCTTTTTCGTAGCTGTATGAACAGGGATCAAATTATAATTAATAGGTGGCTAAAATAACGGGAAGGAATTATTAATAGAGTACACAGGCTGTCTTAATAATAATTTATCACAGCAAAACATGCAACATAAATAATAAAGTTACATTTTGCATGTGAGAAAAATATTAGAGCTGATCAGTAAGGCTACATCAGCAGGAGGAGACACACTGAAGAATCCTGGGTACCAGTAATAATAATAATAAAAACACACAGTGGCTTTAACTGAAGCTAAACAACTGTTATAAAGAAACAATCATGTTTAAGTGCAGACCAGGGTACGAAATCTGCCATCACTTTTGAAAATCTGGCCAAAACCCACGAACACTCCAGAGCCCGAGATACAAACGATCCTGACTAATCATTGAAGAGTGGACTAGGGAAATAACAAGCGCTCTGTTGCAGAAATACGGCCATGGCAGCTGTGTCGACTGTGCAGAAGCTGTCAGTCGAGAACGACCTCTCAGTCTCGTCTGACGCATGCAGAGCTTGTGCATGACTTTTCAGTTCGACTGACAAATATGGTTTTGGAGAGCAATATGGAAAACAGTGTCAGAATGAAGTGTGCTGCTGGACGCGGGAGGACAGGGTCCGAAATGAACACTCGCCAACTGCTAAGTGTGAGTTAAAATTGATTGCATTTGGACAAGTTTGTAATATGAAATCAGGGGCCTTGTTGATCAAGACAGAGCATGGGAATTGAAATAATGTTGGATTATGTTAATATTTGAGCCAATATATTTCCTACAAATGATTCATATAATGTCTATATTCACAAAAGATTTTTCTAAATGCATCCCACTTTAGAAATTGCAGTTCAGCTTGAATTTAACATGGACATATATTTATTTAATTAATATTGTTTAATTAAGTTTTGTGTAAAAATAACAAATTTGTGGGTGTGAGTGTGTGGGTGTATATATATACAGTATATTTATATAGTAGTCAGCATTTGAAGTGGATCTGAAAATGTTATCAAAGTTGCTGTTTTATGACAACTTTGATTAATGTTTTTGATCCACTTTAAATGTTGACTACTGTGTGTGTGTGTGTGTGTGTATATATACTGTATACATACACACATACAGTAGTCAACATAGATAACTATTTTTAAATATATCATCTCATATATTACAATTATTTTAAAAATCCTTCATTGTTTCAATGTTTACATAAAATCTGATTGTAATTAGTTTTTATAAATGAGGCCCCTGGAGGTTATTGTAATAATAATAATGCAAAATACAGTTTCATAGCAGGTAAAAATGTTCATCCACAATGTTGAGGAGTGGCAAAAAGTTCATTTTGGACCCTTTGTGAGAGTTTACCATACTCACAGAGAGAGTGTATGGTAGAGGAGCATGGGGTGGATTTCATTATCAGCACATTTGTATTCACTTCCAGATAAATAAAGCCATTGTATTTCTCATACTATTGCAAAAACATGTCGCATATAAAAATATCCTATAAATAATTCTGCTGTAATATATCCAATTACTTAAACTTAGATTGTGGGCTGAATTGAAATGTCCCAGCATGCAGTAAAGCTCAGAGCGTCCTCACATGGTTTGTTTTCACACTGATTTTCGTCTTCTGAAAGTGAATACAAGAAGCTAATAATGGATTCTCTGTGTTACTCCGCATGCCACAATGACAGATGCAAACAAATCGTACAGGCGTGGTGCAAACATTCCAACTCCATCACTCGGTTTCATTACTCATGTATGAGATGCACTGTTGTAAGGTTCCCGGTGAGCAAAGCCCTGCAGCAAAGCACAGGACTACTGCTTTCAACTCGACCTGACCTAATGAAAGACTGGAAATTGGAGGATTTCATTGGCTTTGCTGTACCACACCACAGATTACGGACCGGAAAATGTGAATTCACAGTGAAAGTGATGGCAAAACAGGACACCGGTGACGTGAGGTACTAGAGAGTAAAAAAAAAAAAGTAAAGTGTCTTTGAAAATAATTATAAAGTAGGACCATCGGGAGCACAACAAAGGTTGAGTAGGAGGAACATCAAACTGAGATTTGAAATATGTGCACATTATAGAATATAAATTAGTCAGAATTACTGAAATACAGGACAGCAAAAGTACAGAGAGAAAACAAACTAGGTGCAATGCCATTGGCTCAAGGGTCATGTGATGCAGTGAAGGATCATGGGTAGAAATTAGAGAGTGCCCATTCCAGTGACCTCAGACGTCAGCCTAGAATAGTTAAGGGAAGAGGAAAAAGGGCAGGGGTAAGGAAAAGATAGAAAAAAATAGATAACATAAAATAATTCTGAAAGCATTTGACACTTCTGTACAAAAAAATGATAGCTTTTTCCGCCTTGTTGCTCTCCGCGTCGAGTAATAAGCATGCATTACCGTTGATTCGGTTAAGCTGAAAACAATCAAGCTCTTAACAAATGCAAAAATAAAATCTCTTCCGCTTCTAAAGAAACACAGTTTCCAGCATCTCCTCGATTCTGACATGCGTTTATACTTTAATACTTTACAACATCTGCATCACATCACTAGCTCCTTGCCAACAGCATTGCTAGAAAATGCTATTGGATTCTTACATTGTTTTAAAAATCTTTGCTTTCAAACTACAAGACTTATGCAGCAACCGTACTGAACTAATCTAACAAATCTAAAATAATAAATAAATATATAACAAGATCCAAGCATTCTGCATGCTAAAATACTACACTAAAACACTGCAGAACATGAACAAATCATACTACAGTTGACCTGCTTCTCTTTTTTAGCATTTTTTATTATTATTATTATTATTTTTTTTTTTATGTCAGTAGTCTGCTTAAATGATCTACTGATCAAGTTGACCATGGGGTTTAAAGGAAAGGTTGGTGACCTCTAAGGGAAGATTGTATATATATATATATATATATATATATATATATATATAATGTTTATTAGGAATCAGTTGCAGATAGCTTCAGATAATGAAAGCAGTTTGGGGCTTCAGGATGTAGTCATTGATGAGGGATCATTCCACATGGCGGCCACGTCTCTGAACCTGCCATCAGAACCGTGGGAAAGCAATATGCATTAGTTTGGCCCCGGCCGCTACCCTGCAAGCCGCAACATTACACACAAGAACAGATTTAAAGGGCCTGTGGCTAAACATCTTGGATTCCCCAAAGACACAATGTGAAGATCCTAGCTGAGCTGCTTTTAAGAAAATGTTGAGTTAGAACACCAGAAAAAAATGTTATGTTACTGCAGTTTTGTGAAATGTTAATGGGCTCACCTTGCGTTGATGAGGTACTGGGCAAGGCTGATGTTGGCGGGGGTTCCTGTAATGGTGATCTGGCGCTCTGATGACCCTTCCATGGCATTAGCTATTTTGATCTGTGCTCCAGACATCTGACGGATCTCGTTGATTTTGGTTCCCTGGCGCCCGATTATGCAGCCTATTAGCTGGGAAGAAAGCAAAAAGGTTCTCAAAGGACTGTCAAAAAGAAAACACATTTTGTGTTACAGAAAGTATGCTTCTGTGACAGAAAACTAAACTTATTTTAATATATTTTTTTTAGCATTTGGAAGCAGGGATTCAAAGACTTAAAGAATCGAATAAGATACCACTGGATAACCTAAAGATGCTTGGAAGATGGAAATTTGAAACACTGAAATAAATTAAAATAGTATAAAAGTCACACTTAAATTACTGTTAAAAAAGATACTTCTATTCAGCATGGTTGCATTAAATTGATTGAAAATTATAAAACTTTCTATTCATCCACAAAAATATCAAGCAACACAACCGTTTTTGTCATTGATAATAATAAGAAACATTTCTAGACCAAATTAGAATTAATATAATGATTTCTGGAGGATCATGTGAGACTGAAACTATAGAGTAATGATGCTGAAAAGTCAGACTTTCCATCATACATTTTTTTTATTAAATTATTAAATTTTATTAAAAAATAATTAATTAAAATATATTAAAATATAATATAAAAAATATTGAAAATGAAAAAAAAAAAGACCAAATATAAACTTTTGAATGGTAGTGTAAAATCACAAAATAAACTGATTTGTGGCTCTAAATTAGAGACTAAATAAATAAAATGATAAAGTTTTCAAATAAATCTGTTGGGTTATTTTTAATTCATTTCACAATGTATTTTTAAACTTCTGTTTTGTTCTTAAAAGACCCTGACTTGTTCTCTACATCTCTACATTAAATAAACTAAAATGTATTTCTGTCTGTCATCAGTTAGGATTTTCTGACAAGGGACTGGGAGTCAAAACGGAGCATCAATCATTATACTCACATCATTGGGAATGGTGAGTTCATGAGTACTGGCCGGGGGACTGGCATCCAGACCTGGATCAGAGAGCAGAGGGAAGCTCGAGAGACAGCCTAGGATAAACAGCACTGCATACACACGCTGGAAAGTGTCAACACTCAGTGTGTGCTTTAGAAGACTGTGGCCTTAATGGAGCAGGTGCAGAGTGCGAGGAACTCTTAGTCCTCCTGAGGCTTTTTTATGGAGGCCTTTTTTCACCTTAAACTAACATAAATATCTCTAGCGGTTCTCACATATTGTCTTCTGTCAAGGCAAACGTTCCTACAGTATGTTCTTGGTCTAATACAAACATATTAGACACACTGTGTTTGATACAGTATATGTAGGAATAGCAAAGCATGTACTGCTCTCTACATGGCATTGCGTTTGCCCTTAGTAATAGCTTTAATCTGAGCTTGAAAAAGGCAGTGTTTATCAAGATGAATATGTAATGAATGGCTTGATGGAAGATGTGTTGTGGTCTGTAAAAATCAAAACACTGATATGCTTCTCTTACACCAGTTTCTGAAGGGCAGGAAAGAATGTATTTTTTGCCATTGGTAAAATTCTACACCATTAGTTCCCTGTACATGACAATGTTGCACAAGTAAGAAAACCTCACTATCTTTTATCCCAGGTCTTAGCAGTACAGGATTAGGTGCTTCATAAAAAGTTGACCAAAAAAAACAAACAAACAAAAAACAATGCTAGGTCAGTTCAGAAGTTGAACCTAAAGTTAAAAAAAGTAGAAAATAAAGAAAGAAAGAAATAATGGGTAGGAACAATGAAACAATTAATGTGTTAATTAATAAAATAAAAAGAAACAACATAAACTAACAAATAATGTAAAAATGGTAACATCTGCTAAAACTGCTATAAATGCTAAATCAATTTAAAAAAAAACTTAAAATAAATAAACACTAACAAATAATAAAAATGATCAATTCAAGTAAAATAAACAAAATAATTAGAATAACAATAAAAATCAAAAAGCACTGAAAAAAGGACAATAAATAAAATAAAATAAAAAACCCTAACAAGTAAAATAAAACAAACATAAACAAAGAAGATAAAAAAGCTACAAAAACAAATAAATAAATAATAATAAAATAAATGTTTTTGGAAGAAACAACAAAAAATGTAAAAAAAAAAAACTGAAGAGCAACCACCACGGGCATGTCATGATGCTTGACATGGAACGAGAAGGAAAGAGAGAGAGAAAGACAAAGAGAGCGTCTCTACAGGTACAAAGAGAAGGAAACTTCAAAAGGGCTCGTGGGTACGTACCAGGGAAAGCAGGGGTGGTCTGTCCGAGGGGGGTAAAGGGGGTTTGCTGCATAGCCAACTGGTGGAGCTTGGTCAACTGCTGAGGGTTTGGAGGGACAGTAGAGCTAAGAGGTTATTGTTAAAAGACAGGTCACACCAAGAAATCAAGAAACTAAACTAGAACAAAGAGACAAAGAGGATAAGAAGCCATGACACACTGTGGTGGAAGAAGAGCAAAAGAGAAAGCTGAAGAGATAGAAACTTTAGTAGGACTTGGCCTGACTTAATCTTATCCGATCTGTGATGAGCTCCGTTTTGGGAAAAAATGTCAGATAAATGTAGCATTTGCTAAAAAATAACAATACATTTCAGCCCACTAAATAATATCCAATCAATTACTTTATATGTATACATTTTTACTACTTTATGACCAAATTTTTACAAAAAATCATGCTGTTCATGGAAATATCAAAAGGAATTCTTATGGGACGTTCTGTAAAACTATCCAACAGTAACCAGGCACATAGCTTAAAGGGCAAATCAAAAAATGTGACATTTTGATGCGATATTCACTAAATGTTCTTATTTTAAGATCAAAGGGGATTGCAGTTTATGCTTTTTTTGTAACGCATTAGAAGGTGGTGGTATTACCAAGGATAATTTGTTGCCTGAACCACGAGTGAACCGTTATCCATCAGAGTTATGAGCATGTACAGTAAGAGCGCCGGGTAACCTTCAGAGGACACGCAAGTCTATTCTACAAACAGTCTTTGAACCACAGCAGACTTGCGCTGGGTGTTGTTGTGTACACTCTCTAAATCTGAGTTTAAAGCGGGTTGAAAGGGATGTTCAACCTTGACTTGAGTTATTGCAGTGTCTGCAGAAGCATCTCTAAGCATCAATCACTGCCAATCCTAAATGAAAAGAACTAACACAAGGCATCTCTACTTCTCTCTGATAAATATTCATTCAGATTATCGCTGAGAAAAACACAGCTATCAGGATTAACGAATCATCTGGATTGTGAGCTTCCATTTTTCCTTTATTTTACCTTTCTCTTCTGTACGACACAGTGGTCAACTTGTGTTGTGTTTATTTGTGTTATAAAGAAACTACTGAATGATTAAGTCAGAGATTCCACATTAGCCTTCTCATTTTCCATTTTATATACAGTAGGCTACACTTCTGTTCAAAAGCTAGGGGTCGGATTTTTATTATGGATTATGAAGGGTATTTTGGTTTTGGGAGTCCCCAACAACAGGTTGACTATATAATTTATTTTTACCTTTTTCGTTCAACTATTAATTTTCTCAAACCCCTTTGGTGACTGGTTGATTTAATTTAAAGCAGTGTTTGTAAGCTTTTAACACACCAAAGTGGCAAAGAATGAATTAGCATTTTCATTCAGACTAACGCGAAAATCAAGTTTTTCACAACAAGTGGGCGGGCAATATTATGGCCCCTATTGAAACATTTAAATTTGAAGTTTACTATATTAACTATAACTAACTATATTAGTAGCATTTATTCATGTGATGCAAAGCAGGATTTCAGCAGCCATTACTCCAGCCTTCAGTATCATATCATGCTTGAAGAAGAATAATATGCTCATCTGCTGCTTGTGCGGCTTAATATTTTGCAATCAATTTAAATATATACAGTATCTATAATAATAATAAAAATATTAAGTTTTGAACAACTAAATTAAATATAAGCTGAGTAAAAAGTTCTTCAAATCTGGCTGACTTTTAAAGTTTAGTGTACACTGTTAATTCAGCTTTGTGCATGTAAAACTTTACAGGTTAATGCAACAGATAAGAAAAACACAGCTGCAGTCAACATCTAAAATGTCAATATGCCATAAAATCCAGCTGCCAATTTGTACTTTTTAGTCTTTCCACAGAACCTGAATGATGTTTCTCATATAGAAATGTTGATTTGCTTAACAGTGAATTGGATTAACACTAATCAACGGTGGTGCTTGTTGGTCTGAAAAGTTTGACAACCACTGGATTAGGTCTAACCACGTCACTTTCGAATGACCTCGGAGCGAGTCTCATATTGCAATCCTATGCCGACTATCTAGAAAATGACAAACACTGTCATTTCCTCCAACAGGCCAAGTCCTTAGAAGTTTGGTTTACATTTCGGAGGGCTGAGGCAGAGAACATTTTCAGATTGCAATGCGACAAAAATTACACATCAGAAACGTCATATTAATATTACTGCTTAATATTAATAGAGAGGTCCACGCTGAAAACTACAGAGCCATGCAGACTGCTGACGGAGCTAGGGAGGGAAGAGGGTGGATGGCTGGGGACTCACATCTGGGTGTGGAATGGCATATTGTCCCTGAATTGTGTAGGCCTGTGAAGACAGAGAGAGAGAGAAGAAAACATTTTTACAAGGCTGCAGGGCCCATTAAAACACAAGTACTGATTCATAACCGCTAAAGGATCTATTAATATTTTACAGAGACATTTGGTTTCAAAAGCTGAGTTTTCTTTCATATTTTATGTGAATAATTTTCATGACTAGTTATGCAGTAATAATATTCAGCGCTTTAAATAATTGAGGCTTTTCTACACAAATTTACAACACTCCAGGCTTTCATTTCTGTGCATCTGTACAAGCGCAAGTGCACACTATGCTTAAACTATATTTCATATTGTGTTCAAATAACAAACACTTTGCTTGAGTAGGTAAATATATCTGACAATAAAAGCAAATCTATTTCTGAACCCTATAAATAGATGAAAATATAACATCCTTCACCATGTTTTCTACAGTATGTAAAATTCAGAACCTCTTTTAATGCAGTATCATATTTATAAAAGTACATTAATTTAAAGTGTCACATCGTTCATGTAAAAAGCCATGATGTGCCATCTATGGTTATGTTGGATGAAGTGTCTGTGAATGAGATACGTTAAAAAGATGCTGAGAGTTTTGTTAAAGGATATTATTCATCATCATCAAAAGGAATGTTAGACACACATTGTATTTTGTGTTGGTTAACAAATGAGTGGGGATGACTTTGAAAACCATGTTTGAAAGCATATCCCTTCAATATTTATAACTTGACATTTCAAGTTTTATTGGAATCTCAAATGAACGCAAATCCAGGTGAACTCTATCAAGAGTTTCTTGCACAGATCTTGTGAAGTTTCACGTCAAGCGTTGAAAATATTAAAAGGATATGATATTTGTTCTGAGAGGGAGGAGTTTATTTTCCAATAAGAGTGAACAACATCAATCCAGGATTAAAATACACATGCAATCAATAGCATTGTGAAAGGTGAGGTATGCAATTTTGTATTTTAAATATAATATTTCTGTCTCTATTTAATACACAAAGTCATCTAAGGTTATTGAAGGCTCTTTCCTAAAGAGAATAACTGCATTTGAAATTATTCTGTTTGTTAGCGCAGCCCAAAATGTCGATTTCTGATACAAACAAAGGCTTAAAAAATATTCATATTAATATTATGTAACAATAATATTTTTTTCTTGACCTTCACACAGAATCTTAAGGTGGTCAGTTGCATGAATTTGTGTAGAGATTTTCACTCATAAACATGCACCTCATTCCAAATTCGTTTCTCTTTTTACAGTAACTTCTACAGTGGCAAAAAAGTTTGGAGTATGAAAATGAAAATGAAATGAAATCGAAGCACTCAAAATGCACATAACTGCACAAAAATGCTTGTAATCAGTCGCAAAGTGGATTTAAAAGTGAACTAAACTCTTCTAAAACCTCTTAGAATGCATTACCGCAGCAGAAAGGCCAAAACATAAGACATATGCATTCATTTCATTTTTATCTCTGCTTAAAATTCACTTTTTGGATAGCAGTAGCCTCCTGACAGTCTCATTGGCAATCTAAAGCTCCTCTCTCTCTGCAAGCATTTCCCTGGTTAGGATGGTGTGACAGCATGCGAGTGAGAAGGTGAGAAAACCTGAGTGAACTAACAGGCAGTGGCTGGTGCTGCAGTAAAAGGCTGAGGTTGGCTGCGGACGCCGCCAGCGGGTCGGCTCTTACCTGGCCACCTGAAAAAATGACGGGGGTGGAGGCGGGCTTTGGGCGGTAGGGAATGGTGGCACCTTTTGGTGGGGACTAGGAGAGGGGAAGAGGTAAGAGGCAGAAACAGCGTTAGACCAGGAGACAGGTGCAGACAGGTGCTCGTGGTGGAGTGTTTCTGTGGTAAAGTTGTACAAAAGTCAGGCAGGAGCACAGATGCTGTGAGACCCCAGCGCTTGAAGGTTTGTATTTTCCAGGCTCCGTGTTGTAAAACTCAAACAGTCTACTCTACAAAAGAAAAAAACATAAACCAGGAACAAAGTGGGCAAAATCAAGCTGAAGCAAAGTTATATTTGCAGTGTATATATTTTATAAGTTACTTTTTTATTAGTACTGTATGCAAAACAGCCAAAAAAAAAACAAAAACGTGTCGAACGGTCATATGCCATCATTAATTAATTATTATTATTATTATTATATGTTGAAATAAAGCAGTTAGCATTTCATACCTTCACTTTTGGAAGCCCAATCAAATAAACAGTCAGCAAAGAGACTTTTGCATTCATTTGCCACACTGGAAATGAAAAATGGCTTTGTTTGAAAAGGAACACCTCCAACTGAATGCTGAGCAGTATGAACTTTTTTAGTTTGCAGTATTATATGTGTGGCTGGTAATATTTCCGATTCATTTGTCACACCGGAAATCCAATAAAGCACATTTAAATTTGCAAACAATACTAACTGAATTTGCAAATTTGAAACACTAGTTCTAAACTTTCAGCTACACAGAAAGGACGAGAGAGTACCTGTTGTAAAGTCCCAGGTGATCCGATTACTTTAGAAATATGTCTGTGGCTGTACAAGCCAAAAACTAAAAGCATTCAATAATGGCCAATCAGAGCACGATTCACCTCAGCAGGAGATCAGCCCTGCACGTCATTGGTGGATAAGAATAACATTTAAATCAATAAACTGAGAGAAGGCGTAAGCAAGCCAAAGGAAGCTTTGTGTTTCTCATTAATCACAAGTAAAACAATGTAGTCTCTCTTTGGCAGGGTGGTTGAAATAGAGTGGCTGTGTGTACGGCTGTGCATCCAACCCATTGTTATTGTCATAAGAAATGGATTTCACAAAAAAAAAAAAAAGGAAAATCATTCATCATTACTCAGCTTCACAGTGCTCCAAAACAGACTTACTTTCCTCCGTGATACACAAATGGAAAATGTTGTACTGTATGTACTTATAGCTCTGTTCTGAGCAATTACAGTGAATGTGGAATAAATGTTTTCAGCTTTAAAAAGAAGGCAAAGCCATCTTTTGTGTAATAAAAGTATTATAAACACGACTTAAGCACTGTATGCAAAACTTCTGAAGTCAATATGTGAACTTGATCAGCTAATTCATTAAAAAGATCTAAATGTGAAGAATAATTAGTTCTTCTAGTTTCTTCTATGTTTTGAAGTGCATAATGAGAAACTGATTATTAAAAATAAATACATGTAGTGTGGTTTTATCTTGGTTTTATCTATGCATCCTTTGTTGACTGGACGAAGACAGGTCACATACAATTTTGCATAAAATGCATGCATGGATGAACAGTACACAGTAAGATCAGATTAATGTGTTTGAATTGCATATAAAATTTCCATTAATTTGAATTATGTAATGTAATGTCGTGCAGGTAAAATTTCTGTAATAGCATTAAACAAAATAATCAGGTTTATCAATCTTTCAATTATTTTCAGTCTCATACATTTTAACTAACTGAACTTTGAATGTTCCTCAGCTGGTCAGATCTGAACCATGCTCATACTTTTTTAATGGAATGCATTCATTTCCACAGTGAAATTATTTATGCCAAGCAATCTAAATGAATGCATTCTGATTGAAATGAAATATTATATTTTTAAATAACAAATAGTATTTATATATGACTGACAAATAAGTATCACAAGATTATTAGTTTAATATATTAAACCTATATAATCCAAACAAAAAGCAATTTTAAATTAAATTAATATACACAAATGCAGGCCAACTTTAAACTGCTTCAGAAAGTGTTTTTCCTGCTTTTTTAACTTTGTTTGTTCATCGGTGTAATGGAAGTCATATAGTTTTAAAACAACATGACAGGGTGTAAATAATCTTTTTCATTCTTATCCTTAAAAAAAAATTCACTGTACAATACTGTACCTCCAGCATGACCACACATATCTGTTTGACACACTGGATGATGGCTTCCGGGGTGCCGGAGATTGTCACTGCGCGCTCTGTGGAGTTAGGCAGCATGTCCCCTGCTACCTGCACCTGAGCTCCTGTGGACTGGAGAGAAAGAGTAAAAACAGCAGGCTGTGATTCAGAGCATCCGCTGCTGATGATAGTGTGATCTGCTCTGAGACCGCACTGCTCTCAGGGGAACGCTGGGCCAAATGTTGCCATCTGCATGCAAGCATATTTTTCCGATGAAGTCATTTAAATGTGAAGAATGAAATCAGCAAAGTCGTGATTTCCATACAACAGGGGCGTTCAAATTTAGTTTTTAGATATAGCAACTCGGTTGGTAGACCTGGTTACACTGAGAACAGCATGTGTCTAGTGAGATGTTAATATATTTATCTATATAGATCTGTATATACACTATATTGTCAAAAGTATTGCAGACACTTCAGGAAATATAGTGTATTTGTGAGTTTTGTGGCTTTGCCAAGTTAAGGCAGTCAAACAGATCTAACAGACCATGATCAGAAAATAAGACTTAAGTCTGCTTCGGAAGGCAATTCTTTCTCATATCGATGTCTGTAGAAATAAATTGACACATCACCCCTGTGATAAAACTCATGGATTCGGATGGCAATTCATTCAAAGTGGAGTCACATAATTGTCTGCTGTAAATAAAATGAATCTGAATTCAAATGTATTCTTATTATTGTGTATTATTATGTAAAATAATAAACATTTATTATTTGATTATTTAAAATTTGCTGTTTAAAAAATAGAAAAATGGTTGTGTTCAACAGGTACCTTACGGTATTCGGCAGTACTTAAACACTGCATTTTGAATCAATTTCTTCATGTAAACTCAGACATGTGGATTCGGATGACAATTAAATTACCACATGACCTTGGTGTGTCAAAAACATTGCAGGTAATTTGGCCAGGGATTTTTACGGGAATAAGAATCCAGGATTCGGATGGCATTGAAATCACAGACTACCCCCTGTATATGGTGAAAATCATTTATGTACTTATGAAAAACAATAATTGTCCGAATAGGGCTTGAGGGCAAAGTTTCATACCTCTCTCATCTCTTTGATTTTTGAGCCTCCTTTGCCGATGAGGGAGCCGCACTGACTGGCGGGCACCACGAGGCGCAAAGTGACAGGGGGTTTACTGGTGGCTGGGCTGTTGCTCATGGAGTTGATTATATCCTGAAGAAATGTCAGAAATGAATAACATAAGTAATATATAATACAAAATGACTGAGTTGAAATGACGGTTTAAAGTTTTTTGTGAAGCAGGTGTGCACTGAAGCCAGACTAATCTTTTAGCGTCTTGATTTCCATGAAGTTTCAAATAAAAGAAGAAAATAACTAAATTGGATGAAGCACTGCTCATTTCAAATGACTTTATTAGATTGGATTATTGAAAAAAAAAAAATAATAAAAAAAGGTACTGCCAATTTTTTATTAAATTGTTAAACTTAAGTATACTGAGATATGCACTACTGTGCAAACGTTTGGGGTCAGCAATTGTAATATTTGTATTCAGCACTGATGCATTAAATAGATTGAAATACTGTAGATAGTAAGGACTTTTACATTATTACAAAAAAATCTATATTAAAAATGTGTTCATTACTTGGCAGTCAATGGGACAGTCACAAGCCTCCCGATTTTCATCCAAAATATCTTTAATTGAGTTCTGAAGACAAATGAAGCTTTTACTTTTTTTTACAAATTTTTCATTACGGGGTGGAATATCCCTTTAACATCAAACATTTCTGTCAGTTTGGTCAAAGTGGTTTATGTTAAGTGAGACTTTCATATACTGTATTCAGGACAGCACCTCTTCAAACTTGTACGCAATCATAGCGAAGGCCTTAAAGATGGCATCTGTGGGTCCAGTGATGGTGACGATCCTCTCAGGACAGTTTCCTTCTGAGATGTTGATGCGAGCACCGCTCTGCAGGACGCCAAACGTCAAGTTAACCCTCATGTTCTTGTTCTGCTTCGGGTCTGAGAGACTCCAAGACCCTTATAACAGCTCACAACCACACTTAAAGGTGCAAATTTAAACTACTCCCTCTATCCCATCTTTAAAAAGGGTAGGATATTCATTTCAAATGACTACTATTATTTTTACCCAAACAACACTGAGATCTGTGTTTTTAAAAAAAAAAGCTCAACTAAACAGAATAAGAGGATTTGGGTAAAGCATAGCAAAAATAAACATACCTCTTCACGCATCTTCTTCACAGTTTCCCCTTTCTGTAGCAAAAAGAAGAGTGTAGAATTTGATTCAGTGCTTAAAAACACACATAATTTTTTCTCTCTCTCTGTATGTGTGTATATATATATATATATATATATATATATATATATGATGTATATACATATACAATAAGTATTTGACATACCTTTCCAATGATGCTTCCAACTTCCTGCAAAAAAAAGGAAGAAACAGAAAAGAGAACCAAGAAAATCATTGCAAATGTAAGCATTTTTGCCCATTCATAGCTGTATAGGTACACATTTCCTCATGAAACTGACTATATTTTATATTCATTCCTGGTTTACGGAGATCCAAAGAGTCTAAAAGGTCACTGGTACTGACAACCCCTGATTCACCTTGGCCTGAAACAGTGGGTCAGGAGAGGACACATCCCAGAGGCACACAGCAGTGACATCACAAGCCCACCCCCTTCCCTTCCACTTCCCTCTGTACTGCTCTGCGGGCTCAACTTACCTTGCCGTGCATGAGAAGCCGGATGGTCAGGGTCACATTCAGCCCACCCTCTGACTGGACTTTGTTGGGTTCCATACTAGGAGTGGAGGTGAAGCAGGAATATGGTCACGTGACAGGAAATCCCCAGGAGTAGGACGAGAATGATGGTACAGCAGCCAACCAGTCACCTGCACGGGGGGGGATGGGATAATCACAGACAAGAGTCATGAAGAGCCCACAGACTTCCAAATGAGGAACCAATATGTGTGCCTCTGCTCAGGAGCGAAAACTTAGAATCAAAGGATGCGCCTGCTTTAGAAATCAGCATTTAGGACATCATAAGAAAATAATTTTCCATTGTGCAAACTTATTTGAAATAAATACACTAATATTTGGTTTGCAGTCTGTCATAATTGAAAAATACAGTAAAACAATACTATAATAATTTATTATATATATGTTTATATTTTATATATTTATATATTGTGTTAATATATGTTTTCTATTTTAATATAATTTAATAATGTAATCATTAATAATGATTATTCAATCAAATGACATTACTGTAAGAATGATTGCTTTTTTTATGTATTTTTTGTGATAATAAACGTTATGCTGTAAGTATAGACTGCACTGAATATGGAACATTCGCTGCAACATAATTAATAGCCTTATATATGCATAGTTTGAACACAAGAGGGAGCACTTTACAAGTAATCAAAGTCAACTTAATATCATATTCATTGCCTGGCAGTAATCTCAAAATAGTTTCATAATCTAACAACCGCTTGTCGAACAGCTGAGCCAAATATCTCATGGGCTATAATACCAGCGTAAGAAAATACACGTCTCATCCCAACCAAACTTATCTCAGTTAAATCTTACAAAACATAAATAAAAAAAAATTAAATGCATTAGAAACAACACACATAAAACCCAATTCTCAAATAATTTAATAAAAAAAAAAACCCCGCAAAATGTCATTAAATATGCATTACAATGCATAAAAAAAATGTCAAAACTTAATTTTGAGGATAATTCAATTGTGCATTCAGTCCATTCAATCCTGCCTAAATCTGCAGATTTCTGTGGGTTTACCATAAACAAGGTCATATAAAACAACTTATTTCAATTTTGTGTAAAAATTCAACATTCAGCTTATTGGAATCTGTATTTTGTGAGTCTCTGATACCTACAATGATTTCTCATGCTTAGCCGTTATAATGAGTGTCTGTCTGTGCTCTGATGAGGGAGAGGAAATCCTAACTCCTCAGCACAGCTTCAGACCTGTCCCTTTTTCTGTGATTTATGGCATCATGTGGGTCTGGGGATCAACTACGATTGAGAGATTGAAACATTAAGCCGTTCCCGTACAGCTGTCAGAGCTTCAAATGAAGCGCAGGATAAAGAGAGAGTCAAACGTGAACGATGGCGGCCGTAAAAAAGCAAGGTGAAAGAGAAATAGCAAGAACGCTCAAATAAGAGATGTACGGAGCAAAGTTACATGTGAGAGAGATGAAGAGAGAAAGAAGAGGAAAGATAAGAAGAGATTCACATGGGTATTTGAGATGAGCTGCCAGCTGTCCGCAAATCTCCTGCTTAACACAGATTGCATAAAAATTCTAATCTGAGCTAAGAGCACACAGAAAGAGCAAAATGGACATAAGTGAACTGGCTTGTACTCCTACAAACAGAACAGCTCTATTTTAACAAGTCCCAGTCCTTGGGAAACCCTAGAAAAAAGAAAAGGAACAAAGCAACAAAACAAAAAAAGTAACTGTACTGAAAGAGAGACTTGCAGATAATATAATAATAATGTAATAAAAGTGCTTTTAAAAAGAATAAACTTAAAAAGAATAAGGCTTAGAGAAACTTGAAAATTGTCCTAATGCACATTGAAATAACATCAACTTTAAATTTCAGAGTACATTTTAGATTGTTTGATTACACTTCAGTTCAATAGTCCATTTAGACATTCTACTAACTATAAGTAACTTTGTATCTACATGTCAACTGATTCTCACTAATTCTCAACTAAATGTCTACTAACTCTCAGAGTAGACTGTTAGGGTAGGTTTAGCGTTAGGAGAATAATTTGACATACTTGCAAAGTTTCTGATAGTATGTTGTGGATCCATCAAAATAAAGTATACGGAGATATTACGCAGACAGTCTACTAATACTGTGTGCTTCCTGACTGCTAGTTACTGCGATGTATTTGCAAAGATACTTACTGTTAGTAGATTGTCTAAAGTGGACCATAGAAAAAGTGTTACAGATCATTTTAATATTTCCTAATGATTCAAAGTGCACTTATTTTGATACTTTTTGAAACTAGTATAATATACTAACCAAGCTGCTTATTATTTTAACTATAGCATATTATTTGATATTCCATTTAAAGTTAATATATTTTAAATGTACCAAACTGCTATGTATTGAACTAAACTGACAAAGATGTAAATACAAATGTATTCAAATACACACGAGTTTCAATTGAATTGCTAATAAATGATCAGTATCAGTGACACTGTTTTAGCTTTTATTCATATTTAAAAAAATATCTTATATATTTTTGTTTTAGTTTACAGATTAAGCTGTGATTTGTCATATATATATATATATATATATATATATTATTTTTTTTTACAAGATATAAATATATATAAAATTTAATAGCTGAAATAAATTATGTTTTTAAGTGTTTCTTAGGTTTAGTAGAATAACCCTACATTAAAATAGGTTTTATTATGTAACTTATTATGAAAATACTTCTATATAACTTATATATAAACACAGTTCTACTCAGGTGGGTTCAGTTCAACTAATTGTATGTAATATAAATTTAAACAAACACATTCCTAAAAACCAAGTATATTCTTTAAAAGTATTTTATTTCTGTAACAAGTACTCTCTTTTTTCCCCAAAAGTATGCTCAATTTTTTTTTTCACAAGGGAACTCAGAAGATGGTGTTATTCAGAGACGCGCTGTAACAAATCACTCCAAGAATAAATGTTTTAAAAAAAAAAAAAGAAAAAGAGAGAGAGAGGGAATACAATTACAAAGAAACTGGGTTACACACAACATTTGATGTTTTATTAGACTTTCTCAAACACACCGCAATTTTTGGAAGACAACCACATTTAAACACTGGAGAAAATCCATTATGCAGCATTACAATCAGGAAGATTTTACTGTACAAATGTTGCTGGAAGTACCTGATTTTTTTGCAGGATGTAGATATCATTGTGTGTAAGGAACAGGATTAAGAGGAATGACAACTGTATTTATCTGCAGTGTGTGCATGGTCATGGAGAGCAAACAATCTTCCACACTTCTCCTCATGACTCACTTCATGTAGTAGTTCTTCATTCGCCTCAGATGACTTAAATCTCAAATGCCTTCAAGTTCAACCCCGCATGAAATCTTATCTAATTAAATCAGCCTATAAGACAACAAACAACACGGAGGCTGTGGGCGAAGCGCTAACACCTTGTGGCAACTTTTACTAATACACCAAACGTGGATTGAGGAAAAGCTTATCGTTTATGCGATGCTAACGCTCCATATCTGGTGCTGCATGAATAACATGAATATTATTACTTAGATGATCGTGTTTAGTGAACCGTTAAGAATGCCTGAAGGAGGTGCTTCTTTCTTTGTATGTTTTGAGGGGACATAAAAGAGTGTTTCTTTAGGCACCTTTACACCCCAGGGGATGATTTATATGCACAAATATTATTTGTGTCATATGAAGGTCACGTTTAAAATGGTCTAGGAAACTGCTTAATATGCCTTCATCAATCGTTAAAATAATAAAATATCAAATAAAAAAAGTCACAATTTGAATTTTATAACTACGATAAATCATTTTATAACCATTTCAATTATTTATATAGATTTGTGCACACACTTTGACAGGCCATATTTATGAACAATATTGCTTTTAGTACAAATAAAATAAAATAAATAAGTAAAAGGCATGCTTGATATTTAATATGAAACATGAATGAATACTGAATACTTATTACAAATAATTACAGAGAAACACCAACATGTGATAGCTTGAAGTGAAAATATTAAAAAACTAGTTTCTTATAAAACATTCTCCAATAATCAACTTCAACTTCACTTATTACAGTGATATATAGTGAAAATTGTGTTTAGCTCCTAGAAGTGCACAGGGCCAAAAGCACCCACACAAAAACACCCAAACACAGAAACAGAGACGGTCGGGTGAACAACAGCCTGCAGAACACAGCGAACATCTGAACACTACATCTGTGTGCTGATTACAGCAGTCATCAGAGCAAAAGCAATGACTGCATAAACACACTCATGTTACCTTAAAAGGCATGTGTCCGTTTAACACTCCTCTTGATGTCGAAGTGTGTGTGTTCGGGACACATTTCTGATGCCTTTCAAGAAAGTATGAGCAAATAATATATTTTATATTTTAATTCTATTTTATGTTAATCATAAGTCTGATATCTTCCCGGTGGTAGATAAGCTCAGTCTTTGCTGAAGCACAGGATATAGAAAGTGGGTCAGCCTTTGCACTAAAGAGCTTCTGGCCCCTTCCTCTGTGGTACCTATTGAATTAATCATGCTTTACGCTTGGTCAAGCAGTGCTCCCAAAATGCTCCTTTTTCTATCTCTCCCCACTTTGCTTCAAACGCAACACAATACGGTCTCGTATTAACTCATATAAATGACAAAGCATCTAAACATGGTATACAGTATCTGTAAAAATATGTTATTTAGTAAAAGGAGTCGGATTATATTACAATTAAATAAACTAAAGGAATTGTACATAGTTCATCCAAAAATTACAACTGTCATCATTTACTCACTGTGATGTCAATTTTAACCGCAACCAAGCATTTATTTCATTTGCAGAGCAAAAAAACAACAACAAAAAAAGTAGATTAAGAGTCTAGACAACGTTGGGCCACATTTGACTGATTTTGAGCTCAGTGAATGAACAGAAACACTGAAACATGACATTATACAGAAGAAAGCACTGGTAGCATTAACTAAAACTGTATCTAACTAAAACTAAAATCATTCTCATTAATTGAATGAAAGCTCAAATCTAAAAAAACATTAATATTAGAAAACAAAAACCTAAATAAAAACAAAACCTAAATAAAAGTAATGCTAAATAGAACAAAAATGACAAGCACATAACAAAATCATTAAAATAAAATTGCAATATAAAAATACAAGCTAAATTAAAATTTTACTAAATATGGCAGCACTTTATTTTACAGTCCTGTTCCACTACGTACTACATACTTGTTATATTGTAGTAATTGCAATAACTGAGTAATAAATAGTTACTAACCATGGAACTAACCCACATAGTACATATGTAAGTACACTGTACACATAAAAGCATTTATACTCCATAATTAATGTCTATTCTATTCTATTATAAATTACATTACACTGCTTTCCTCAAAAATATGACTGACTCAAAAAAAGTTCTGCAGCTACTAAGTTGTTGGTTTTTTTTGTCTGAATATACATACTACTTTTGTTGATGTATATAAGAAGTATTTTAGACTTTTATATTTAAAATGATAAAAAAAACTGCACCATTCCTGATCACTGCTGCTTTCCCAAGTGAATACATGGAGTGTACAAACAAAAAAAACATTTCTAAGAACATTTAAAACTGGTGTTTGTATAACACTGCTAAAACAGCTAGAGAAAAATAATAACCTTATTGCTTACTACAGTGTGACCTTGTAATAGAGAAAATAAAAGGAGACAGAACCTGAGGCTGCAATTCACTCCAACACAACCAGAAACAAACAAACACCCTGCTTCCTCTAGAATGACCACTGCAATTTAAGCAGTTCCCTTTCGTACGGTCTCTCCGACGTCACGTCGAGAGCCGACGAATAGGAATCTCGCTTCGAGATGGCAAATCA
>JAUCMS010000153.1:16187885-16207753 GCA_032357445.1 Enteromius radiatus | reverse complement strand
CCTATTCGTCGGCTCTCGACGTGACGTCTCCGTTCCCTACTCAGGGAACGAGGGTTACCATACGTAACCGAGACGTTCTGCAATGAGAAAATAAATCACAATGTTTTTTCAGACCATAGGCTGTTTTTCTAATTAATGCGAAACGGAAAAAGGTCTTGAACATCAGCTGCAAAAAGACTGCATAAACAAGCCATTTGTCAACTGCTCAAAGCTATTGACTCCTACTGGCTACAATCACACTACAACCGAAACTGAGGGCACAATCATTAAATTTCTCCTTTGACAAAATCATAATGAAAAAGGTGAAATACTCTAATGAAGCCATTTTACCAAAATCAAACCACTACCATTAAAGTTATGTAAAATGATAAAAGGCCCCAATACATTTCAAACAATGACGTCATTTCACATCAGCTCACCAACTTTTTGAGGAGTTAATTTTAGCTCCTAAACAGCTTTGAGATTTGTCCGAGGCCGTTATGTAATCGGTGGGTGTGTTCTGAAACTCCAACTTTGACGCAGAATTTTTTTTCCCGCTTCGTTTGTCATTCAGCCGAGGTCAGATACTGTAGAGGGGAGCTACTGTACATCTCCAAGTCACTATATAGCCGAGCTGCCATAGATATATCCGCACCCGTACTACCGTTCACGGAGACACTTTAAGAGTTCAGCGAAAGCAATTAAGTCCTACAAAGAAATTACAACAAAGCTTGTGTCAACGGCCTGTAGAGAAACATACTGCTGCTGTCGTTGTCCTTACTTAAAAGTTAATTTAAAAAGGTATAGAATAAATAAACCTTTATTTTGAATTGAACGTACTGTATAGCCTATGTGTGAGCATCACGTCATGTTTACATTACTCTACACCCCGCCTCCAGCAACACAGGGGAGTTTGAATGTTCGGAAACAGTATACCGTTACTCAGCCTTTTCAAACTTCTTTTTGTCCCCAAACGAAAAAGAAGTTTGTTTGAAGTATATCGGGATCTTTACAGTCTATTGTGCAACATGAAATCAAATTGGAGGAGAGGGGTTGAAAAGAAAGAGCGACGTGCGACATGATGTGACGACTGAAAATGAACACAAAGAACATGCATTAGGAAGTAAACAGGCTCCATTTTGAACGTGACAATATATTAGCAATTTACCATTGCCCGTTTTGTTTGATTTTTGTCAATATCTCAAATGTTTTTTTCTGTTTTGGAATCAAAAACTAGGTGACAAAAAGATTAATCAATGCAAGCATGTTCATGCAAACTGCTGACACGACCTCCACCGCTACAACAGTTGAAGAGTGCTGAGATTGTACATTCACAGCACCCTACTTACTTCCTTTATTAACTCAGTCGTTCCTAAATGAACACTTTGACCAGAGAGGTCAAAGTCTGTAACAACATGCTCATACAGAGAGGACCAAATCAGTTTGAGTCAACATCAAATGACATTTGCAACTCATTTTATTTCTATAAAACACAGCAGCAACACGTATTTCTTGGTAAAACAGGACATTCAGACTGGAAATAAATGTAGGCTGGGAGTGAATTTGGTTAACAGCATGGACACTTCACTTTATATTTTTCTTGGAGTAATGTTCAACAAGACCAGGAACCAAACAAGGTTTTTAGGGTAAACCTGAATCATAAAGACGTACTGTAGTTCAGCAAGTGTGTTCGTCTCTGGCAAAAAGAAAAAAACCAAAAAAAAGGGGGGGGTAAGTCCCTGTACAAGTGGGCTGGCAGAGGGGCCTGGACAGATCAAGCACCATGATTTATCGTGTTAAACACATCACTAGTCCTGTCAGTGTATCAAGGGCGAGAGCTTAACAAGAGGCGACAGTGTTTATTGGAGACACTGGCTCATGCGAGATTTCAGGGCAAATTATAGCCTGAGGCAGTTTGTCTTTTCTCTTGCTCTCGAAATCACAACCATGGGCGGGCACGAGGATGAAAGACAAAAAGCAAACAGGAAGAAGGGAGGTAACGGAGGAATAATCGGCAAGATAGTGTGGCGGAAGCAGCACAGTCATTCTTCATGAAAGACTGTCAAATACTATTTTCAGAGAGGCCAAAACAAGAGCCAAATTAAATTGTTCATGCTGTCTAAACTATTTCTTTCTTTTTTTTTCTTTTTCATTTTGTCCTGGTTTAACCCTTCTCAGTTCAACTCCGCTAATTAAAAACATTCTACGAATTCTACAAAATATCAGGAAAAAAGGTGATATAAATTTTAATAAAAGAAACATTGTGTAAAAAAATAAATAAATAAATAAATACATCTTGATTTTTTCTATGACAATATCAGAAGAAATCTAGCAATTATCTTTTTGCAATAATAACCAAAACAAATATATATATACGGTAATAATGAATAAAAACATTTCTAAAAATGATTTTTTTTGTCTTAGTACTAAAAAACAGTGATTATTCAAATATTTTTTGTTAAAATTATGATAATTACTAAAAAAACATATATCTTTTTAAAATTTGCAATTAAAAAAATCTGGTAATTTTCTAAAAAAAAATAAAAAATAAATACATAAATAAATAAATAAAAAGAAAATAATCTGGGCCCACACTCTTAAACACAAAGACACTTAAAAGGTTCTTCAGCGATGCCATTTTTGGTCCTACAGTGAACCATTCATTCAAACCATCTCTTTCTTACATTTTTATATTTTAAAGAACCTTATTTCACAACAAAGGTTCTTCAGATGTTAAAAGTTCTTAATAGAACCGTTTAGACAAAATGGTTCTTCTACGGCATCGTGAAGCACCTTTATTTTGTAAGAGTGCATGCAACTCAAAAAGTTTTACACACCATTTGCATGGATTTTTTATTTTTTATAATTAGCTAATTGGATAAAGATTTTTAACACATTTATACAATTCCACAGATTTCCCCCCAAAACAGGAGAAAGTGTGAAAAGGAAAGGTCATGCAGAGATTTTAGATGAATCAACAATATTTGAAGTCAACATGAAAATGACATTAATCAAAAAGAGAAGATTAAATGTTACATGTGTAGTGCAACAGAATAATATGATTCCAAACAGGATTACGAACCCAGAGCTGAACATGTTCACTGAGATTTACAAGAGGATCAAAAAGATCAAAGAGGAAAAGTCTTTATAGACATGCAGTGTTTGCTTGATAACATTCTGTATTTTATACTATAATAAACAAATAGCAGCGCAATCTGATAAAAAATAAATAAATAAACTGATGACACTGATGTATGTAAAAAAGTAACAGACCAACCACTTCTGATGACTCTCACGTTCACAAATGTAATATATGTGCAAATAGTCCTTTAAATGGTAAGATCTGTATTATGATTGCTTCGTCTCAGAAAGAGGATATTCTCTCTGCGATGAGGTCCTCATGATGGGTCATCGCTCTAACTGTGGGAAGGAATTAAATTAAAACCTCCGAATAAAGAGCAGGGTGGGAGCATTTGATCTGCAGCCATTAGACACACAGAGAGGGAATAATGTTGGAAGATAATGCATGATTCCTACGACTGTTGCAATTTTAGAAACCAAAAACACAAAGCAATATAACGGGTGCAAGAGGAAAATGCTAAATATAATCCGAGTCCATCCACCGTCATCTGGCCTGCCCTAATCCTCCAAGGCAGTCATTACATTCAAACATAAACCGGCCATAAGCCTGCTTCATAATTCCACACTATGAGGAGAATTTCACTGCAGAAAGTGCTGCTTTCATCCTAAAGGTCAGAAAATACTCATAATGAACTTATGAACCCTTTCATACCAACTCAGTTTGAGTGTCAAATACTATATTGTGTACTTTTTTTTTTTAGATCCACAATAGAATTAAAGATAAATGTAACCACAATTTCAGCAAAGGCAGAAAGGCCTAAAAAAACAATCCCCCCAAAAAATTTATAAAATCAAACAATAATTACCATTTTACAACAAAATGTACACATTATTACCCAGAAACCCAATATTTAAAGCAATATTCTCTATGTATATATATTTTAATGGAATGATTAAAAATAAATAATGCCAGTAAAAAAAAAAAAAACTAAGAAAAATTATTTCATAACAAAACTAAAAAGAGTGTGTATGTAACAAGTATACACGCATAGCCTATTTATATACAGTTTATACACACACAACTTTGCAGATTGATTAATGTAGAGTAATGGGCAAAATTCAATTAATTAATCAAGTGAATCAAATTAACTGATTTTTAATATGGTTGTTAGTTACAGCCCTAATCTGGAGCTAAAATAAAAGGGACATTTTATCATTTGTTACTATTATAAATAACAAAACACACACCATTTATTAAGACCAGAATTGTGCATAAGGTCTAATCTGTTTTCCTTTACTAGAGCTCATGTATAAAATTAGCGATCACATATTTTTTTTTGCCCACACACATTTTATGACAAACATATTAATTAAAAAGGCAACTCCTCCAAATACTGATCCCCTAAACACACAATCAACCGCACTGTATTAAAACCAAGTGATAATACAGGCTTTCACTGCATTCTTTTTTTTTATTTAAGTATGTTTTCTGGCACAAGTGTTCCCTGTGGGCATGTGGCATCACCAGGGCTGGGGTCCCTTCGGCTGGGCGTTGTGTTGTGAGGGAGGAGGGGGCGCATGAACACTCATATATGAACAACTCTAGAGGAGCCTTTTGTTGCAGTACGCGTGTCTGCAGGGGCACCCTCCCCTACTCAGCCTGACAGGCGGCTCGAAAACTGTCAGCCCTGATCAGTCGCCCTTGCCTGGATCTCAACCCAAATTATAATCAAGAGCTCAGTCGGCCAGCAATGCCAATGCAAGATCAAGCAAAACCAATCCAGGAATCTGAGAGCCGGGTTCTCGGTACCAACGACCCATACTACGCTAATGGCCTACTAATCCAAAGTGCCGAAATGGAGACACCTCTGGTCGTCTCCAGGCATCACAGTGAAGACCATTTCTGAAATCTGACCAACATGCTGGTAGAAAGCGCAATACGGATTTAATCCTCTATCTCTAGACACTTTAAAAAGCATTTTAGTGCATATTTGCACCTTGCCAACCCTTGTATGAGAAAAATCCCATTGGGAAGATGGTTTCAAGGCAATATAACCCTACAAATTTAAACTCTCAAGCTGAAGCACTCTCAGGTTTAGGATAAAAAACTCTTTGTTCTGTCCATATGTAGGTCTACTAAAAAACTGGCAGTGGGTGGACTGCGTACCAACGTTTTTTTAAGACAAAATCTCTTCCGCTTCATTGTGACATATAAAGAACTCATGGCGATAATTGAAGTAACGATGACGAACAAAATTGTGTACCTCTCTAGAAGCATTAATCAAAGGGCCGAGCAGTGTTTAATGTTGCGAACTGCCATCAAGGTCGGAATCGCAACTGAGACTGACACACAAGTCACAATCCTTCACGCCATACTGTCTGCGGCATACAGACTACTGTCGAACGATACACAGATATCGCAAAAAATGCCACAACCTACAGCAAATAAAGCAAATCGGTTTAAAATTACATATACTAGCTTCGAGATGTATCTTGAGATGTAAAAACAATATAATTAATTGTTAAATGCTGCCTATATTGACTATATATGGTCCAAAACTCTACAGACTAAAGGAATGATTCCAGGGGAATGCCGTCTATAAAGACATCGTAAGGTTAATTGTTCAGTTAACTGAAATACAGAACGCTGTTCCTTACGACCAATCATCACTGACCAGGCCACAATGCTATATCAAAATATATGTTAACAATCACATCTGAAAACATAAGATTTACCTTCACAGAGCTCCTAACCAACGGCCACCAATACTGACGTTCGGAAAGGACTGAAATTAAAAACCACAGAGGGAAAATGATTTCTCCAGTGATCTCTCGCTCAACCCCAATGGAACGGCACCGTTTGATTGGTCCTGGTATGAGGTCATGTGGGTGAGGCGCTGGACACGTGATCCCTCACCGGATACAATGCGCAAAAGGCAAAAAAAAAAAAACGCCTAAATCCAAATTTCACTGCACCAAGTCCCTTGTTTGTCGACGGCATTATCACTGCTTGGACTGAGGTAAAGGTTTTTGAGGCTAGAGGAGTCCCAGTACGCTCAGCGAGCAGCCCCAGGGGTATTGGGGGCGGAATCGGCACCCAAGACTCCAGCCGTCTGGGTATCTCCAGCGGGCGACACGTCAACAAAGCTGTACCCGCCACTGTACATGCCCATTCCTGCAGTCTGGTCCAGCCCAGGGTGTCTGGTCACCATCTGTAGACTCTTACATCAGTTGCTTCTGTCATTAGACTGAAAAATTGTCTGTTGTGACATTTAAGCTTCAAACTTCATATGCCTTTATGCCCCTTCTACCTATCCCTCACCCCGCTCCATCCTTGTTTTTGTTTTTTTCTGAGCTGAAAAACGTACAGCATGGACAATAAAAACAGACAAACAGACATGGCCTGAAAACGAGGAGGTTTAAGCCGGGTGAGGGGTGGCTTTCGATCAACATCACAATATCTGACAATCCTTGTGTCTACCAGCCATTTTAATCTGGCAGAGTGAGGAATTACGGGGAGCTCCACTGCCTCAATCTGGATTACGAACTCCTGGCTATTATGCCTGACCAGCTGAATATAAATAACTCACGAAGCACTGAGGTAAAAACTCTTAGAATTATGACTAAATAATTGTTACCCAGGCTAATATCTCAATGCCTTTCAGAAAGCCAAAATCAGCCATAGCACACTAACAAATCTAGGTACTCCCGAGGTTAAGACCAACCTAAGAAATGAACATGAAAGTGTCGAACAATCAAATTTGATTCAGTAAATTTGATTCAGTCGGTTAACACAAACGCAATGAGACAAATGTTTAAACACTCAAAAAGAGAGCTTCAAGTGATTCCTATGAAGAAGTGCAAAACAAAACCCACGATATACATTCTTAATGCATCTTATCTATCATCCTTACCAGATAGAGGAAAGCTCTCAAGGTGGAGTAAGGACCAGAGATGGAAGACAGTAGGCAAAATCAAATGCACCAAGTCCTATAAGTAAACTCAACCAATGCCCCCAGCAAGGTCAAAAGGCAGGGTGGGGTGGGGAGGCACAGTTGACTTGTTTGGGAACAGCAATGAATCCATCAATTGAGCAAGCTAATAGGCCCTGACGAGCATGAAGGAGACAAAGATATAACAATCATACAAGTTTGAAAGACTAAAGATCACCTGATCTCATAGAAAGACAATTTGGTACAGAACATCAGATCAGTCTCTCCTTCTTCAAAGTATTTATGTGTCTAACAGAACTCTGCAGAAGCACTTCTTGGATTGATCAGTTTAACTTTGTCTGCAAGCCCTAATTGAGCCACAAGCCTGCAGGGTTTAATTAAGAAGCTCATTACTGACTGCATGACACGAGGACCGCTGTACTGGCTCAGTGCTTCGCTTCGAGAGACCTGAAAAATCCATAAACCGCTGAGCGTAGAGGGAACGTGCAAATGCCTATGTCAGTACCACATGATAGCGGCCTCTTATTTTATGCACTCAAGCAAAATCTCTTTCCTCAGAGTTCTCCAGGACGTTCTTAGCCACAATGCAGGGTCCTTCTGACACTGGGAAGAAAGGATCTTACCCCAATGCCTTCAGAACACTTGAGGTCTGCATGAGAATGGTTCTTTCTTTCTAAGAGGAAGTGGATGCTTAAGATACATCGCCCGAGAGGTTCAGAGGATTTCTGTAGTTTAAGTGTATCCCTTGGCCATACCTTTACACACAGGCTAAGGGTAAGTGGAAAATTCTGTTGCCTCGGGTCTTGGTCACACCACTGCGGACTGGCTTTTGTCCCTGCACTAAAAGCTTTTATGCTACCCATCTCAACCAGACCTAGCGAGAGTCGTAATGGAAAATTTTGCCTGACCCTCCATTTGGTTGCAGTGAGAGCTTTCAATAATAGGACACCCCTGCAGCTAAAACCAATAGCTTCTAACATCAATTTCAAACGGAACTTTCAGGGTGGAAATGTCACCTTTATGGCGCATAAACAACCTTGTTAATTCACAGAGCTAAAACACGCAAGGCCATGTAACGTACAAAACATAACACTGTGTTAAGGAGACCTGTACATAAGTGCTAAAAGAATAGTTTACCTAAAAATGTCAAAATACTTCTAAAGAGTATAAACAGACAGGTGCTATGTTTGTTTTGAGAACTAGAGTAGAGGGACAGATTTTCATGAGTAAAACCTTTTTTTAATCAATGTGTTCGTCAATACATATAGTGTATACAGTAAGTCATATCGATCACTTGTATAATATTTGTATGGTGGTTTTATACCTATTTAATTTTATCATGTAGGGAAAAAGTAGGAAGTTAATCAGCAAAAATTCAACAAATAAGACAAATAAAGCAAGTATAGAGAGAATAAATGACAAGCGCAAAAACATCAAAGCCAGGCTTGGAGAGAGAGATTTCTGAAATGTTTACGAATGCTTCAAAATATTTTTATTCCATTATATGATATGAACACCACATAAAATGCATTTATGCAACTTCCCTTCCAACTGTAATCCATGTGTCCCCTTGTTCTCTCTCATGAAAGAAATGCTTCTCATATTATATCAAACAAGCAATACACAGATCAAAAAGAAAAGAACATGTTTTTGAATAGGTCTTTTTTTTTTGGACCACATTGACTTTTATAGTAAGGGTAAAAACAGTTGAAGAAGCATTCTTCAAAATATCTTCTTTTGTGTTCCACAGAAAGTCTAACAACAAAAAAGCAGACAACAACCGCTTCAGCATAAGCATTTACTCTCTGTGTTTAAAGTTTTGGATTTACCATCAAACTTCTATATGCACAAAACAAAACTATTGCATAGCAAAAAACTGAATGCAAGCTGCTCTCCAATAGCAATGAATACAGACACAAGCAGCAATGAGAAGGAATGCAAACATGGGTTGTACGCTGTTTTACTGATTTATTTCAGTTTAGGGAACTAAATTATATCGTTACAAAAGCTTTCAATTTCAAATAAAAGCTGTTCCTATTCAAAGAAATAATCATAAAAAAATTATAGTAAATAAAAACAACACAACCTTTCAACACTGAAAGAGAGAAATGTTTCAAATAAGCACCAAATAATATGAGAATGATTTCTGAAGAAACACATGACACTGGAGACTGGAGGAATAGCTTTGCCATCATAGGAATAAATTACATTTGAAAATATAATCAAATCAACAATCAGGATTAAGAAGGAAAAAGGAAAAAAGAATGACATATTCTGCTGTGTAGACCCCTATAAAATATAGGAGTGCAAGTAAATGAAACAGCTTTAGAAAGCTTTCATTTAAGAAGTAGGAGTAAATATGAATAATAAAATTGCACAAGTCAATCACACATAAGTGTAAAGGAAAAATGATTATTTGTTGCTGCTGTGTATCAGAAAGAAACAGGCGCTGCATGTTAATGTAGTCCATCCTCCACTAAGATGTCTGTTCAGCTCAGCTTGGCAGCACCCTACATGGCTCAGCCTTCCTTAAAGCAACGCCTCATCATCCTTCAAACAGCGCCAGTGATTCAGAGAGACCTCTGGAGTCTTCTGGGTCTTTCCTTTCTCGCTGTCCTATGCTATATCTTCCTGCATGAACCAACCCCTCCCTCTGATCCAGAACACGGAGGCTAAACACTACAGCTCTTGTGGCCGGGCGCCGAGACCCAGTGACACAGGACTGAAGTGGCTGAGGAAGATGTCACAGCGACTCACTGATGAAGCTCCCAGAGTTCTCTTGCCAAACTCCCTCTCCGTCCTCATACACACTTCAGGCTATTCTCTAGAGAATGTATGACTCCTACTGTCTGCACTGGCAATGTGAACACAGAACAGAGAACATCAACTGGTGAGCCAGAATCAAAAATCTTTTATAACGGTCGGTCGGACATATAGCCTACATTGCTATCTGACAACGAAGGACAATAAAATTTAGACTGCAATGCCAGCAAGTAATTGCAAAGGCCTGTAGAACAAGTCTAAATAAATCAACATGCATTTATCAGTGTCTGGAGGTTTGTCTCAGGGGAGTTGTGAGTAAGATATCATCCTCGCTCTCTGTCGAGAAGGCAAGAACGATTCAAAAACCCTCAGCCCAGGACAGCGTTTTGAGGAACAAATTATTTCATATTTTTTTTAAGTCACGAAAAGTGGTTGTCTATTGCATGTTTTGTTTTATTCATTTTGGGGGTCATAGGTGAAAAATAATGTTGCAGATATTTGCAGATAAAACATAAAAAGGTAACTGTGTATTAATGTAAAATAAAAAAAATTAATAATGCAAATAACAAATAACAAATAAAAATAGACCCTTTACAGATTTAAATGCTGTATTGCTCTTATATGTAGGTTCATATATGACAGAGCAGTGTCATATCTTTTTGCTGACATCTGAAAAAAAGCCATTTGCTCCCGCGGGCGGGAGATCCAACTTCAGGGGGTTAACAAAAGTTGCAGTTTTAAGTTATAAAGGGAAATTATATCCGTCATTGTATTGCTATAAAAAAGATCACATTTTAAAATAATAAATAAATAAATAAATAACATTTTTAATTATTAAGGAATCATTTTATTCTCTTGGCAGCCCTGAATTGCTATTTTAAGTCATACATTTTAATTTAATATACGATGTTTATCAAATAAATAAAAAAAACACAGAGTGCAGAAATATCTGAAAACAAAAGACAAAAAGAAACCAGAATGTAGTCAGCTCACACTGCTGCTGGGAATAAATAGATCTGTGTATACATATTTATGCATGCAATAACTGAATGTGTTAGGGCACAGTGTAAAATATGCTCATATAAATAAGCTTGTGTAGTAAGTATAGATGTATAGATCTATAAAATCAAAGTCCAAATGCCTGCCTTTGTTTTTTTGGAGCACTGAGTGTGTGTGTGTGTGTGTGCACGCTTAATGCCCTGCCTTAGAATCAGTCAGGCTGCATCAGCATCAAAGTGAATCATTAGTGGCAGAGGAAAGTATTGCAAAGCAAGCTTGAATAGAAACAAACAATCCAAGTGCTGCTGAAAAGCATGACTGTTTAACAAGGCAAATTATGCAAAACACAAAATTGCTTTCTGCTGTAGACCGGATCAATGTGGCAATCGCTGGGATTTCAAAAAAGCTAAAATGACAGGCAGAGTCGGTTCTGTGTGGGAACTTTTGTAAGGCTGTTAAAATGATCAAATAAAGCATTTTCCCTTCCAGAAAGTGCTTAAAACCTCCCACTTCCAGAGTGTTCAGTGATATAACTAGTCCCAGATTATTCTATTTAGATCACAAAGTGCATTCAAAAATTATGCTGTACGAGAAAGAACTACGACAATAAGTAGAAATATTATACAAGGCACATCCTGTTGTTCTGTTCCAGTTGGCCGGTTCTTCTTTCTGTACAATCGGCTACATCTCAAGATCTTGTGTACTGGACCCTGAGTCAGAACAACTCTTAAATTCCAATGAGCTAAAAACTGGCAGCAATATGTTTGCATGGTGGTGCTTTCCACATAACAAATCTGAAAAGAAGAATTTGTATCAGAAAGCAATTTCAAGATTTGGTAAATATTGCAAGAGGGCATCTGACCGTGACACAGGGCTTGATAATAAGGATAGCCGAATGGCCTGTGGTCAGTGTGAGAGAGATTGGAGGCAGCTGACGTGACTGACTGTCAATTGCCTGATCAGACCGGAGCTGTGTTGACATTTGTTGATCTTGATTTTTTTCTATGTTTTATATCTAATTCAGTAATGTTTTGCATCACATACCACAGGTTATCGGCACAAATCTATTTTTACAATGGAACTGATGAGATGCAATGCAACTCTATAATTTTCAGTTATAATCTAATAAAAAAATCTGATTATTTAAAATGTTTATATATGTTTAACACACACAAAACACAAACAAATATAAATTATATGTATGTATATATATATATATATATATATAGCTGCACTGGCACTCTATGACATATTTTTTTAACCATAATAAAATATGTGAAATATAATATTAATAAAATGCAAGGATGTTACAGCAAAGAACTGTATATATCTACTAACTAAAATACATTACTATTATAAAATATATTCTTAGAAAATGTGTGTGTGTGTGTATAATTTACATTACTAAAACTATTATTTTTTTTACATTAATTAATTCATGGTTACAAAATCTGAACCATCAGAAATCTTTACCGCTGAGCTCTGAGAGTACAGAAATAATTCTCAATCTCCAATAAGTAATGTGATGTTTTTACGCCCATGTTCACGCACATCCTCCCTGTGCTGGGTTTAAAACATGCATTACTAAAAGACACATCACTAAAAGCGAGCTAGTATAATAGCAATAATTAGGACAGTTTTCCATTCACTTCATGAGCCAATTATAACATGCTTTAGATTTAAAATGACTGCAAAAATATTCTTACAATAGAGTCACACTACAAAAAATGATGTGTCAGAGGAGACACTGTACTCCGCTCATGCAAAAACATTCTGTAACTGGTAAAACAGTGATTGCAGTGAGCTGGAATGTATCGATTTGCGATGATAATTACATAAGTTGCACGGTCATAGGCGTCATGCAATTAGTTACGAAATCTCTAGATGTGCATGCAAACAAAGGAGAAAAAACATCTAAGCTCCCACAAACAAACACAAGTGAGTGTGCTCAAGCTGCGTACTATGAATTCATGAATACTAAAGAACGACAAATTACAGTCAAGACCTCACAACACACCAGACGGACTCGGTCTGAAACAGGAGTGAAATAGTCCATCATAAGTCAGGCTTTGACTGCACTGGAAACATTAACTGTGACAAACAGGGGACTCCAGTCCCCGCTGAGCCGATAATGGTGGCACTGAGATGTTAATAAGAGTAATCTGCGTGTGCCCTGTATTCACTCATCCCGCAGTCACAGATGGGCTTGCCTTTAATGTGTGCCCAGATGACAAGAGCATCATTTAAGCCAAAACACCCAGAAAGCCAAAGCACGCAGCCGAGACAGAAAGCACTCCAGCATGTTAACTACCCACAAGCCCCTTCATCCATCCTCCCCAGACTGTGTACAATTTTTATGTCTTTTGCACCATGTCTCATATATTATTTCCCCAAGCAACCTTGACTTGAGAAACTTCATAAAAAGGAGATGCTTTGAGACAGAAGAACATTTTGTATTGGCGTCACCTGACTGAGAAACAGAGTTCATGGACATGTGGTTTCTGTCAGACACATCAGAGAGAGAAAATTACAGCTTGTGGTGAACTATTTTAAACTCTACAGTAGGTTAATCGCAGGAGACTTGTCAAGAACATGTCAAGGTCACATTTTAGCCCACAATAATAAAGAAATAGAAGACATCATCTTTCAGAAATCATTCGGATATTTTAATTAAGCTATAATCAATAAAGAAAACGGCTTAGTTTTAAAAAAAAAAAATATGTCAGGATTGTTTAATGAATAGAATGTGCAGAATTTATTTGAAAAACAATAATAATTAATAAATATATTTTATCACCATTGAGAATAAACACAACCACTGTCACGTTAAAAAAAGTAGCTAGATGTTGTTAAATTTCTACTTTTACAGAAAAAAAACACTGTATTACAGTAATGAAAATTTACCATCCAAATATATAAATAATTTAACATACAAATAATATTTTTTATATAATTTAAATATTATATAATTATAATTTATTAAATTAAATGTGAAATTCCTGAAATCACAAAATTAAAGTAGTTAATATACCCACACTGACAGTCTCCCAGTTTTTAGTTAATATAATACATTTTAATTTAATATATATTTAAAGCCCACCTACATTGTATATTATTAAGAAAACTATATTACACTACGTAGGAGGGCTTCAAGTCAAAAAGGCTGAGAACCTATGCATTACGGAAATTAAATTCGTGTGAGAAACTGTTTAATTTATTAACTTAATTAATAGTTCCATTTAAAGTCACAATCAAAAAAAAAACAAAAACTTTTGGGGTAAAAAAGTGATATACAGTGTGTATACAGTAGCTGTGTTATTATGAAAAATATATATGTAAAGATTTTCTCACAAGATGTGTCAGTGCTGGTTAAAACGGCTCTGCTCTGAGTGCCTGTCTACCATCCAATCCAAAGCTTTTCTCAGCATCTAAGCGAAGCCTGTCAGGGTGAGCTCACGATCACGTCGTGACAAAGCGCCGGCATCCCCTTTCGCCACCAACATGAGCCAACGCGTGACACAAGCTCTCGCCGGTTCACGCGAGTTATTTTTAATGCACTACTCCGCAGTCCCTTCGCTGCTGGCCCTTGAGCAAAAGCTGCCAATGTGGCAAAACTACTCGCAATGACAAAGGACAAAAACTCCCTTGAGAGCTCCCTCTGAGGTGTCTGAGACAGGTCGGGGGGAAGGAAATAACCGTGACGCGACGTCATGCGCAGGGAGACGGTCGGAAACCTCTGGAACTACCCATGGCGACAGATGCAAACATGCACATATCCGCCATTAATATTCATTACGATAGTTAGCCTAGTTTCTACAGCATTCGTTCCGTCAGAATAGAGCAGGCCTCCAACTGCAAGTCAGCAAGAAAGTCTCACGTCACACCACCTAAATATATCATGCTCATATTTTTCCATACTACTGCAAATGACTCTCTCCTTCAGAAACATGCACATAACATTGAGTTGGTGGGGGAGGGGGGGGGGTCAATCCATACGCTGTGCACTTTGAATTCAGCACAGAAACAAACCCACACGCTTCAAGGCCTACAACAGTCAGCGAAAGCTCCCAGCTGAATGGATGCTGATTCATCAATACGTTGCCAACGCAAAAGGTCATCCCATTTCCCATAATGGCATTTCCTGCTCAAAAACGGACAGCGGGCCTAAGAGGAACCTGCACGAACCAATTCAGCAAGATAATAGGGATTAGAAGGGTTCTAAAGAAAAAGGGCACTGTACTCACCAGAGTTGCAGAAAGTTGTGGATCTCAGGACATAAATGGAGAGATTGGCCAGACGAAGAGGGGAAGAGAGCGCAGCTGTGTCGCTGTGCAGATCAGTTCATCAGCCTTTAGACTTCTTTCCAGGTTGATAACCGGCCCATTCTGCAGGCGGAAGGGCAAATCAAAACAACACACTGTGTCGTCATGTCAGTTTAAGCCACGTTCGTTAGTCATGCGAGGCTGCCATACGTTACACCTTCTCCACATCAGGGTCTCTGTGTAGCGAAAAGGGGCTTTGCCTTAAGAGCACGGGTGAAATCACACAAGCCATATGTGTGCTGATTTACTTATCTCACGCTTAACTGAATCCTTCATCAGGAACATGTCATTAAAAAAAAAAAGAGGCCAAAAGCTTCGGCTTCTAGTTAACTGTCTGACATTTCTGGGAATACACCACATGTGGGAGGTTTTGAAATTCATAAAATGGTGTCACTGACCAGAGAGGGATCCCAGAAGTCTCTTGGGTTTTCTCTTCCAGGTCATGTGACCACGTGCTGCCACACTTCCAGAAGACTTGGGAGAGTTCCGTCTGTCCAGTGTACCTCACCCTTTTAAAGAGATGTAGAGGTGTGAGAAAACATTTCGAGATTTTCAGATCTCATTACAATTTATTGAAACAGATGCATTACCTGAGCAACTCCTTCCTGTTTCTCTGTACAGGTGGTTTACTTTTTTAAACTTTTTTTTTTTAAAGTTCTCTTCTGCTCGTCCAAACCAAGATTCTGCAGAAGAGACAAAACTGCATTTTATTTTAAGTCATAACTAAATTTGGAATTCAGTTACATTCATACAGATGCATACAAATACATACAGTGTTTGTCATTTTTGCTATGCAGTTCCATCACATTTGTCTTATATATATATATATATATATATATACATTTTTTTTTTTTTTTTTGGTAGAAACAGAAATATAATACAACACAAATAAAACACAAAATCACAATTTTACACTGGTTTGAGCAGATATGTTTATTATTTTAGTCATACCCTTTATTCAGGCAAATTATTTGAACATATTTCAGGTGTATTTCATACTTTAGTTTTAAACCAAACATGGAAGAATTGGTAATTATGCATAAAACATATGTTCTAATTATATAGAAAAACTAGGGCTGTCAAACGATTAATCATGCAAATCAACTGCATTCACAATAAACGATTTTGTGTGTGCATGTACTATGTATATGTATTATATATTAAATAGACACATGCATGAATATATTTAAGAAAAATATGTTGTTTATATATTACATTTTTAAATAATATAAATAATATGAATATATGCATGTAAATGCATCTAAATATTTAAAAAATACATACATGTATGTGTGTGTATTTATATATAGACAGTAAATATACACAGTACGCACACATATATTATGTAAACAAACATTTTCATTTCGTATGGAATTAATCGTAATACATTGCTTGACAGCACTAAGAAAAATATGTATAAAATTTAATACAAACAAAAAGTTTTTTCATTACTCTAAAATGAATTATTATATATGTACAATTCTATATGCACTTTATGTTATTATTTTAGACAATATTATTATTCATAGGTACTAACCTATTAATTAGAGGAGCTCAAAATGTGTATTGTTCCAGATTCTCATTCCACGTCTAACAACCAAAACTGCATAAAATGAGCTTTCAGAAAAGCTTCGATTTTTTCTAATGCATTTTTTTGTAACAGGGACTGTCTCTTACGTCTGTAACTGCACTGCCAAATCCAGTCTTCAGCTCCCAGTAACCAGAAATTCCTTTAAAAACACAAGGAGACATTTATCAGTGAAGTACAGTACATTAACGTCTGTCTGTGTGAAAAGTGCTCCCTCTAACGGTCATGTTTAGCATTATTTGACAAGACCGTGATGAATGTGTTCCCTGGCTCTGTGTGACACAGTAGTGTTTATCAACCACATGACATCTTTTATAAAACTGAAAGTTCAGCCTTAATTTTAATCAGATGAGCTGCCATCAGAGCTGCTGTAAAATGCCAGTAAATGCACGTTCTATATTAATTCAGCAAGTTGCTACATTAATCATAGTTTCTGTCAACAATAATATAACTAGTGAGATATATATTCAGCATAGAAATCCATGCTAGAGAAAGCAGTTTCTGAAAAACTGAACCTTGACCCAAGTGCACTAAAACACTTGGGAAAGACTGCCATCTACTGGCAAACTCAACTACTGACACCAACTGTCAATCATTTTCAAGTTTGATGACCATTCTGGAAAAATAGACGTCATGAGGGCGTCTCCACATGAAGAAAAACCTGTTAAATATTTGCCCGGTCTGGACTCAGCTGCTCTGAAAACCAATTTAGCCAATTTATTTAGGGGCTTCAAGCGGATGCAGATAAAACACTCCGGTCCTCAGCCTGTGAGCGATCGTGCAAAGCAGAAGTTAATCAGTTCCTCTAAAGGCGCTTACAATCTGATCTTCTGTTTGACATGGAGCCACTTCGGAGGGTCCCCGAGATGAAATTCTATAATGATGTAGACCGAAAATTCAGCACAAGGGCTCGACACACAAATCACACTGCATTAATGTTTAATGATCTCTAAAAGCTTATATTCCTTTTTCCTTTTCTCAGGGTCCCGGCGTTTACAGATTATCACCTGACCCCTACTCAAGGACTGTCCCAGTGCGATGGCCAGCACACATCAGTGAGATTAAAGATCTCTGTTGTGATGGCGGTTACAGTGCTCAAAAGATCCATAAAACACGTTATCTCCTTACACAGACCAGAGAATCAACCATACTCACGCTAGACTTTTGTCTCTTTTGTGAGTAAAGCACGAATGATATCAAAAGAAACGCATATGGCGTACGTGTGTTTACTTTTGCTTTTCCTACCGGCCATATTTCCTATGAATTATCTTTATAATATATTTACAGTTTTTCCAATACTGTAGCAGTCACTCAAATCTTTTTTTTTTCTACCACAAATGAAATATTAATAAGATCTAAACTATTTATATTGTGAGCATTAATAATGAATCGCAGCCCTTTCAACATTGTGCTTTAAAACGTAATATCAAGCTTGAGAGGAAAGCTGATATTCTTCCATTTTGATTTAGCCGAGGGGTTATAAATTAAGAGGGTTGCTAAATATTGTAAAAGCACCTAATGCATTAATCAAATAAGTAAATCTTTGTGGGCGCTCGGAAGGCAATAAAGCCAGAGCTGCACAAAACAGAGCTATTGAAATGTGTTTAAGCGTTTCATTACTTTCATTTACTAATAAATAAATGAATCAACTTGGAGACACTTCACTGGCTGTAAAATTTTAGAACTGAATGACATTTTCATGGAGACGTTAAAAGGGGAAAAGATCTCCATGGGGCTTTTAGGGAAAGTGCAGACTCAACTCCGTCATGGAAAAAGTCAGCTCGCTTCTGCCGGTGTGCAATTTCATTAACGCTTACATGCAGGCAGTCATTGATTTGCAAAGGAATCTCTCTGAAATGCAGGTCTAATCAATCAAACGTCTCCATTAATTTCAGCCGGGGCTGTCGCTTGAATTCACAGGACCTCGGATCAAATTTTTATGGGTGGGCCCAAGGAGGTTTATAATACCTGGAGAAAGCTATCCGTTAACATTCCCACTCATCTCAATGACAGATGTTTGGCTGGTGAAAGACAACCCCTGCCCCTAGCACCCCCCGGAAGAACGCAACAAATGGCCGTCCGTGGAAAAATATCTAAAGATAGAATCTACAAATATAATAACTATTTTAATTATGTGTGATTACAGGTTAGTTGAGAATTATTATCTTTGTTTTTCACTAACAGATGAGAAGCACTAGATGACCGTTTAGCAATGGTTCTCAACTCGTTCAGCTAAATTTCAGAAAAAAAATTCAACGTTAAATAAGAAATATATTATTATTATCACTATTAAAGAAGAAGTATCTGAATAATATATAATAAAATTCTAAAAAAAAAACCAACATCTATATATATATCTATATCTATATATATATATATATATATACACACACACATACATAAAATACATGTATTATTATAATACACAATACACCTAAATTATACATAATATAAATAACATTTATTTGTGCCATTTAAAATGTATATTATATATACATACACAACATTCAATTTAATCAATATATAAATATTTTAAATATATCTGTATATAATCTATAGTTTAATATGAATTTTTGTACATGTACTGCATATTTTGAAGAAGAACCATTATATAATCATTATATAATGATTTTACATAAACATAATATAACCATTTTTTAATTCTAAACTTTTTTTTTTTACTAAAAATACTAATATTTTATCCAATTTATTATAAAAATCTAAAATATTTTTTATCAAGTATTTTATTCTTACATTTCCCAGCTTTTTATGACACAATCAAAACAGACCTATGACCAATTTTTTTTGGTTCTCGACCCCCCAACTGTCACAGTAATCAGCTGGAGTGCTCTCAAGCTTCGCCAGAGGGCACACCAATCATCATAGAATTTCACACACTTGCTGCGTCCGAAATCCCTTACTTCCCTACTATATAGTACGTGAAAAACGGTATGTGAGGCAAGTAGTATGTCCAAATTCATAGCATTCGAAAATCAGTAGGCGAGAAGTACCCGGTCATATTCGAAAAATGATGGAAAGTTGAGACGCAGCTCATTTCAAGTGTAAGTACCTCAGGAAAAAAAACTTAGTTTATTTTGATTAAATTACACGTGTTTAACACAATCTAAATAAACGGATGACTTATTGAAAGTTTAAATTGTCGCGCTGTTGTGACGACGCATG
>JAUCMS010000153.1:16144550-16182469 GCA_032357445.1 Enteromius radiatus | reverse complement strand
ATAAACAGAATAAATAAACACAGCATAAACGCATATATTGTGTAAAGAAAAACTTTTATTTTGGATGCGATTAATCGCGATTAATCATTGCCCAGCACTAATAAGAATATTTAATTCATTTAGATCTAGGATGTGTTATTTTAGTGTTCCCTTTATTTTTTTGAGCAGTGTGTATTTTCATATATATATGTGTGTGTGTGTGTGTGTGTGTATGTATATGCATTTATATACACATATACATACATATACACAAAATAAAAAAAAGTTGTTTATAATTTAACATCTAATAATATTTCAGAATATGAATAGTTTTACAGCATTTGGATTACTTAAATGCAGCTGTAGTGAGCACAGACTTTTTCCAACAATCCCAAATAATTAAATATAAATATAAATATAAAAACAACTCGCAGCCCCCAAACTTTGTATATGCAAGATACAGTATATTAATTCTGCACATAATGTCTGATCTTCTTACACTATTTAAATGTGTTCAGTTAACACAGAGAAATATGAAAGAACGCAAATTAGCTTTTAAAACTGACAGCAAGACGTGCAGAAATGTTTGGCAAAAAGCTTGACACTTTCACACCTTTATGATTGGAGGGGTTCTCCTTTAAAGGCTTTTAAGTCTTAATCCAGCAAAAAGACTCCAGTAGAAATTCAAAGGCACTCCGCACATTTGAATATCTCCACAGCTCTGTACCTCCCCCCTCCAGAGAAGAACAGATAGCGCTATCATGTGCTCTACCTTCGCTGCTGAGGTTTTTATTGAAGTGATGTCACAGACAGTTCTCATCGAGTCAAGATTGAGGGGAATTAGACGATAGATCAAATCCCTCAACCTCATGGGAGAAATCATGGCGCTAAATAATCTGCGGCTCAGATTTTCCTGCAGGAAGCAGATTGAGCCTCAACTTGTGATGGGCTGGTGAAAAAAAATGTCAGAAATCAAACAGATCCCATTAATTACATTACACTTAAATGACTTATGCATCAGCCACACTTTCAGTTAATATCTTGTGTGGATGAAATCCTGCTCATCTGGTTTCCGGCAGTTGTCAAACAAAAAAACGCATAAATTGCAGATTATACAGTATATGGGTTTAATGTGTCAACAGTATCATATGACCCTATTCCAAATGCTCTATTTGTTAAGTCTACCTTTTATTTCTGATCATTATTGTCTCCTACAGTTATGTAGAGCATAGCATAAAGAATCAATATTAGCTCTACACTGATTTTAACAATGACAAAGCAGCACGTAAGAGTATATTGACTAAGCCTTTATTCCCAAAACGGGAGAAATGCCTACCTAATAAGTATCTTCTTACCCACTTGCTAACCCACAGTATTTGGTTTAACTATTTCAGGTGGTTCAGAAAAAAACGTTCCGTATCTGGCCAAAAAACACACAGCTGTTTAAGACCAGCCAATAAGAACATCCTGTTTTTGAAGTAAAAATGTAAAAAAAAAAAAAAGAGAAATATAATTAATCGGAAAACAAATAATAATGGTGTGTGTTTTTAAGCATGTATATAATGTTTTTGTACAGCAAAGGAAATATATAATTTAATTATTACACACACTTTACATTTTTAAAGTAATGAATACCTTGAATTGATTAAAAATATATAAATACAGTACACTTATTTTGTGAAAAAAAAAAAAAAAAAGATTCCAATTTTTAAAGAAATTCTGGTCTTTTGACCTTTGTATTAATCAAAGAATCCTGAAAAAAAATGTCCACAAAAATATTAAGCAACACCAAACCAGCATTCGAAAGGATCATGACTTGATTAATGGCTACTGAAAAGTCAACTTTGGCATCACAGGAATAAATTGTTAATATATCAAAACTATATTTTAAATTGTGATATCACACAATAGTAACATTATTTATGTAATTTTTTTTAAATATGTACATAAATAAAATATGTGGGAAAAAAAAGCCATAAAACTAAAAGACAAAAAAACAAAAAAAAAAACACTTCGAACCCCACTTTATGAGTGTTATTGTTACGCATATACACATACTTTTCCTACATGCCTCACAGGAACATTTTTGAATGATGGCCCCAATTTGAATCTTTGAATCAATTCACTGAGACAGACACCAAATTAGACACACTCTACTGAAACATCAGTGTCAATGAAAGATCACAAAACTAGTTTAATGACGCAGTCTTTGGGTAAAAAAATGCATCAGTATTATAGTGAAATTCACCGAAAACTGCCAGCAAAATCATCTTAATTATATTGTGAATATTTTATAGATCAGCCAAGACAAGTCCTCCTGAGGGCAAATATAAGAACACAGAATTCAGATTTCCATACAGTACACACACCGCACAAAGCTGAGAGGAAACTCGTGCCTCTTTCCTCAATCTGTGCATCCCCAGAACACACCAGCGTTACTGCTGACTTAGCTGCGCAGATGCTTTGGAAGAGCGAACGGCATCGGCTCAGGAAAGTGTGTCAGGCAAGCATATTTGTTATAGAGAGGGGCAAGCCAAGAGCTACCCTGAACAGACGACAACCACAAAAAAAGAGCCAAGGTGAACCTGCAGTCAAAACAAGGCCGATGTTTACAGGTTTAAGACGGTAAATGTCAGTCAGGAGTCCATTTTGGTGGCTAAAAAAGACTTTTCAAGCAGCAGGTCACACCTTTCCCCTCACACCTCGCCCCGCTGGGTTCAATCTGCCCATCTCGGCGGTCACAACATTCTGGAACGCAGGCCTTGCCAGGGAGCAGGTGGGAGGGCATCAACAGACACCGAACATGAGGCAGAGCTTTTACTAAAAGCTCCAGAGGCTGTAGATTTTATTAGAACGCATTTGCACGGAAGCGGCCTTCCTCTCTCTCCTCCTCACAACACCGCCGATCACTCTCCGTCCGATAACAGGGGCGAGGCCGCTGAGAAAATGCTGCATCATTCATGGTTGGGTGTCTCCTCGCGTCACGCCATGTGACCCGCTGACACACTCCCATCTTGTTGGGGGTTGGGTACGAAGGCAGGCAGGAGCATGGTAGGAGAACCTGACCAAAGCCTCGTGCCATAGTGACACTCAGCGGATTATGTCTAAATAAAGCCTCGGCACTGCATGAATCACTCTGCTACTGATCCCACTGCTCAATGAGAAAGGAAGAGAGGATGAGAGAGAGAGGGAGGGAGTAAGAAAGCAATGTAAAAAAAAAAAAAAAAAAGGCAAGGGAGCGGGAATGTGAAGTGGAGAAGGCGTTCATCACTGGAGTGCCATGGCTTAGCCTAAGAGGCTTGAATAATCAGTGGTTAAGCTGTCAGCCCTTCTCTTGCACCTACCGTGTGCTACAAACTCCTGTGCGCTTTTAATCAAACAAAAACGCTGAGATCCAGCAACAGTGCCAAGACAGCGCTATAAGACAGGCTTCAAAGTCTCTTAAAGACTTATCCTGACACATTATATTCCTTGCGATGCACAGGCACCATACGGCAGTCTCTGACGTAAAGTCCAAGTCGAGTTTCAAGTCTTTGAGGTGCAGGTGCAAGTCGAGTCTCGAATATCGTTTCAGAACAGTGTTCTGCAGCTTTTGAGGGGCAAGCAAAAACTGTGCAGGTTGGTTTAATGAAACGTGATGAAAACGTAATGTTGTTCAATTTGAAGTAAAAACAAAGTCTCAAGTTTTTTAAGTACAGTTTAAGTTTCAGGCCTCTTAAGAAGTGTTTTCTCTAAACTACAGTTTAGTTTGATAAATAATCAATACAATTCATTTTAGAGTGGCAGAATGGCCTGCTACATTAATAACAATTTTTTTTATTCATTCTTATAATTATTTAACAGTTATAATAATAAAATATAAAAGTGCTAAAATTGTATGCATTATTTAATAAAATAATGTTCCTTTGTGTATTACTTTACCCAAATTCACCCAAAAAAAAATACATCCAAGATGTAGGTGACTTTGTTTCTTCAGTAGAACAAAAACTCAAACCGTTGCAGTCTGTCAGTCATATAATGGAAGTCAATGGGAACCAAACATTTCAAAGCGAGTCAAAAATAAATAAATAAATAAAAAAACACAGATGAAATTAAATTAAACCCTACAGCTCGAGACGATACATTGAGGTGTTGAGACACAAAACAATTGGTCTTTGCAAAAAACTAAACAATATTTATATTATTTTTTCTCTTATACACCACAATCTCTGACTGTCCTCAGCTCATTCACAACATCCGGCATGTGACGCTATGGCACATACAGTAGATATATACACATAGATATATACATAGATCCTTACATATCGTGGCCCATAGAAACAGTCACTAATGAAGCATCTATGTATAGAGATCTACACTATGTGCCAGACGGTGAGGTGTTGCGCACCGAATGATGTGAATGACCTGAAAACAATCAAAGATTGTGGTGTATAAGGTAAAAAAAGTATATAAATACTGTTCAGTTTTTTGCAGTTTGTCATGTCTTAACACCTCAATGTATTCAGTGTATAGCTTGGACGCCATGACTGATTAAATAGGATCACTGACAGATTAACAACAGGATGACCTGACTTAATCAAACAGCCAGCGGAATCAGAAGCTTACACGACCCACGGATCTACAAATTCAGACAAGCCTGCAATGTTTCCCTAACCTTTTCCAGAACATCTCCAATCCACTACATCACTGAAAACAATAAAAATAGCCGTGCCACCCAGTCAAGCATTAAGAACGGCGGCAGCAGGGGGTCCAGGGCCGGTTCGAATCCTTCCCCAACCCCCCTCAGCTTCCTGGGTCCTGATTGATCTCACGGCCCATCGGCGGGTTAAATTACACTGCAGAGTGGCTTTGCGGAAAGACAAAGGGCCCAGGATTTCACAGGTCATAATTCTTTCCGGGCCTTAACTTTGAAAAGGTGCAGCATTCAATTTCAGCCCTCGGCTACACTTTGCATTCGCTTATGAGTTATGACACAGCCATGACGTTTTTGACTTACTATACAGCCATGCGGAGGAGACCGGCGTACCAATCAGACCGAATGGAGGATGGGAGGGGAAGAAAAAGATGCAAACTCTCTGTAAGCACAGAGCATCAGTTATAGCGAAATTTAATACAGTAAATAAAAGCTGCTCATCTTCTGGCTGAAGCTAAAGACGGGCTGGCTTCTTTCCACATCCTACTTGCAGAAAGAAAGCGCTGAAGTAACGTCGAGATGAAATCATTTACATGTACATTCATGTTTGGATCTCAGTCCGAAGTGACATCCAGGCTCCCATAGTTTCTTGGCACGTTGGGAATAGAGAGGAAGCCCAGGGAATGGCAGAGGCCTTTTGATACAGCAACTCTGCCGAACCAGCAACTCGGAAGCCAGGACAGCATGAGATCCGGAGAAAAAAAACAGCCAAAGCACAAAAAGACCAGCTGCTTCGAGATCATGGGCGTCAGCGGAAAAAAAAAAATGTCTTGTTAGAGAGAATATAATTGAACTTGTCTGGCAAGTAATAGCTTTTCTTAAAACTTCAAGCATCTGTTTCACGCTGATGAAAATATACAGTGAGGTAAATATGCAACTGAAACTAATCTAAAGTGGTTTAGAGATATAAGTCCTCATCGATGACATTTCCAATTTACTCTAGCTTAAGAATCTGCCCATATTTATAATCATACTGCGTGATAAGCACAGCTTCCCAATATAAGTCCACAAGCGAACAGCTAAAAAAGGAACCGTGCTAAAATGCAAATCCTGATAGCCTGACAGGAACATTTCAAAACACTCATGCTGTCACAACTTTGACATCCAAGAACCTACAGTACTAGATTTAAATGTCACAGTTCTTTAAGGCACGTCTTACTTCTCAGGAGGTGCCGCTATTTGTTTAATGGTTTAGAAACAATATAAAATCAGCAATATGAAGCCGCTGAGTTGTTTTAGAGTAAACATGAAGGGCAGCAAAAAGTCATTGCGCAACATCATTGAATGTCCTTCTAAAAGGAAACAAGTTACAGTTTTCCAATTTAAAAAAAAGGGAGGTTGAATGTATGTCTCCATTCTGGAGATAGAACTGGATAGAACTAAACAGATCAATGCTCAATAGAATAAAGTAAGGTAGCGTATTTCATTCCTGCTATTCCATCTGTGTTTGTTGAAGATTCGTTTATTGTTTGAACAATCACTCCGCAGTTGGAAATAGGCCAACAAGGCAGCAAAGGAATAATGGTGTTAATTAAGACACCTGTTCTTCTCTGAATTCACTCACCTAACCGTTGCTTTTAACAACCTCAGAAAATTCTTCTCTACATTTAGAAACTGCTTAAGAAAAAATGTTCAGATATAATGTGCTTGTAAAAAGAGCGAGCATTGGGGATGTAATGCCGTTAATCAGATTGATTGGAAACCTCTTTATTGCTAAAGTGCAAGAGACAAGTTCAAGATCTGTTAAACCATGACTGCACTACCTCAAACTCGTGCAGCACCCATTCACATCAAAGCACTGAACTGGATGAAGACCTAAGCAGTTTTAGTCTGCTGTGCTCTGTAGATTTAGACCTGAAATACTGTATACTCTATGCAAGTATATTAACGCTAATGCTTCTAGCTACTCGATTTTACACATCAGTGCATCCGGGAACGCAGGTCCAAACATCTACGGTCAGTTTTTTACTTGGAGCAAAAGTTTCAAAAGCAAAAGACAATCTTATATACGTATTAACAATTATTTGTATTCAAAAAAAAGATCTCCAATCGTGTAGATTGGATACAGTAGAAAGTCAGTCATACAGGTTTGAAAAAATGTAATGTAAAGTTGAGTATTCATTTGATGGGCATTATGCTATTAATAACTCCCTTTTTGGATATTAAGGTTTATTACTGGCAGATGTGTGCAAATAAATATGTTAAATGAAAAGGCGTAATGGCACATTCAAGTCACGACGAGATCTTATCAAGGAGTTGATAGCATGTGAATGGTGCCACAAAATTGTAATTGCGAGTGAGAAACTGAGTTGGGGGTGTGAAAGTGAGAAAAATGGTGGACAGTGAATTCCTCATCTGTAACTGATGGTAAATGTTATATTTGTTTAATTTTTTTTTTACAATAAAAGTATGCAAGTTTCATATACAAAATTAAATTGTTTTGTGCAATGACAAATATTTACTTACTGCTTATAATAATTCAATTTAGAGCACTTTCATATATTAAATGAAGTAAAAACACCTGATCTGTATTCTTCATTTTGCAAAAGTAGGGTTAAAACACCTCATTGTATTTTCTGTAGAAAAAGGTACATCACCATCTTGTTCAGATCAATGTGATTTGAATGTGCCTGACATCGTAATTACAACTTCCCAACTCTTAAATACAAACTTCCCAGAAGAACATATAGTAATTTCTGTCCCAATAATTTCAACAAACACTGAATGTTTAGAAATACAAACTATTTGTCAGATAAACAGATCATTTTGCCAAAAACTGAACAAATATAGGACTGAACAATGTTAAAAGTGCAATGTTAACACTTTTTTTTTAGGACAATCAGACTACAAATGGATCACCGGTAGAGAAAAAAAAATAGAACTTTTATTTGTAGTTTTAAAAGTTGAAAAGGTTTATAAAAAAAAAAATAATAATAATAAAAAAAAAGCTAAAATATATATATATATATATATATATTTTTTTTTTTTTTTTTTTTTGAAAAAAAAAAAAATAGAAGCACTTGCACTGTGCACGAAATATGTTTCTGACCATATCTAAATTAACAACAAATATCCTATTTGAATATGTCAGTCCAGTAGTTACATCATGACGTGTAATCCTAGAAGCGCAAGTTTCCTCTAAACACCTCAGCATAAAACAACTCTGACACACAGAAAATAAATTGCTGCAGGGGTCAAGGACAACACAGAGGAAGCGTGTGAAGCTAAAGTACACACTCGGCACTCGGTTTGTGGCACGGAGCATCGGTTTTCCAGCGTATCCATAGCCAGTGGGCATTACACCGCTTCAGATAAAGTCTTAGATAAAGGAAGTGGTAAGTACTCTTTGCGAACTGAGTTTGGGCTCGAAAACAGTGACCTCACAGATTCTAATCCCTCATCTCTCTTTGCACGCTTCCCTCTGAGAGGAACTGCCAGAGGGGAAAACTTGAAAGCTAAAGAGAGTGAGGGAGGGTGCATGAGAAAGAGCGTGTGTGTGTGTGTGTGTGTGAGAAACAGAGACAAAATGACATGCAAAGAGGAAAGAGTGTAGAGAAGCGGGGAAAACAGCACAACAAAGTCACATCTAGGTGCTGGCTTACCTGCACTCAGTTCACAAGACGGGACGGTGAAGTGAGGATAGTCAAAGGGGTTGTGGGAGGAGGGTCCGGGCGGGTTGATCCAGCCGCTGACGGGTGGTCCGGGAGGGAGGAAGGAAGGATGGAGTGACAGGGAGCAGGGAGACGGGGAGGCCAGAGGGGGGATATGAAGCACTAGTCCTCTGTCTTTCCCTCTTTATCCCTCTGGCACAGAGGCAAAGAGGCAGACACCAGTACCTGCAGCCACTCAAATAATAGGAGAGAAAAGAGTGCTCACATCCACACACGCTCCAGCACAGGGAGGAAAGAGAGAACGCCCCTCCCACTCCTTTCCAGGACCCAATCGCACGCAGACTTCACTGGCAACGAATGGGAGCGCAGGCAGCCGGTGCCATGCCCTAGCCAATAAGTGCAATTGCTCATATCCAGTTGGAATAATTAGTCCGAGAGCAGAGCCGAGCGGCTTCCCTTCTGAAGGACAGACAAACGGGCGCACTTACCCAATAAGTGTGATTTAAGACCGCAACCGACATTAGAGTAATTAGATTGTGCCGCACTTAACCTAGCAGAATAACGCTGCATGCTTCACTGCAGAACTGGCAGAGGCGCAGGCTACACCGGATGGGCTTTGGAAAGGTGCAATGATGTTAAGCAGGCAGAAATGATGCGTGTATAGGAGGAGAAGGAATAGGAACTTTTAACACTGTGATAAATGCGCATGATTCTCGCTGTGAGACTCTCAGGCTTGACGCTTTATTCACGATATTCATAATCAGCGTTAGAAATGGAAGGGGGAAAAAAAACTTTGCATTAAAATATTCTAAATTAAATTTTATTATTGTTATTTACCTATTTACTTATTTACACCTCCTCCTGACATACAGTAGTTCTCAAAGTAATAGTTCACCCAAAAATGAAACTATTCACCCCCAAGCCATCCTAGGTGTATGTGACTTTCTTTATTCAGACAAACAGTCTGAGCTTTTTTTTCTTCTTCCAAGCTTGGTAATGCTGGTGAATAGCCATAGTTTTTGTTACAAAAACCCATCGATCTGCTTCAGAGGACATGTGATAACCCACTGGAGGCAAAAAAGGTTAATTGTATGTCACAGTACTTGCGGATATATCAGATGTACAGAGTTTCAAAATAATGGCTGCTATCCACCAGAATTACCACGCTTGGAAGAGCCAGCATACATTTAAAAAAAACCCTCAAGACTCTGTTCGTCCTCAATAAGAAAGTCATATACACCTAGAATGGCTTGGGGGTAAGTAGTTTATGGCGTAATTTTATTTTTGGGTAAACTATTCCTTTAATAGGCATTTTTAGGTCTGGTTTTGCATATTTCATTATCTAGAAGTTAAAATTGATTTAATTCAAGTTTTTATTAAATATATTCACTCAAAAGTTTGGGGCACAATTTTGTTTGAATGAATGACAAACACTTTTATTCAGCAAGGATTAATTTAATCAAAAGTGGCACTGAAATTGATTAGAATATTACAAAAGGTTTTACATAAATATTTCATTTAAATAATAATTATTATATATTTTTTTTTCTATTCATCAAATAATGGTGAGAAACATTTAAAGCAAAACAACAAATAAAATAAAAATAATAATAATAATAATTAGATGACTAAAACACATGTTTTAAAGTACATTTAATTAAAACAAAAACAACTTTATAGTAATAATATTTCAGTCTTAGTAAGCATAAAATACTTCTTAGAACAAAATTAAGATTTACTTAATTTCTATATATTATATATACATATATATAGAACAATTTTTAAAACAATATATAGAAATTCTGAACTTTTGAACTGTACTGGATTTCAATATATACACATCTAAATATATTTAAATATTTAGATATGAACAAATATAGAGAAATGCACCTTAAAATTCAATCCAAATATTGCTTTTAAACAAAAAGTTAATTTCTGACTTTGCTCACACTTTCTCTACATAAAACCAAAATCATAGACCCGGAACAGAGCTCATTTCACAAGACCTTTTTTCTGTTCTCCAGATCAATACTCTGGCTCAGGTCTTGGCTTCCAATCAATCTGATTAACTGTTAGAATGAAGAATGTAATGCACATTGGCCGGCACTATCCCCTTCACAGCAACAAGGACCAATGTGGGGACAGAGATGTAATAATGTCCTATTAACAACTGCAAAGAAGGCACCTCTATATACTTTCAGGATGACAAGGTGGTGCTCAAACTTCGGCGAAACTTCTCTTAGCACCCAATTCTGCTGACGTCCGAGCGACCAGGCATTATTTCAGGGTCGGGGCTCCAGACCCATTCGCGGTTTCTGAGAAGCGTACGCACTTCTGCTCAGTGAATCTAGTCGTGCGGTGAAATCGATGCACCTATCAATGTCATGCATCATAACATGGGCTTATATGCATAAAATGAGCAAGCACAAACCTATGATGATTCAGCAGGTGTTCGCAAACAGCCCTCCCAGACATCACATACACGTATCAGTATTTGCAAATAAAGCAGCTTAAACATGGAGTTGACAGCGACAGTGAAATGTGCTATAGACTGTGGCACGCTACAGAGCGCAGGGCTTCCTCCAAGAGGACTGGGTGGGAGAGGAGGGCCCATAAAAAATGCATGAGCAACAGGAGGAGATGTCACATCGAATATGTTTCCAGCTGCAAAGATACTGGTGTGTGGAGAGCCGCGAGAGCGAAAGGTACAAGTGAACTCAGGTCTAAAAAGAGAGAAGTGAGAGGGAAAAAGCACTTAACTTCTACCGCTAAACCTGCCAAAACCATTGCTGTGCTGTGCCAGCAATAACAGAGATTTAGACATAAATCCATTGATGCACAAGAGATTTAATGGCTTATGTATGGCTTGATGCGTAAATATCCACAATCACTATATAAAAAAAAAAGTATTTATTCAGCCTGTATATCGAGGCTGTCATCACACTTGCTGCCCCGGTGATTTACATTCAGACTGAGGCACAGATCTGTTTCATTATAAACGCATTTACAACAATGGGGTTTTGAGAGCATGGCATACCACTGCCTTAGTCTACAATTTCAGAAAGATATCTCATCAAATATTCATTAATTCTGGAGTACAACCATGCTTTAAATGTCATGCTTAGCAGGGGAGATGAGCACCGCTTAGGCAAGAGGATTTATAACATGTGGCACTTATAAGTGGATGTCATTATACTGGGGTTTGATGTCTTTAACAGTGAGTGACAATAAAAACATACATTTGTGGGCATCAAACCAAAATAATGTTTTAAATAAAGCAGAATAATTGGTTATTGGCAATTTTTAAGCATTGCAACAGATAAATCCAACCCAGGCTCTTTGGGAAACATGCTTTGATGTTACACTGTTGCTGCAAAATGATGTTACATTGGTTCATATACGTTTTGTGGCAAAATATCCTTGGTTGTGCTAGAACTAGTAATGTTTTATGATGTTCGTTTTTTTCATATCGCAGCATTTTAGAAATGAAATGTAGAGCCACTCACTAGACAAGATTAAAAATTGTGCTTAAAAATGAAGTAAACCTGCACTAAACCTAACTGACAGTTTTATCGAAAGCAAATGTTAGATAAAAGTTAGGTTGCTTCTACAAGTCTTTGGGCTTTTTTTTTTATTGTGACTCGTGTTTCACAAGACTCACAGCACTGCTGTACCAGGGGAGCTATCAAGCAAAAGAGCTATTAAGTCAAAAGTAAGAAAAGCCATACAAATTATGTGGACTGTGGAGGCAGTTCAGGCGGATGATGTAAGACGCATTGTGTTACGTGATTACTGTTGAGCGCAGAGACGGAGAACAAAACAGAATGCCAGTCATGAATTAGAAGTACAAACCGAGGATTTGTAATGAAAAGTTTAGGAGGATTGCTTTGCTAAAGTAAAGAAATGTCGTTTTCTTTGAAATGGTTGAATTGGTGCATGCGTGATGCATTCTGCTTCTAGTTTCCACAGACAGCAGACGTGAAAGAAAAGTGCTCATTAAGTTTGAAACGTGAATATTTATCTAACAAAATCGCTACAGGAGAATCGCTTTCACCATGGAGCCATGTGAGGGACGTTTTATTACGAGAAGTCTTGAGAAGTGTAGCTATCACCCGTTTAACCCCATTTAAAAGCTTGGTGGAGTCTGGACAATTTGTTTTAGAACTCGAACTGGATTTGTCTGAAAGAAGAAAGTCTCACACACCTAGTATGCTTCAAAAGATGGGTAAAAGAGGAGAATTTTCATTTTTGGGCGAACTATCCCTTTAAGCTGATTATGTAATGCGAAAACATTAAAATGTACTGTATTACGTTACAAATTATGCACTATAGTAATTGTTTTGAAGTCAAAACATCTGCAAGGAACCATGAGAAGATAAATAAGTCTTTATTATATTTGATAATCTGCCCTGTAATTAATTTGGATAAACCGAGATAAAAGTTATTGGTGCTTTTTTTTCATTTCAGCCAAAACTGCAGGTATTAGATATGTTTTTGGAATTTTGCAAAACAGAGGCATGTTTCTCAAAGAGCTTAGGTTACATTACAATAAAAAAAAAACATTTGCAATAAAGTTTGACTCTCATTGTTTTTTGGCCATAAATGACATGAGATCATGTTTGGGATTAAAAGATATCTGAAAGATTCAGTACATTTTTATGGCACAGTCAACTATTATCTCAAACGATAAGGGAAACTTGATTCCTAATGATACGACTCCTTTAATGCTTTAATTAAAACACATTTTCATGGTTAGTAAAAATATTTATGGATTCTAAATCACATCCTTTGGCACATGAGTGAGGCATAAATGACATTTTAGACCCTGCTCTCATATGGTTTAGCAACCTTGACAATCTGCAGAGTGCAATGACTATTATTTTATTGTTAGTGCAACAAACAAGCCAATATTTTGCTCAATATAATTTTGAGTAATGAGGGCTATCATATTTCCACAGTCACTCTTGTAACATTTCATTTAAGCTGCATCTCATTGACAGTTTTGGCAGCTTCTTATGCAAACGACGAGAGCGCAGGATTGTAAATGAAGCAGCAGCATAAACCACCTCCATAAAACCAACAGCGCTCAGCGGCACAGCATCTTCATTTCAGTGACTCACAAAGACAGCATAAACACAGCACGTCTAACAGACATGGCTTTGCCTCCGCTACCAATGTAATTAAAGCCAACATCTTGTCCCGCTCTCGTATCATTACCGTCTGTAGACCATTTGGATGCGCTTTGTTATTACTTACTTGCTGCTAAATATAGATTTCCTGTGCCAGCGCTAGAGATTGCAGTCAGCTGCAGATTGTTCCCCGTGTTTGCAGTCACAAAGACTTACGTGGACACTATATCACTCGACAGGGGTGCAACAAGCTCTTTAAGATCAGTCACCCCTTTTTTGGGGGGGGGGTCAGTGTAAAAACTGATTGCAATAGGCTTATATTTAGAATACTTCAGTACTGCATTCATGCTTAAATACTAGAAGTAAAAGCATGATTTCTATTTTGATCAGCAATTTTTCTATGAAATAACACAAATGGATGTGTAAGAATTTGTGATTGACAAATCAACCAGTTTCATGGCACTTCTCCATTACTATCCAACTTATCCATAAAAAGTAAAAAATAAATAAATAATAATAATAATAAATTCACACATGGGCACAATATATATTTATCCATAAAACTCAATTTAAGGTATCAAAAAGTCATTACTCACAACTTTTTTTTCATACAGTGGAATCTAGTTGTTACATTTTAATCAAGTGAGTTTCTTAGGTTTACTTTTCACTGTTCTGTATACGTTAGTCATATACCAGAGTGCAAGGAAAGGCTATTAGATAGTTCAAATATACGTTTTATTAAATAAATACAATGTTTTGAATTACGTATTTGAAATGGAAAGATTGATTAATACAAAATGAAGAGAAATTACCTGAATATTGGATAACACTTCTGAGAGAGAAGGTCCTTTAGAAATGACGAAGATGGCGCAGGCCGACGGCTGTTGCTGTTACAGTAGGCCTACATTCGCCTGTCTAAAATATAGAAACAGCATCAAAAAGCTACAAATACATTGTGTGGTCATACAGAAGAAGCATAGACGTGTTCACACAAATTTACGATCGCGAGAAATAGGCCTATATGAGTCATGCGCAATTTATTTCTAATTATTAGGAATAAATCAGACGCGTGCTTATTTTGTCTTGACCAAGCTGCTGTAGTTTACCCTAGCAGTCAGTAGAATCAGTTTAGGAAAACCCTCTGCGTTTTATATAATTTATATACCTCTTGTTCTTGTGGCATTGAATTAATTAATTTAAAAAAAGAAAAGAAAACTTTCTTGCAAGATACTTTTCTTTTCTCACGTGAGTCAGTCCGCGTCAGTTGTGCTCTCTAACCAATCAGATGTGACCTCGCCATTTCAACCAATCATAACCCGCCAGGAGCGCAGCCTAAATGTTTACATAAAATAAACCTGCTCCAGAGAGTTGTATGAAAGCAATAGATTCATGTCCAAAAGCATGTGCAATTTGTTGGAAGGTAATGAGAAACTGCTACTATGATGTGCATAAATGACTAATTGTTTTGAGAAATGGATTAACTGTTGTGCAAATGTAAATACTGTTGTGAGAAATGCACCACAGCGACTCAGAAAAACTGTAAAATGCCAAAATCACAACATTGTGCTGTTATAAGTTTGCCTACAATTGTAAGCATTCATGCTAAATATCAGCTACAATTAACTGTCATAAATGCATCTGAATGCTGCTGCTGTTTCTTCTGCAGTGGAATGATCCATTTGTGTGTGATTTCATATGATTGGTAACATTATCTTATTATATTAATAGGTCAAATGACTTCGAAATATTTGTATGCAGTATTAAGTCATATAAAATCTAATTTCAACAAGAAAATTGTGGCTAGTGAAAATGCTGAGAGGAACGTTAAGCCCTGGTGCTAAACTAAGAATATCAGTGATGAGGCGAAAAGTTAGAACTTGTACAGATGAAACAAACTCCTTTACTATAAATTAGTTTAAGTTAAATTGAGCCACTTTTTCTTTTGATCTGAATTACAAAAAGTTACACTTTTTTATTGGAATTGTTTTCCTGTGATTTCCCCTGAGGGTCCTACTATTGCTGATGGGTAGCAGATATGCTGCTGTTAAATATACCAGAATTTGCACTCATTACTCATTTGGACGTTTCTGGGAAAAGATTTATGCATTTAAGGACTTTTACCTTACAATAAAACTTTGTCTTCTTTTGTTTTTAGTACAGATCACAACTAAACAACAATAGTTAATCATAAAGACAGTCATCCTGCTGAACTCCTGCAGAGTTCCTGCTGTCATCCTTCACTGTGGCGATCCATACTCCATCTGACAGCACGCCTTAACAGCCATAGCATCTTAGTTATTTAGCCCACCATTTTGCTTAATTTTCACTTAATCAGCTTTCTAAAATGCCCATGGGTTATTTTACCACAGACTTGGTCCACCTGCCCGAAATGCTTGCAGAGGACCTTTAAGACCTGAGATACAAAAGGGTCCGCTTCACCCGCTCGCTGTCAGCAGTCTCTGATTTGTGCCTTGAGGCCCTCTCAAGGCCACATCGCTAAATCCTATTGAACAGGCTGTAAAACCCTTCAGGCGGACAGAGAATCAGTGCAATAGGCACTGAGGAGGGATTGCAATGTCATCAAAGGGGCACGCTGTGCAATTTAGAGACATGCATGAATCAGGACTTTGGGGCCCTTTGCCATAGGTGAACAGAAGACATTCGCCGGAGAGTATTTCAGTGCTTAAACAGCATTTAGTAGAAACGCATAGTTTACAATTCCAAGCACTTAAGCTGATCAAAGGTGGCTTTTATGTGAACTAGAAGTAAGGATATATACCAAAAGTCACTTAATCCTAACCTGGACAGCGAGTTCTTCCGAACATTTGTTTTGATGAAAATATATTACATTAGTAAATGATGACAAATAGCAATTTTGGGGTGAAAAAAATCACAATTAATCTAATCCAAAATGAAGGATTTTGTTCACATATGTGTGTTTGCAAAACGTGATCTGATTGAAGCACAATTGTTTAACTGACTCTGAGTTTCAAAAAGCTGTTGATACATTTTCCGTCGTATTAAACATGACATGATACTTGCCTAAAAAAATCCTTTATCATGATTTAACAGAGACAAAATGTTTTCAAAACTACCCCCCTACTGCTTTTTTCCCCAAATGGCACCCTATGTACGGTATATATACATATGTATATATACACACACACACATTCAGTATATATTTAGAAAATGTTTACGTATATTCAATATATAAGGTTTTTGTAAATATGTACAGGCTTGTGTTTGCATTTTTAACAAGTAGCCTATACACAGTACACACACATATAACAGGTAAACTTTTTGGATGCGTGTGACCGCACTAGTATGAATCTAATGATTGTGGAGAAAAATGAATGGCACAAATGAAAACAATTGGTAAAAACCTTTATGAATTTATAGTCTAAAATACATAATACTTGTGAGAGGAAAATTGTACCTTTATTTTTTAGTAATCCGTCAGTAAACAGTAAACACATTCATGATATGAAATGGCTTGTGAATGAATTCCAATATGTTAACATTGTGCATGAATGGACAACAGAGTCTAAGATATCTGCAGACAAATCAGGTTTTAACTAAATAGATTTTGATACACAAGAACTAGTGCCAAAGTTATTGTGGCAAACAAAAACAAAATCATTTATTCAGTGCCTCTGAGACATGGTACAGCACAAACTGGTTTAAAAAAAGAGACTAGAAGCCCACAGGGTTGTACTGAATACATCAGTAGCACTACAGTGGATTAGGTGTCTGAAATTCCATATGGATAGAAGATAAAGTGTCTTCATAAAACACATCTGTCTCTCCCAAACAACACTGTCAGCAGCTGTTTCATCAGTGAAAAGCACAGAATGAGAGCAAAGCCTCTGAAATGTCCAATGATTTATAGGACACGTAACAACTATTTTTGAATAACACAATTTTTTTTACATTAATATTTGTTACAAAAATCTTGCAGCTTCCCCTCTTTACTTAAATCATTCACTTTGCTTTGTCAAAACTTCTGGAATCAACCAGAAGTGCAAAACAATGACACTAAGAACAATGTCCATATGAAATTTCACATTAATCACAATAGAAAAAACACACAGTGATCCCATAAATGCAAGAGAAGTATTTAAAATAATTTTGTTTTGTACAAAAACGCATTTGAATGATAAGTATTGAATTATTCAAAGCATCTTTTTTTTTGCCCACTTGAGCTTTTTAGGGAGATTGGCTACAGTTAACTATTTCAGTTTTGCACTTTGATCTGTGGAAGTATGTAAAAGTGCTCACTAAAATAGAAAAAAAAGTATGGTTTACGGTTTTAAATCATATTTTAGATCTCTTTATTGCAAAATAAATATTTTCTCTTTTTAAAACTAAAAACTAAGGTGTCAGGTTTGCCCCTTAGCATCCAACAAACCTTGGATATAAATGGAAATGGTACAGACAAATAAGGGAAAAAAGCTAAACACAAAAAATAAAGCTAAAATTGGTTAAATATACCAATTAAGACATCTTACAAAAAAAAAAAAACACAGATGACAAACAATTCATATACAAAATTTAATATGGATACAGTTAAAAACACTGCCTCAGTTGGCCTCACTTCTCTGGTTTAACCCCCTGAAAAATATGTGCCAATGCCCTGAGAGAGAGCAAACACCTCCACGTTCAACCTGCCTCTTTGGCGTTATGGTGAGGGAACAGATGACTGACAAATTCTCCTTAAGGCAGACTCAGTTCTTTTTAATAATTATGTCATTTTCTTTTTTTTCTCCGTTCGTTAGATACAGGCATCTACTGGAGAAAAACTGGGCCTGTATAAACGGTTGTGTTGAGTGTTCAAAGGCTCTTTAGGACGGCTTTATTTCTTGGATTGTGTCATGTAGCTGTTCTCGATGCACAGCACGATGTAGGAACTGGAGCAGCTGCTGGGGGTCTGCTGGAGGAGTTGGCCGGCCTGCAGAGAAGAGGCCAAGCCTGTCACCGCACGGTCTCCGGCCCTCCATGTCTCACAGTAGTTATCCGTCTGTCTGTGGCCCCTGCCACTGGACCCATGCCAGATCATCTTCTCTGGCCTAGAGGATAGAGGAAGAAAAACAGTCCTTTTAGGTGGTTTAAGGTAGCCTCAGATTGCATTCAAAACCAGGAAAAGCCTTTCCCAAATTGGATTGCCTGACTGTTGGAACAGCATGGACAGGTTTTTAATCCATCAACTGGGAAACAACGTTTTGTTTACAAGGTACCAGACAGCTACAATGAGTTCAGAAAAAGAGTCAATAACTGGACCAGCCAAAAAGTTGGGCACGAAATCATTGAAAGATTTAGAATAGAGCGATAGAATCAATAGAATGATAGATAAAATGATATAGTTAGAATGAATAATAGAGCAATAGATAGATGCATTGAATGACGGAATGGTATATAAATAAAAAAAAGATTTAATAATAGATACGATAGATACATATATATAGAATGATAGATTGAATGATTAAATGATAAATAGAATGAAAGAATGATAGATAGAACGATAGATAGATGATAGTGTTTTTAAAGGAAAATGAAAAGTGACAGGACTCTGCTGAAGGCTCTGTTTGAAGGGTTCACAGGATCAGCTGAAGCCACTGGCACTCACCAGGCACTGTCCCGCAGGACATCTCTGCCATCAAACGAGTAGATAGGAGCATTGTCCTTCATCCTGCTCTCTGAGTCACTGAAGAGAGACTCCCAGCTTCTGAAAAGGACTTGATCCTGCAGAGGAGTATATCAATGCCATGAAAAGATAAGGAATATCATCTAGTGAGCTTACTGGGTATATCTGCTCTTCAAATCAAATGAACACATGTGCCAACACAGACAATTCTACAAGCCTGAAAAAAGTGTCCACTTTTTATAAAACTTGTTTTCCCCCGAAAAAAAAGTGCATTTGCTTTTGTATTACAAGGGAAGCTAATTCAGAGCACATAAATTGCATTAGTTTTGAACTTTTCAAAAAGCATTGAAATATATTTACAAATTATGAATTTTCAACTTGACTGCATGATCAAAACGCAAACCGAAGATAACTGAAAACCCTGAATTGCAACAGAAGACAACAGACGGTTTTAAGCTAATAATAATTCTACATAGTGGGGAAAAAAAACTATATTTTAGATGTAGTATCTGATCTGACAGTTTATTAATAATATTAATACATTTTTAGAATGTTGTTGTCTCCGTTTTAAAAAGCAATATGATTTTGTGGTGATTTTACTATGGTTACAGTTATTTTACAGTGGTTAAAGTGATATAGGTAATCTTCCACAAAAATCACAGTAATTGTATGGCTTATAACTTTAATAACCTTGAATTAATATCTGTGTGGCTAATGTAATACACAACAGCCTTATTATTTGTTTACTCAAATTAAAACCACAAAAAAATTTACAAAAAATATATTGGCATACTTAAAAACTAATAAAAATGACAAAAAGTTGAAATAAGAAAACAAACAAACAAACAAAAAACTATATATATATATATATATAATAGTATTTCATTGATACAAAAAAATAAAAACACTGCTACAAACCTTGAGGTTAACAATCGGTAATGTCTCTCTGTCGGATTTTCGAACGATACTGTAGAGATCTTGAAGTTTGGACGAGAGGAAGGCCCTGAACGTTCCCTTCAGACCCACGGCCCGGGCCTGCTGAAAGCACAGGAAGTCTGCCCCACGAATGCCTCTCATGTTCCCCACTTGTGGAGAATTCAAGGCAATAAGATGTAACTGCACAGAAAATTAAAATGGTGTCAAAAAGAAAATAAACACAGAGGAGCAGTGCGAATGTTGTGATGAGGTTGACTGAACTAACCCCTGGTCCAGAAGTGTGGACGTGGCCTTCTGGTTGACTGATAGGGGGGCTGGGACGGCGGGCTGGAGTTATGGGGTTCCTCTCTGGTTGTTCGGGGTATCTGTGTGGTTGTACAGGATCGGTGTACCTATTTTCAGTGTAGGGTGGGTATCGTGGGTCAGGGTAACGGGAGTCAGGGGGATTAGGGTTTCTGTTCTCTGGCTCCCTCCTTGGAAACTCGATTGGCGGGAGCGGTGGAGAAATCTGCTCTGCCCCATTGTTAGCTGTGTGGTCTTGGGAATAGTGAACAACAGGGGGTGGCTGGACCGCTGCCACTTCATTGTCCTGAGGAAGAGCCAACAAGCTAGTCATACCTTCAGGAATTAATATGCACATCCACTAATTCCAGCCTCTTTTGATTAAACTGTGGGTGCTTATTTGAATGTTAAAGCATAAAAATTTGCACTGCTTACCAGCTCTCCATAGAAGGGTTTATAATCTCCAAGCTGCAAATAAAACCAAAACTGTGTTCAAATTTGAGAAGACACACAAAAAAAAGAGTAAATCTTTACACTGTAATGTTTTGATAAATTAGAATGCATAAAATTGAAAACACCGTGTTCCTAGAAATATGTGCATTCATAATGATTTTCTGACAATAAAACCTTATGTAATTTTTTATTATCATACCATAATTTTGATTTAACAGCTTTATTTTTATTGACTTCATTTGTTTACACCTGGAGTGTGCTTAAGTAACTACTTTCCAAATAAAATGATAGAATGATCTTTCAATTTATCAAAAAGTCTTTAAACATTTTTTTTATTATTATTTACAATCATTGAATACAATAAAAGTTTTGCAGAGTTATCTCATATAACAAACAGAACAAATCCTGCCATGCCATAAAAATGTCAATTATAACAAAAATGTTTGAACTTACTAACTCTGACATTCATGGTATTTATGATATTAGCAGGGGTTCGAGCGCATAGAGCGACTTGAAATTTGGTATTCAGTATCTTTGTCCAATGTCCAATAAGGATCTATGAGGACATTGGCGTATCTCAAAAAACATGGCCACCAATTGCCAATTAGACAATTTCACTTATTAGACAAGGTTAACGGAGGTCGATCGGAAAGAAACTCGCTGGCCATGTTCGACTCATGGTCCTAAAGGTCTGTAAGAATTTTAAAAGAAATGGACCACTAGTTTTTGGCACAGTAATCACATGGTGTTTCACCCACCTACACAATATGCATATCATTTGATAGATCTCCTCATACTGAGCAACTTTTCCTCAAGAACCATTTATGTCAATCAAACCGTTTTTAAAAAAAAAAAACATTGTTCATGAAATAATCTCAGTTATCTAAAACTTTTGCAAACTAGTATCAGGTTTGTGGCCCAATCTCGATCAAACCAATACAGAACAATTCTCTGGACTTCTCTAGATTATGAATGTTGACTTTTGTCTTTAGGTTAGCTGTAACATGTAAAAAGAGGTGTGGCCACATATACTCAAAAGCCTATAAAACCTAAACAACAACACAAAACTTTATGAAACGTGGTTAAAACATGTGACAGATGAGTTTTAGCAAGCGTACAAAGTTTAATAGAGCTCAGACTATAGCTAGCACTATAACCGTTAAAAAAGGCCTCAAAAACACAATGTTTCCAGAATACATGATATTAATTGCCTCATACATTGTGTATGTATGTGAGTGTTTGTGTGTTTGTATTAATATAATAGTTTAACCATTTCATTTCTGTGTCTGTCTGTGTGTGTGTGTGTGTGTGTGTGTGTGTGTGTATGGGCCTATTGTCCATGTTCAATGTGCATGACTTTCTGCCATACATCCAGGTTGCCCTCTACAACCTTAAAACCCTTCAAATGCTCGAACCCCGGTAATTGCTGCTTGCAGCTATATTGGTAATTGTATTTGTCATGACTTAATATCATTTCACATTTTATGGCTTACTTGTCACATAACAAAATCTGTATGGTGGTTATACAACAACATTTGATCAAATGATCACAAATGATCACTGTAAAAATGATTATCAAAAGTAATTTCATGTATGAAAAGCATTTTTTATTTTTTTTATATTATTTCAATAAATTAAAAGGTGTGAAAGAGCACAATACCATCACTTGTCTGACACCATCCCGAACTCTGAGGTAGAGGTCATTTCTGTCCAAAATGTAAATCAAAGCACCTTCGGTCTGTCTGCGTGCCGTGCCCATCATTATATCATAAGACCTCAGGAAAATCACCTGCTGGCAAAAATAAAACCATGGGTATGATTAAAGTATATAGTATCAGGTGTGCAATCATATATATGGTTTCTTTCATCACTTTTCCCACACTCACCCCAGATCCAGTGCCAGGAATACCTGGTGGGCCGGGGGGACCCGGAGGTCCGGGAATACTGAGAGCTAAAACAAACAAAAATCATACTTTTATTTAAGTTCCCCAAAAATATTTTGTTTGTTAACTGCACTTTTTTTTCTTACGTGGTCTGTAGGCTCCTGGCAATGACGGTGATCCTGGAGGACCAGGGGGTCCAGGAGGTCCTGGGTTTCCTGGACGACCATCATAACCAACTCCAGGTGTTCCTGGTGGGCCCTGTGGTCCTGGGGGACCTCTGATTGAGTCTCCTTTAGGTCCCTGGAAAAGATCTCTTTAATGAAGCCATCCGTATGTAAGTACTCTTTCTAAGGTATGTTTAAAAAATAACCAATAATTCTTACGGGAAGTCCAGGGTTTCCTGGTGGTCCTTGTACAGCTCCAAAACGAGGGTCATAAAATCCACCTCCTGGCTCTCCTTTCTCTCCTTTAAGACCAGACTCACCACGTTCCCCCTTCATATCATTATGAGGAAATAGATGTCATATTTTGCATGGGATAAATCATAATCAGATTGCTTCATCAATACGTTTGTTTAGAGAATCACATACCTTCATGGCATATATATCAACGTTAGAGGAAAAACCTGTGGGAAAATGAGAGAATATTGCATTATATACATTAAACAACACAATATCTTTTACAGTGATTTGATAGTGATGTCAAGCTACTGTAATAAGTCTTTTAGGTACTTTAGGGAGTCACTAAAATTTACAGAGGCAGAGACAACCTTGTTATTCCTGGCTGCCATTGGCCCTGAATGTCTACAAATACCAACAGTGGTAAATTTTACCTGGCGATCCTGGAGCACCAGTAGGTCCCGGTTCTCCTTTCTCTCCTTTCATAGCTTAAGAAAACAACACATTGTTTGAAGTTGCCAAATGTATTAGAAATCTGACATTTGAACTAATTTATGTGCAAATCAATATGAAATGCAGTTCTCATTCCATTTTTCTCCTGTAAGTGAGTATTTTTTATATTTTTGAGCAAAACAAGTCATTAAAAAGGAAATAAAATGTAGGTTGGGACTTGGATTTTATCCACTGGGAAATAACTAGACTAAAGTGAAGTTCATTACATCAGCAGTAAAGAAAAGGCAGATTTTTTTAGAAACCATTTGCAGTTAAATTATGTACAGTAATATCACAAAAGGACTTTAACAATGTAAATAAGAGTACATTTATATTTCCCGTTGACTTTATGGACCTTGTGACAAAATGTCTTTTGATCATCTGCTGTGACAAGAATGACTGTAACAACCTACTGTACCTGGATAGTGCCTCGAATAATCTTCATATCTCTGAAATGGAAAAAGAAGATTGCAGAATATTGTTGTTGCAATCATGACCACTTCAATTCAATATAGCCAGCATATGGCCAGCTCATTTTGCAACATTTCATGCATGAATTACAGCTTATTTGACACAAAAAGCACTTACACCGAATCTGTCCAAGGGCACAGCAGGTCCTGGGGGACCAGGGGGTCCTGGGGGACCAGGAGGACCCTTGAAAAGACACAAAATAACTTTTAGTGAAAAGCTATCTATGAAAAAATCAACGAAGCAACAAACTGCATTTATTTTCAAATTCAAGAACTTGTGGTGTACTGACTGGGTAGCTATATCCAGAGCCTGAGGCTGGTTCTCCCTTCTCTCCTTTGTATCCATTCACACCTGGACGGCCCTACAGACAGAAAATGAATTTATTAAGCACACAGTAAGTTAAATATGCTGTTGTCTGTCAAGGAATATGTTTTGTTGATGAACGTTGAGAGACTTACGGGTCTGCCTGGCATTCCAAATTCACCCTTTAAACCAGATTGTCCAGCTGGACCCTGTATAAAATGAGGTATAACTTAGATGTTGTTCCAAATATATATGGTAGATTAAACTTTAAACTTAAAAAAAATGTAACAAATACAAACATACAGGAGGTCCAACTGGTCCAGTAAGCCCTCTCTCACCCTACAGAGAGGGGGAAAAAAATGTTAATGTGAGGTACTAAAATGGTTATACTATTTATATATTTAGCATTTTTTAATTTTTAAACGTTAGTTAAGTCATTGAAAATATGAAGAAACACATTTATTTATTTTAATTATTTAGTGACCAAAAATCTAAACTGTATGTTTCCAGGACACTTCACTTCATATCTAATTCACGTTCAAACCAAAAACTAAACAAACCTTTTGGCCTATCAGTCCACCAAGGTAGAGTGGGTTTCCATCAGGTCCAAGAATTATTCCGGGTTCTCCTTTCTCACCCTAAAAACAAAATGATGTTGCAGCGGTGAACTCTGGGTTCTTAAGCACTTCAATTTAGGATTTATCTGTTGGTTTTTGCTCACAAACCTTAATGCCATAGCCAGGTGAACCAGGTTCTCCTCTGTCACCCTTTGGTCCCACTGGGCCCTGATTGGTAAAGTAGATAGAGAGTGAGATTGATGATAAAATACATAATTCTATATATAGACTATAAAGTTTACATATATATGTAATACAGTACTTACAGGGAATCCTGCTTGACCAGGAAGACCACCCCCACCCTAAAATATCATATAAATAATGTAAGAACATTACAACATTTTTTAGGTTATGAGTCTATTTCAATGCCAACAAGACAATTTCTGGTATCCTAATGCCATATATCATACTAACAATAAACATACCTGAGGACCTGGTCCTCCAGTTTCATCATACTGTAAAGAAAAAAACGACAAACAGTTTAAATTAAAGCATGAATAATTATATTAAATAATGATATTAAAGCAATATACATGTGAAAATGTACATTTTCAGAATAACGATAAATAATTTGTCCAGGTTGTCCAGGGGGGCCGGGGGGCCCTGGAAGTCCATTTCCATCCCGACCAGGTTCACCCTAAACAAATGATCACATTTAGCAATGACTAAATAAGTCATATACAATTTCAAAAAAACGTAACCACTTAAGACCAAAAGTAAGCTCACCCTGTCACCTCGGTCTCCCTTGTCACCCCTTGGTCCCTACAGGAAAATACAAAACACTGAAATCAGCCTCAAGTACTGCACATCATCGTGGCTGTTTAGCAAATTTGCACCTAAGAGTTTTATTAAAATGAAACGCACCTGTGGTCCTGGGAAGCCATCCAAACCAGGCTGGCCATCTTTTCCCTGAGCTCCCTCACTGCCTTTCTCACCAGGAAATCCTGGTAAGCCAGGCTTACCCTGAGGAACAAGATATAATTAAATTCAAAAAGGTATGATCTAAAGTTAATATCTTAAGGATAGAAATCTCATTTGAACAAATAAATAAAGTCTTACTTGTGGTCCTGGGGCACCAGGAGGTCCCTGAAATCAAATAAGATTGCATTAAATGAACTGCTACAGATCAATATGGTAAACAGATCAACAATGGTAAAAAAAAAAAAAAAAAAAAAAAACACAACAGAAAAGCAAACCTGGACTCCTATTGGTCCTCTTACTCCAGGGACTGAACTGAAGTGAACACCAGAGCCCTCCATATCATCCTGAACACATACAGAGAGCTCAATATTTCGGCATTATTCCTAAAAGACTGTGAGACGCTAAATATGATTGACTAATACTTACAAAACCAACATGATAGCCTGGACCAGGAGGACCAGGGGGCCCTGGTGGGCCAACAGGTCCCATTGGTCCTGGAAGACCAGCAAGTCCACCCTCTCCAGGAAGGCCAGGGGAACCAGAAGCACCTTTAGCACCCTTTAAAAACAAGCAGAAAGAAATCAATGAAAAAGGTGACAACTAAATCAATGAAGTTAGTTTTTAAGATAGCAAGAGCTATTAGTTTAGTTTGCATTTTCAGATAATGAATCAACAAAGCAGTGTCACAAAGAGTCCACACTACCATCAGTACAGTGATGTAATGTTACAAGTATTAGAACAGTAGAGTGGAAAGTTGAGATGTTTGTAAAGAAAATCGATTGGCACACTCTAGACCCGCTACCTGCCACCCTGCAGCTTTAGAGGAGAAGGATGAGGAAGAGTAGGAGAGAAGATCATAGAGATAGCTGGGAAAGTAGGAGTTTTGCTACAGAGACAGAAACATGAAAGATCTCTGAGTGGGTTTGACTGTTTTAGAAAAAAAAGCTGTTTTCTGAAACACAGTGTCCTAACTAGACGTGACATAATAAAGCAACGTTATTCTTCCATTTTTCTTCAACAATGGGCACTTCTGATTATGAACAACTGCTCTACGATGTAATTTCCACTACATTTCAAAGTGTTTGAAAGCAATCTGTGGTGGAAATGACATTTTCAAATGTCTGGATTCTGGATTCCTTTTTATCTTTTTTTTTTTTGACAAAGTTACAGCTTGAGTGAAAAAATTGCACAATAAAAAAAAGGTTATGAAATAATATTAATCTTAACAAAAACATTAATTTTACATTAAAGGAATTCTGTCTGCTTGGTAACTATGAACACTAACATCGAAATCATTTTCATTAAGTGCTGTTAATACTGAAATGGTTTATGATGATTTTACTTTGTTTAGATTGGCGTGTATTTTTATGATTGTAAATTAATAAATAAAAAACATTTAATAAAAGGTTTTCATGCATTAAGACTGGAAGTCTGGGTCTTGGAAAATGGAAAAAAAAAGATAATTGAAAATAGCAAAATCAGATAAGTTTTAATGTGAGAAAAAAATAGAAAATTTGACAGCCTAATAAACCTCTTGGAAACTGACAGGTTTGCATTTCTGATGCTGACAGTGAAATCTCACAAAATCCTGTTCTGCAAAACTATATATCATACATATATATTAATAATCATTATGAAAACAGACAGATTGCTTATCACTGCACCTTGCTTTGTCATGCCAGGATAGGACATTATGACATTATTATTTTTTATTTAATTCCTATTAAAAGCATACACGGCATTAAATTACAGAACATTTATTCTTAACATTTAAATATGTGATATGCAAACGAACATTTGCATACTGTGCACACGTGTTTTAGAGGTCTCTCACGAGGTGCATATATAACGCAAACTGACCTTCTCTCCCACAGGTCCAGGTAGGCCCAGCTCACCGGCATCACCCTGTGGAGCACAAAATCAGTCCACTGTCTAAAGATAGCTACCATTACAAGATCTCAACAGAGCTGAATTATGCAAGTCCAAATCCATTAAAGGACCAGTACAGCTGTTTGTATGGTCAGGGCTCCTACACTTTTTTTACCAATGGATTGCTGTGACTTTTTCATGACCTTTCCAGTCGTTTGGGATTACAGCATAAGGATGTTTTAGAAATCATTTCAGAGACTATCGGGCTGTTTTAACATTTGCATGCCAGACTGTGATTAGAGGGTCCAGCCAGTGTCCTCTACTGTATGTTATTGCCCACTTATTGAGCCCAGCCATAAAGATTTTGTCCCTGGCCCTGATGTCAAATGAAATAATGGATTTAAAATGACTGCTTCATTTTCAAATGTTTCCAATGAGACAAAATAATAAGCGTAAGCTAACTGGCTTATAAGCATGTTTACTCTCCACAAGCATCCACAAAAAGCTAAATTTAGATAATTAAATGATTTAAGGTAACTTTCTTAAGAATAAAATTTCCATGTTTTCTAAAGCACAATGTTAAATTCCCTGTCCTTTTTTAGGTTTTAAAAGAAGAGAATGAACTTCCTACCCTTTCTCCTTTTGGGCCAGGTAAGCCTGGTTTTCCATCAGCACCAGATGGACCTGGAAGTCCCTATTTAAAAAAACAAACAAGATTCCTTTTTGAATTTATTTATTTATTTATTTGTCATTTTGTTATGCCTTTAATAAGACACAGAATGACAGGTTAAAACAATCAGAGCACACACACTACCCACATGGCCTTAAACTTACCGGTTGACCTGGAGCTCCATTTTGGCCAGGAGGACCAGGAGGCCCAAAACCTCCAGAGCCTGAAGACCCAGAGCCAGGGGGACCGGGGGGACCAGGGGGACCAGGAGGACCAGGAAGGCCAGGCAAACCGGACATTGCCTATCAACAAATAAAAAGTTACTAAGTAAAGAACTGCAAGCTTTTATAAACTTTAAGGTAATTTAAGGTAAAATAAAATGTTAACAAAACTAACATATTTTGCTTAATTCAGTGTCTGAACAATATCTTTTTTTTTCATTACAACTTCAGCAAGAGCATGTTAAATGGATCCAATGTTACAAAAAAAAAATTGGTTACAAAACATAAAAAAAGCATTTTTGAAACTTCTGAAAATATTATCATAGTTTACACCAAAATTAACACAGAATAATAAGAAATAATAAGAAATTATTCTTCAAATCAGCTTATTAGAATAATTTCTGAAGTCATGTGACACTGACAACTGCAATAATAAGTACTAAAAATTAAACCATGTCATCATAGGAATAAAATCCATTAGGCAAACAGTTATTTTAAACTGTAATATTTCACAATATTAATGTTTTTATTGTATTTCTGATCAAATAATTGCAGCAAATGAGCTAACAAAACTTGTTTCATAGACATTTCACAGACGAGGCTAAAGCCTAGTCATACACTAAAATGTAAATCTGAGCTGTCTTGTGCTGATCTTAAAACGTGTCAGTGCCTTTGTTTTGTCTCAAGATGCACAGCAGTAATGCCTTTTTCTAAGGCATGTTTATAAAAATGTCCTAATTCAACCATAGCCTAATCATGGCTTAGGCTAAACTCTATCTATAAAACCGGGCCTAAAAACTTTTAAAACAAAAGTGTATATGAAGTAAACTGAAGTTTATCAACAATGAATGACACGTCATTCCAAAATGGAGACTTCTAGTTGTTAAGCACTAGATCTGACTTGATGCTATAAATGAATTTTAGGATGTACCCGTACACTGTCCAGATCAAATCCAGAGCCCTCCATGTCCACAAATGTCTATAAAATGAATACAGAGAAAAGATTATGAAACAGTCTTTAAAAGGAAAGCAATCACAAAAACAGCTGACTTATAATGAACTCACAGGCCTATCAGAATGAGATGGGGGTCCCGGTGGGCCAGGAGGCCCTGGAGGTCCACGAGGCCCTGGCTGACTTTCACCTCGATCTCCCTAAAATGAAAACAAACAAAAAGTTGAACTGGCATTCTGTAAAAGGCATGCACAATTCAATTCTAAATGGTGCACAACCCTGATAATGTCATAATAAGCCTCGATAATAGACACCAACAATACTTACTTTATCTCCTTTGAGTCCAGGACTCCCAGGAGTTCCAGGAAAACCAGGAGGTCCAACTTGACCCTGTTACAAAAACAGATTTTTAATTATTTGCACATGAACGTAAACAATCAGACTTGTCTTCCTATTTTATACACTAAAAAACTCCCCAAATACAGAAGCAGGTATGATTTCAAATAGAAAAATATTGAAAGATATACTTGATGCAGGTCTATTTTATAACAGTGTTTTATGAAATGCATTACTTACAGCTTTTCCATCTTCACCAGGGTCACCCTATAAAGGAGAGGAGAGAATATTCGTTTTGTTCAGATATGACCAATGCATAATGCATAGTCTCAAGGGCAGAAACACAATGTGCCTTTGTGTTTGCAATGATGCATATCTTAAACCTGTATTAACATCATTCTCTGCTTGTGATTGGGAACGCCATAGGGATCTATTACTGTTCTAACACATCAACGGCAAATGCAAGACCACTTATGACACATACGATTATGGTATAACACTGTTCCTTTTAAATGGAAATGCATTCGCTAATAGAAAAGAGAGCCAGTAATTGAACCATTCCTTTGACTGTGATCTACTCACCGGCTCTCCGTCAGCTCCAGTAGGGCCAGGGGGTCCTGGTGGTCCGGGTGGTCCTCTTGGTCCTGGCACCCTCTGCACAACTGACCCATCTCCCCTCGTTTCTACTTCTGCACTGGGTCCTGGGGGACCGGGAGGCCCTGGAGGCCCCGCAGGGCCACGGTCACCCTTCGATCCAGGATAACCAAAACCAGAACTGCCCTGAAACCAAAAAGCAAGAGAGTTTTGACCAAGGATGATGCATATAATATAATATAATAATATAATATTCTTTTAAAAGAATATTGCTCTTGGTGTGAATTGGCTTCAAGCTTTGTAAATGGAAAAAAATTAATAAGCATTCAAAAAAGGAAATTAATCTCTAAAAAGAGAGAGTTGATCCTTTTTCATTCACTATTGGTATTTTATTCATGAAACTCAAAAACAAACATTAGGCAGATCATGCATTTGCCTATTATCTAATTTTCTGTTTGCAAGAAATAATAACGAAAGCAGGGTGCATGATTGAAGAGTAAATTAAAATTTTGGCATACACTTTTCCTTTAATTCACATTTAACAGATAAAAACCAGTCATAGGTAGAAGCATCAGAACAAACCTTCATTCCTTTCTCTCCTGCGTCACCCTGTGAAAACACAGACAAAAATGATTGACCTGTCTGCCACTCTCACCACTCTAACAGATGGCTGAACATTCAAGCTCCCCATCATTGACTTCACACATTACTGGCAATTCTGAAGGGCATAAAACTTCAATATAACAATTCGACGAAAAAAAGGGCCTTGCAAACAATCACTTTATATAAACTCAGAACTCATCTCATATTAGCTGTTAGCACAGCCTGTGTTATTGTTTTAACAAAAAGAGTTTAGATACATAGCTGCTTCTATAAAAGTAATAGCTCTGACTCTCGATTCTGACTGAATGAGCCACATTCAGAACCGTTAACCAAAACACACACACCTAACATTGCATATCAGTTGAACTGTAGATTACAACTGTAAGCAGTCTATAGTTAAATGAACTATATCACTGCTGGATTATTTGAACAAAAACAACAACATCCCTATTAGAATAATGGACATGTTCTCAAGGCCTATTCCTTCATACCAAGCTGTTCAGTACTCAGGACTTAACACACCTTTGCTCCTTTTGCACCGCCACCAGACACAGATCCAGATCCTGCATCGCCCTTCGGCCCCGCAACACCTCTGTCACCTTTGGCACCCTTCTCTCCTCTGTCTCCTCTGTCTCCTTTTGCACCTGTACATTTTAAAAAGTCTGGTTAATATAAAAATAATTCTTTTTAAATGCTTTACATTTTGGAAAACATATCTGGCTCATATCTCACCCCAAAAACAACAGAACAAAATAAGAAAATAGACTTTGCAGGTATTCAATAAAGTCTCTTTTCCAGATTTTTTAACATGGTGGCATAATTTTTTTCTGTCAACTCAATTTTTCCATTTACTCAAATGCAAAATAAATCTGATTAAAGTCACTGTAATGCAAAAAGGGGTTATTTTAATTAGCCTAACATAAATGCTATACACCAAATGCTAGGTTAATTATTATTAAAATATAGCTAGCTTTAATATAGTTACAAGAACGAAACTTTAAACTTTAAAAGTAAAACATACAGACTCACTATGATATTGAGGGGAAAATGTGCAAATTTTTTATTTTTTTTTTAAAATAATGTCAGAATGCATAATATCTAAATGACCCTAAAAAGGCTTATAATGTCTTCTTAAAAAAATAAATTAAATGTATATTTTTATTTTATTTATTATTATATTTTGAGGTGAAATGTGACCTGGCATGTTTTTGTGATAGCATAAGATAACTTAAAAAATAAATAAAAAAATAAAATAAAAATTAGTATATTCAAGGAAGATGGGCCAAACTCCACATATTCATGTAAGAATATGCCTACCAGCAGAAGCTTCTATAAGCAGGTCAATAAGCGTAGTGTTTTGATAAAACAACACAAATACATCATAATAATTCTAGCAATAAACACCATACATTAGCAGCAGCAATACTGCTCACTCCCAGTCTGCTCCAGTCCCTCTGCCTATTGCAGGCATCTCTACACACATCCACAGCTTTTTGCCAGCTTTTCATGCAAAGCTTCATGTAGAAATTCAGAGAATTTCTGCCGATAATTTCTGCTGAGAATTTCTATCTAGAAATTCCAAGTCCATTTGAGAGATTTCCATCCCTTCATTAGCGACCCACCTGTTGGACCTGCAGGACCGAGTCTGGACTCCAGAGAATACAGTGTGCCATCGCCAGCTGAGCCTGACGTACTTAGAGAGTTTGAAGCTTGTCTAGAATCATCATACGACCCTGAAGTTTGCCTGCTAACACCAACTGAGTCAAGATTTTGTCGAGAGTCACCATAACGGCCAGAAGTTTGTCGGGAACCATCATATGAGCCCGATGACTGTCGAGAACTACCATACGATCCAGAGTTTGTTTGGGAATCACCATATGAACCAGAAGTTTGTTCAGAATCACCGTATGAGCCGGATGTTTTCCGAGAATCACCATAGGAGACAGATGTTTTTCGGGAATCCCCATATGAACCAGATGCTTTTCGAGAACCTCCATATGAGCCGGATGTTTGTCGAGAATCACCATAGGACCCAGACGTTTGCCGAGAAGAATCGACTGAGCCTAATATTTAACAAAACTTACCAATTCACATCATTCTGAAGAAAGATTCATTTCAGTAAACCATTTACAAAAAGGTGTAGAAAATTGTATTGATTTGAGGTAGTACACAAACAACAAAAACTTTAATTTTAAAACATAATAATATATAAAAATAATAATGTTGGTTTTATTATTATTATTGTCAGTGATTTTATGTTCTGTAATTGTGATATAAAATCTGTATATTAGCAATGAGATTTTCAGAAATAAAAATGTGTACAACTATACATTTGTATAAATACAATATGTAAACAACAATTGAGTTAAATACACACACACACACAGATATTTTATAGATTTTCTTTTTTCAAATATCCTGTTTTTTTATGTTATCATGTGTATTTTATTGTGTACAACCTAATCAACATAACCCAATTGCAGTTTGATTGAGATTAATTGGAATACACAATGAAAAAAATGTTTTTTTAAAAATTGTTAAAAATGGAAATGTGTTTTTTTTTATGAACTCTTAATTTGTATATATATATATATATATATATATACATACATCATTCAAATTATTACATTATAATACATATTGCATCATAATTATATTTTGGAAAGGAAATGTTTTGTATACATCAAAACTGAAATAATGCCTTAGTCTTTAAGCCATCTATAACCTATAACAAAACCTGAATAACTCAACTTTTTCAGAATACTTGTGCAATTAAATGTACAGAGACACAGTCAAATTTGCTTTGCACCAGTAGAGGGCGCCAAATACCACTGTGACTGCTCTATAAACACAATTGTCAGTCTACTCCAGGGGTGCCCAACCCTGCTCTACTCTATCATGTCTATCACAAGACATGTTTGCAATATCACAAGATCAGTGCTGTAAGACCATAAAAAATTCAGTCAACCATCACTGGTACACTTTCTAATTTGCCTAATGAATTTTCTTTCATGAAAAAAATGACAGAATCAGAAAGTTGTAAATGAACCCAGAAAAAAAAACAAGTTTGCGAGAAGAAGAAGAGTCACTTAAGTGTTATACAGAGCAATATGCACTGCTGATGGGCTGTGCTGTCAGGCTAGCTGATGTTTTACAGATCTGACACTGAACAGAGTGAAAGCTCACCTGTCTGCTGCTTCTCAACAAGCGGTCTGCTGGTCACCGGCGGCTGCTGGATCGGCCGAGAGGAGGGAGGGGTCGGCTGCAAATGATGCATACCATTAATATAGCAATTAACATCAACTGTAAAATAGTGTATATCTTACATAACAGCGTAGCTTAAACATCAAAAGTACATCACTTCTCAAGCCTTTCGTACCTATTTCTGACACAGTTTAATTTCATTTCACTGCTTGTAGACCCTCTGTGACCTCAAATATCAACATCAAAAAATAGACATTCGATAGGGGAAAGCAAAGAACCGTGACACTGCATTAATATTTGTACACTCGCACACTTCAACTGGGAGAGAAATACAAACATACAGCTACCAGCTCCTTGAAGAACAGCTTCCAGGGCAGGACGATTGAAGCACAGACACAAAGCGGGCCTGACCTTGCACTTTACAAATCATGTGCTGCTGAAACAGCAGAACCTACTGATGAAATACTGTAGCAGGCATCGGGTTCTAGAACACTCTGATCCTCAGATTTCACTCTGGGATTGAGAAAAAGGAGACTTTGGCGAGAGGATATGGAGTACACTGGCCAGTGTGAGAGAATGCTGACGGTGTATTTTCGGACTAAGAGAACGATCGTCTTAGGGAATGCAGGCCACGGGTCCTGAGGTCTAAAGATAGGGGTCAGGGGTGGCCAGGTGGGGGCTGTCCGGCTACACCAGGAGGGATTGCTAAACATCTGCCATCACAGTCACTGCTGGAGAATCTCGGCAGCTACTCTGACCTTGAACACATTACACTGAGTTAGGCTGGAGAAATTAAGGACACGCAGGAGATCTAAAGGCACGGAAGAATATTTCCTTGTGCATTAAAAAAGGGGCCATTATTTGCTGCCACATGTTTTTTGCATCATGGTCTTCTAGGAGAGCAATTTGGATCATCGCTTGGAAAGTACTCGCTTCTTTGGATACGTTCTAGTTGTGGGAAACCTCCTCAGCTTTGTTATAGAGAAGTCTAGAGATGGGTTTCTGAAACTATTTGATAAAACAGATCCACAGAATAAGTTTTTTAAGAGTTTGTTTTAAAGTTTACATACATACACAGCTTTGTTCAATGAATTCTATCTATCTATCTATCTATGTGGCCCTGGACCACAAAACCAGCTTTAAGTACCAATGCTATATTTGTAGCAATAGCCAAAAATACATTGTATGAGTCAAAATTATAGATTTTTTATGTTTATGCCAAAAGTCATTATAGGACATTAAGTAAAAATTATGTTCTATTAAGATATTTTGTAAACTTCCTACTATAAATATATCAAAACTTAATTTTAATTAATTAATTTATTCATTTAATTTATTTTAAATTGTAATCATTTTAATTATATTTTGATAACATTTATTTTCTGTAATTTTATCAATTTTTAAAATGTATATTATTTTTACATTTTTTAATAATGTGTGTGTGTTAAAAAGAATACAAAACACAAGTAAAAACACTGGATTCCAAATTTAAATGCAATTTTATGTGTGGTCCCAGACCCCTGTGTACTGTATATATTAGTGCTGGGCAATGATTAATCGCGATTAATCGCAACCAAAATAAAAGTTTTTCTTTACATAATATATNNNNGTAAAGAAAAACTTTTATTTTGGATGCGATTAATCGCGATTAATCATTGCCCAGCACTAGTATATATATATATAAATATATATAATGACTGTGAGAAAAGATAAACATAATTAGAATACACTGATTACATGCTGAAATTCTATTTCTTTTTTACAGAAAAGTGTAATGAAGTCAAACATGTGTTTACCACACTGTCACAAGACTACTTCTCTCCCTCTCATAAAATTAGACTACACAAAGAGGTCTATACACAGTTTACAAGAATGCATGCCCACCAGGTGCCCTCTCCTCAAATGCACTTTCCAACATCCAAAGAGAGTCGGATTGACTGTGAAACAAGCGTGGAAAATATCCCAGAGGGGAATGTGGCATCCATCAAAATAGATTCCATGGTAAGACAAAAGAAAGTTTACTTTACAGCACTTCGGAATGCCGTATTTCTGTCACAGCGTGTTAAAACACATTGCGTACTGCAATAGCAAACAAAAACTGTGTCATTTAAAATTGCTAGGTTAGAATTAAATTAATACCTGCATGCTTGGCAGCAGCTGTTGTAAAATATAATGGCTATAAATACTAAAGACGCTGCTATGAAGCAGCTACGTTCGCATAAATGTAATATACTCAAAAAATTGAAAAATTGGCCTAAATATACTGAAATGACACTAAACCACAGGACTGATAAACAGAAGACACTTATGGAAGAAGATCGTTGCAGTCCACACCTAACAGCCACCTGGTTTCTTTCCATTGTAATTAGCTCTGGCAAGCTCAGACACGGGCCTCACACATCAGTAGCAAAGGGTTCATTTCAATTTCCACATGGCCTATTTCTGGATTAGTAACACAAGGCATGGGAAGAAGGGCTTTAACATCTGGGATTGGTCTGGAGATAATAACACTCATCCGGGACTTTCCCCCAGAAGATGAGCAAGTGCACAGCTAGAGACCTGTCAAAACTCATAAGCTGCTGCTCTGGAAATAGTCGGGAACCTCATTCGAAGTTTTAAGTGTGGACATTATATGGATCACAACCAGTTTACAAAAGTGAGATCAGCTTTCTGAGGGAAAATAAAAGCAGTACCTGAATTGATGGTGGTCCCTCTCCATCTCCACTTGCTCCGTAATCACCTGATCCCTGGAGATTCTGAAGGAGAACGGAAAACTGCATAAACTCCCTGAGTCTTAATAATGAGAAAGAGTCTTTATATCACACTCTTATCTAAATGACTGGAGGGCATGTGATACGTCATTTGTGACAGCATTTTCATTTTGGGGTGCACTATTTCTTTAAGGTTCAGGTTTAATGTAAATTTAGCTCATTCGTAGGGTTTTGGTTTAGTTCCCAGGAAACAAAGAACTAAAATATATATATGTACCATAAAATGCATTGTAAGTTACTTTATACACAAACTTCAGCCAAATGCATAAATATAAATGTAAAATGATGTCGCAGCAATTCTGAGATGAGTCACCTGGGGCAGAGAGTCTAAATCTGACTTGCACCAGGCAAGCTATTCCTTCCACACTGTCCTCATTTATAAATGACTACACAATAACTAACAATAACACACACTTCAGAGCATTCATTTATATATCTAAAAAAATCCACTTGTTTGAGAATGCAGACTAGACCATGATTTATGCAACAATTTTAGTACTTTTCACCTCGCTGCGTTAGCCAATCTTTGGATTACTCACCCATTTTAGAGCCGCTTAACTTTCAATAGTGTGTGTGTAGCTGTGATGTATAACAATTACGTAGCTATTTCTCTTTTCACAATTAGTTCAGAGGCAAAGCTGCTAAGATGCTGAAGCAGAGACTTAATTAAGGCATGACACATGAATGAAAACGACTATTTCACTAATAGTATTCTTTAGATCATTTGCTTGGTTCCTAAAAAGGGACTTACCAACACAAAAATACACTCACACTCAAAATATCTAATTATCATTATCAGTAAACCCCCAGGAAATATATATATATATATATATATATATATATATATCCTATAAGATATATTGATACTACAAGGGTTATACACACAAAAC
>JAUCMS010000153.1:16119873-16144293 GCA_032357445.1 Enteromius radiatus | reverse complement strand
CTATATATATATATATATATATATATATATATATATATATATATATATATATATATATATATATATCCTATAAGATATATTGATCCTACAAGGGTTATACAAACTAAACACAAAATCATTTTTCCAAACAAGCCTTGAAACGTCCTTGGACACTCTTATTTGAACACTTATGGTCTTACCGCATCAAAGTCATCCTCATCTTCTTCACAGTGCCGTTCAGCTGCCCCAGGGTCTTTCAGCACCCTGATATCACCGATAACACCCTAGAACAAACACACACACAGATTACTGAGCTTATTTTGATGGCCATGGCAGGTGTGGTGACATACAGTCCATGCTGTAGGGCAGCTGCTCATTAGAAACTGAATCCACTGCACCTTCCACAGCAAAAACACTGGCAGTCAGATAATAATGTGTGCCTGATATCACTTTTAAAACACATGCCTATCCATCTCCATGTGGGATTACCCTTTCAGGAGTTTTAGCACATATAGTGATGGCATTCAACACAAGAAACACATTTAAATATACAATAGCCACTATAAATGTCTTACTAAAGGGATAGTACATGCAAGAAATGAAAGTTCAGCCCTTCTTAAATCACTCTGATATTGCTGCAGTGCTATATGACTTGGTTTATTCTGTGGAAGACAAAAGGAGATGTTTAACAGAATGTTGATGCTGCTCTTTACCATACAATAAAAATGAATGGGGCCTAAGAGCCGTCATGCTGCAGACATAACAAAAACACAATAAAAGTAGTCCATACAACTATTTCTGCTTTATTTTAAGTCTTCTGAAGCCATATGATAACTCTTAGTAGCTGAAGACCAACATATAAACTATAATTAAGTTATACATGAATGAGATTTGAAAGCAACTAACAAGATTGTCAGTGAATATTTCTCAGATGAAGCTTTCAAAATCTGCAACGGACTACTGTTAGGGTACTTGGTGTGACATCGGATTAACTATTCACTATCATAAAGAACAGCATGAGCATCCAAATATCTTCTTTTTGTGGCCTACAGAGAAATAAATTAATACAGGCTCAGTAACTTATTGCACAATTTCATTTTTGGGTGAACTATCACTTTAAGATCTCCATTCAAGATCCCTTTGGGATAATAGGAATTGTGGGTAAGTTGCTGGAAAGATCTGACAGGATCGCTCATGTCTAAAGAGCTGAGGTCAAAGGTTTAGTAGCAGAATGCAGTGAAGGAAGATTTATGATGTCTTAATTGCCCTTTTGTTTCACGCTGTGACCTGCTAAGACCCTGTTAAAGCCCCAACGCGGGGTCAGATCTACAGACCTGATCGCCCCACAATTCTGCAGATAAGCACATGGTCTTAATGAGAGGGATGAAATAGCAATCATATCCTGCTTAATCAGGTCTGTAATTATGATGGCCATCTCCTTATGGTGGAGTTCCCACAGGAAATGGAAGCCACATGAAACAAGGAGCCACACTGAACCGAACAAGATCCATCTGCTTTTGAGTGGCCATTATGAGCTCTGGGAAATGTGAGGCATTTCTGCTGCCTCAGTTGCCTCACTATGGTTATTGAACAACATGCTTGAAAGCACTAGCATAACTGGTGGAAACAAGGCAGGGCATTCAATCACATCACTTCACAGATCAGTTAGGCTGCTTTAGTAGTACAGCAGCTGGTGAAGAATCTGCTAGCCTATAAAAGCTGCTTTTGTTCATTATTTTTGAATATATAGTAAATTGCACATATTTAAAATTCTATTTTATATTTCAAGGTCATGGAGCCACCAAATTATTTATATTTGGAGTATACTGTATATACATATATACATACATATATATGATTAATGTAACATACTTAATTACATATTTTATTTATATAATTATTAATTATTCCTGGATGATTTTCATTTAATATTAAGTTTGTAATGTTTTTTATAAAAACTCAAGAAAACTTCCTGTGACAAAAAGACAACTGCCATCCCTGACAAAAAGTTAAAATACCTGAAAATCTTAAAAACAAAAACTGATAGAAAGCTTCTAAATATCAAACTTAATATTAAAAAATTAATCAAGTAAGGAATGCGTAAATAAGTAGGCAATAAATTATTTTACATTTATTTTACAATTAAATTAAAAAATAAATATATTAAATAATACAAGATTTATAAAATAAACAAATAATATAATTTTATATTTGTATAAATAAAATACAAATATAAATTTATATAAATGAATTCTTAAAAAAGAAGTATGCAATTCCATTACATAAAAAATTAAATGGTGTGAAAATAAACAAATATTACAATTACCATTTTGTATTAACTGATGTAATGTTAAATAAAAAAATCATAATAATAACAAATAATATAGAAATACAATTTAATAAAAAAGGATAAATAGCATACCTAAATAAATAAAAAAAAAACTTAAAAGTATGCTATTGGTTCTTATGTGACTTAATTCAGGGGAAGAATACGTTCGGTGGTCAGTTTTCACTGATCTGAAATCAAGCTGTGGGGTCAGATGCTGGACACTGCCAGAAAAACTAACAGGAGCTAATTGCTCCCCTGTGGTTTTTTAAAGCAATTAACTACTCTATGCCAAGGAAAGATGAGTAGACCATTTTACAAGAAGAATGTTTGTTGTGTCTTAAACAGGTCAATTTGAGCAATCAAATCATCAAGACTCACTCAAGCACAGACACTTTCATTGCACTTTCCCTTTTCTGGCTTAAGCTAACCTTGATTTGACTTGTTTTAACTGAGATATTGTGATATGAAAGTATGAACTGTGTACATACCAAAAACTTATCAGAGTCTGCTCCACTGGCATGACCAACAAACACTCCAGCCGTGGCATCCAGGTCCATATCATCCGGAGACCGCTCAAAATTCATGACCTGAGGATCTGAGTCACAGTTGAAGTAGAGGGAAACATGCTCGTTCAAAACACTGATGGAAAACCGGGTCCAGGTGTCCACCATGGAGGGCACGGAGAATCTGGCCGCCTCGTATGAGCTCTGCGAGTCAGGCTCGGTGTAGTAGAAGATGATAGACTGCTTGCCCTTCTCCACCGCTGACAGCTTCACACCAACATACATGATGTTCTGAGTTGGGTCACTGATGGAGAAGATGACTCCAGGCTTGGAGGACGTGGGCTTGATGTTGAAGATGAGAGAGAAGTCACGAAAGAAAGGGTTGGGCAGGTGACCCGCCGCTGACTGACCCACATTAGAGCTTGGGTCAAACACATAGCCGGGGTTGTTAGCATCGTCAAACACTTTGGAGACGCCATCAGGTGGAGGATCACCAATTAACTGCAACAGCGACACTCCACTTTCTTCTGTGGAAGAAATAGAAAACAATATAAATGGACTTCACAAAGAACAATACAAAAGGGAATGGTCAGGGATGGGCGGCAGGCTGGGACTAGGTTAAAAAGCACTTTATTAGTCTGCTTAAACATGTATTGTAGAGGAAGTGCTCAACATTGACCACTGTGATAGAAAATCAAGGGGTGTGTCTTGACTTGAGGAGCGAAATACTGTGAGAATGTGTTATTTTTGGCCGTATATAGCATCTTGAGAGGGCTCAAAGTAATTTCAGGATTGATGATTCACAAATGTGTGAATAAATAAGACAGATGACTCTCTAAAGAATAATTCATGTTCGGGACTTTTTGATGTCCTGAAACAATATACTGTAAAACATTTATCAGCCAATAAAATTAACCAGTTTTAATAGAAAGTGATCCCTTGGATTTATTGCTCCCAGAAGACCTCCTCAAGGATAAAGTTTACTATGTATGTATGGCATTGACATCTTTTTTTTTTTTTTTAAGAATGTTTTATACTATGTGAACAGTCTAAAAACATGTTTATAAGACCTGTGAGACAGCAAAAGTACAAAAGTACTTATGCTTGAATTAAAGGCACAGGGGGATTTCCTGGCAATTATTACAAATTTAGACTACAAAATAAAAGCTGTTATCAGAATTTTAGACAAAGTGTTGAAGAAGACTAATTTCAACATCAACAATATACAAACTAATTTCAATAAAATAAAACTCCTCAAAAATAAAATAAAATATTCCTGGATACTACTTTATTGTATATATATAAATCAGACTCAGACTGCTGGGTGACATCATGAGACTTTAAGAACTATGGATGGAAACCTTCAACCTCATGCTAATATCACTCAGCACAGACATATTTAGCCGGTTGTGAAGATAAGCTAGACATGGAAACATCACAGGCTCCATGTGCTGACATGTCGTGAAGAGGAGGAAAAGGTGTGGGGTTACAGCTGGACAGCTAAAGACCCTTCCTGTCTACGCCCCACACACACACACACACACACTTTGGGCGATTCCGTAAAAGTAAAAATGGTGCTTTGTGCCAAAAGATTCCTCCTTTTTTCTATGACATGAAAGATGATTTCATTTTGTTAGACAAAATAAGCAACATGAAGTGAAAGCACTTCACAAAAAACACTAAATAACATAACAAGTGCTCATTGTACTGATGTATAAATGTGTGTTTTGTAAACGTTAATAGAAACATTAAGAATGATGTCAACTTGTAGAACTCAGAGCTGCTTTCATGCTGTAAAGTAAGTCTTTTGAACCCTGACTTGACTTTGTAAACGCTCTGAAAAAAGACGACCAAGTATAGCTCATGAGCACATGGTCTTATTTATTAAACAAGGATCAAAGTCCTTTAGGGGCTTACATATTCATCATTCAGATGGTGCTTTTGTTATGAGTTGAAACAAAACTCTTCTTGCCTTTGCTGCACATGAAAGGATTAAAAAAGAAAATACACCTTGTATATGGTTTTGGTGTGACGTGCATGTTTAGTGAATAATGTTTAGCTTGTGAACCTAATCTTTGGGTTGATTTAACTAGACAGATGAGAACCACTCTTCCGAGTTTCACTATTCAAAGCATAAACCGTGTCTTTAGATCATGACAGGACAATGACAAGCTTTAAAGAGGAGGAGCTTTTGGAGCTCACCTTGCATTCCTGCACATGTTCAGGTGCTGTTGTGTAAACAGTGGACATGCTAAACCAGCGTTCAGTGGCTAATGGCCACTTCAGTGCGAGACTGGAGTTTTCGGAGACATGTCGGGCTTTTGAAAATCACTTTAGGGAAACCAAAATCCAGGACTTTGGCTTCTCTGACAGCAGGCAATAAATTCTAATCCCCGAATCCAGATGTGCGCTGGGATAGAATGAGACTTACAGAAGCCCCTGAGGTCATGTGTGTCTGCTCTTGTTCATAAATACATAAACCAGACAATTGACACTAATGACTATCATAAAGAAATTTTTGCTTCCATTTTGACAGCATCATCATTATGATCAAACCGGATGAAGACTGGTTAGTGCCAAGAAAAAACAGAATCAACAGCTAAATTGTAAAATCAATAGATTTACTGATGCATGATGCATTTCTGAGTGAAATGGAGTATTCAGTGAGATGGGAAAAAGTGTTTTTTATTCTATTTTTTTAAGATTGACTGGATTGCTTTGGTAACATACCAAAAAAAATGTATATTTGAAAAAAAGAAAAAAAAAAAATTGTATATAGATATATAATTAAAAAGGAGACAAACACAATGTATAATATATAAATGCATAATCTGATGTTACAAAAACATTAAACATTTTTTTACCACTCTCAGTTCTAGTTGATTTCATCTTGTACAAGACAATAAAAACTACTTTTACATTTCTGCTGATGTCTATTAACTTCTTTTCATGACACTGCTGATGACCTGTAACATTCACGTTCACCAACCAAGCCAACTTTGACATCCATATGTGTCAATGTTTTACTAGTTCATTGTAATCTGGTGAAGAACAAAAAAGGGCGCTAAAATTAGCACTTTAATAAAAGTGTCTGTTTATTGATACAAAAAGGCTGGTTAAATCAAACATTAAAACTATTGCAGGCACTATAGGTTAGTGGCCCTTATTAAAAAAACACAAATATATTGTCAACCTTCAGGCCCCTTACACATCAAAATATGACTTTATCATGGGCTCATGAGAAAGGCTTAGGTCTTAAATATTGCTGAAAGAGAAACAGTCCATACACGTTTCAAATCAAACGTCACAGATGACCTAAAACAGGCCTGTGTTGCAGATTTGTCCATTTGTACCTTTTATTGCACACTAGAGAGCATTAAAACAGAACCGTAATACATTTCTCTCTACAATTGGAAACCTGCAAAAGGAACACCTCCATTTCTTTAGCCAATATAATGAAAGTCAGAAATATTGTATGATCCAATTTGACATCAACACTGCCAATTTACCGCAGCAAGCCCATTTAACCTTGGAGGCACAAAGCACATCTCTACTTAGATTCTCAACACTTCCACATTTTAACTTTTTTCTGACAGTCAAGTCATCTTGGCAATTGCAGGAATTGCCCTCTTAGTTGATCCATAACAGAATGAATCGAGCACACTATCTATTGACACTCAAGAGACTCTATTGTTGTGGAAAAATGTCTACGAAAGGCCTCTGACCCAATCAGAAATCTAGCACAATCGCTTCCATTTTCTCAAATCTAATAGTTCTATCTACAAGCTTCACTGGAGTCCAGCCACTACATAACCCTATTATGATCTGTGACACTATTTGAGAAAGCTTTCAGAGCAGCCACGGGAGGATATGAGACCCTACAGAAAATGAAATGTGTGAGCAGCAGTGAGAGGGAGTTACTGACTAAAAGTAATTACTTACAGAACTATTTTTTAGCGCTGCGACAGCAGCTTTAAAACAAAATGATGTTACCGTGGTCAAAGCTACACTGCAGCTCAAAACATTTGTTTTTTTTTTGTTTGTTTGCTTGAAAGAAATGATTGCTTTTATTCAGGATTCATTACATTTCACAAACGTGAGAGTACATGCGTTTTGTAAGTTACAAAAGATTTCCATTTCAAATGAATGCATCGTTTAAACTTAAAGAAAAAACATTAAAGAATTGTGAATAAAATTGACCATGCATGGTTTCCACAAAAATGTGAAGCAGTAGCATTGTTGTCTATACTGATGCTAATAAGAAATGTTTACTGAGCACCAAATCAGCATATTAGAAGGATTAGCTTTGTCAATTCTAATTTCAACTAAATTAAAATAGAAAACTTGAATGTACATCAAAGCTACACATCTCTGTTCCCCTAAAAAAGTCCAATTCTTTTTTGTGAATCAAGAGATGTATTAAAAAACACTTTGTTTCCATAAACCTTACAGTAGAATATTCTGCAAATGCATATTTCAGTTTAATACTGTCATCCTAATTTAGACTGTTACTGTATGTGCCAGACAAATATAAATACCTCATCTTAAAGACGCTGCTCCCTAATACTCTACTCTTAACTACTTTTTAAAAGCAACGTTTCAAAGGCTTTCCCAGCAGAGGGGAATTCTGATGAGGAATGCAAATACCTTAAAATAACAGAATAATTAACCAGAAGACCAATCAATTGTAGTTAAAGGAAGACTAGACAGTCTGTTACATATTAGCTTGTTCTTTAAACATGGCCCCAGAGCCTCACAAAAACTAACAATCTGCACGACCATAGAGATGCCCCTGAGAAAGCCTTACTTTCTGACATGCTGCTTGCATTATAAAAAAAACATTAATATTCTGGTCTGATCTTATCTGCCCTGAGTGACTCTAAACACTGCCAGATCTAATTTAATTTAGTCGTTTCCATTGTTTAAGATGACTCTAAATGAGGCTGTTCTAAATGAGACAGTTATAGTTATATACATACACGGTATAGCTTTCCCTTTAATATATAAGCAAAACAATACATATAATTAAATACCTGATGTTTCCCTAAGTCATAATACATGAGGAAAGTTGTTACAAAGGCATATATAAATATTCATAGGCTTTGTACCAAAATGTAATTATCTGCATATTTTTATTATTCTAATATTAATACAAAATGTGAGATTTCCTTCCACTGTGCCCCTTTAGATTAGCTTGGATGGTCTCCTAAAACATGTTGTTCACTTAAAGTTGTCAATATAACAAGCTGTCTGAAAGATAATGCCTTTTTAGACACACTTTTAAGATAAAGAACACTTGGCCCCAGCAAACACAGGAAATTCAAGCAAGAGTCTACAGTGCAATAGTCATATATAACCATCTGAAGTAGCTATTCATCATGACTCGTTGTGTAGTTATACAGTATATGTTCATTTGCTTCACATGACAGTTTATTCTGTAACAGTGTTTCTAGATGTTTATCACAAAACCACACAAATACCAACGGTGTGCTCTCAGGATTTACTTGGCAGAGGATTGCAATCATAAATTCAGCCTGAACATATGGACTAACAATTCTGTTTAAAGTCACTCCTGCCAAAAATATGAACCTGAAAGCTGCATTTACTGCGTCTCAGCACAAAGACATACTTATTAGAAGACAGATGGCACTATCCTCCAGCCACTGAGACGATGAACATTTATCTGTCCTCCACAGCCATACTCTGGAATGAGGGGGAAAAAGTCATATGAACGGCATACGCATACTGTCAAAAACAACTCGAGATCAAAGTGTTTGCCTCCCAACCTTATGTTCGATAAAAAGAGCTCATGTTTCAATACAAAAAAAAAAACATTTTGTTCCAGAAAAAAAAAACGTAGAGAAGACTCCTTTAGGGTGTCTTTATTTAATAAACCTAAATGAACCAAAACAGCATTTTCAGCATACCTACTAACGACACCAGAACTGATTATGTGTAACCTTCCACTCCCTTAAAATACAAGCTTGCATGGAGGAATGTACTGTAATACATCCAGCTTACAGGTTCACAATTTGACCAGCTGCATGCTTTGATAAGAAACAGCATGCATTATAGAAGATCAATGTGCAGAGGAGTTTCTCTGAGTTTACTTGTACTTGACAAATACCACTTGTAAGATACCTCACTTGAATGTAGGTTAGGGAAGAATGTAGGGATTTCATGGTGAATTTTTTTTTACAGTCTTCTTCAGTTTTATTCTCCTATGTTAACCAAATCTAACCACATATATGACTATAATTATATGTGCACTTACAATTCAATAACAACTTTATTAACAAGTTTAAATCATAATTCTCACACATTCCTCTAACTGCTAAACAAAGTTAAGCTACTTTCTACCAAATGATCCTCAGCAGATCATCATCTTCAGCAATGATCTGCATCATTGCAAAATTAAATGTACTCAACAGATTAGGTTATGCTATTATTGATACTGCATATATAGGGCTTCACACATATGATGAGTCATGATTCACACATCTTCTGACTAATGAACTTACAATTTACTGCCATTCTTGATACATTTTGGGAATAAAATAAATATATATTATATAAAAATATATATTTTATATTTAATCAAATTAGCTTTTCTTTCAAATATATTATACAATTAATTATATTATAATACATGATAATATTTTGAAATGTCTATCCAGGCCTGAAAACCACAACAATCCAAGACCGTGGGAACTAAGAGAAATACAAAGACATAAACATGCAAAGACTTGATTTAGTAGTGCCATGCAGTCATCCTTCACATTTCCATGCAGTTTTGACAAGCGTGCAGAGTGAATGCGTAAAAACACATCTCCCCAGAGTGCTTCCAACTGTTGAAGACCACACACAACACTTACACACAAACAAAACCCCTTGTGAGGACTGGTGAACGACAAACAGACAGACAGGTGGTACTGGTTGAAAATGCATCTCTCTCCTTTTTTTTTTTTTAAAGAGGAAAAGAGATGACATTCTAACCGGCCGTTACCTTTCTGGTTACTAACTGACAAGCACCGATACCCATCATGCTTCTCTTCGGGCAGAGACTGGCACTCCACGGGGAGGCGGCCATCATCCAGAAGCGTCCAGCAACTGTCACGCAGGACCTCGCAGAAACTGCGACAGGGCAGCGGAGGCGGCAGTCCAGGTGTGCCGCACCGAGGTGTCAACAGCAGGCAGAAAAACCATTCCAAGCTATAATGGCAGTTTGACCGTAAGAGCCATGCCCATTCGGTCAAAACCACCTGAACTTCCTCCACGCTGCTTTGATTTAGAAAATTTGGCACTGTGAAACTTTCCACTCCCATTCTGGTGCAAAATGGCAAATCAGCATCGACCGGCAAGCAGCGTGGAGATTTAATGGCTGTTGGCATGCTAGCTACTAAAAACTCGCTTTCAATGGTTAGTAGACTATCTGAGACAGAGTATTCAGAGGAATACGATGTCGTGTTATCATAATCATCATGCTCTGTAGAATTACTTCCATTATTAGTGCTAACATTTTTATGAGAAACATTGATGCCTGCTGGGTCGCTGATGTGCTGAAGTCCATCCATCTGCTCCTCTTTGGCCTGAAGTTTAAAGTTCCCCACATGCAATCTAGTATCTTCACCAGCAATACCCAAAAAGTCGGTTGACGTAACATAGCCATCCTGTCTTTCATATCCAGATCCGGACCCGGAAGCTAATTCAGACCATGACCCACTTACAGATTCTGACTCAACCCCCAACCCAGACCTGAACTCTGATTTCCTCTCATAATGAACTCCATCAGAACTGACCTCTTTCAGGGCATCAGTTACGGAAGCACTTGTACCTGTTGTGCTGGGTGGTTCTGTCCTCGGTGGTGATGTGGGCCTTACAGTTGTCAGGTAAGCCGGTGTCTGTGCGCCCTTTACATTTTCCTTTGAACCATCGAACCAGAACCAGCCATGCGTGTGGCGTATCCTCAAGCAGACCAGAATAAAGAGGCACAGCCAAAACCTGAGCTTAGACATCACGTTCACTTCCAGTCATTCAGCAATTCAAACAGGATCCTGACATGCCCACGATAGTAATCCACACCACACACACAGTCTTGTCCCTGGCTCACTGTAAAGTCACCACAATCCGCCCACAAGCCAGGAAGGAAAAGTTTAGAGGAGGAGTAACATATTTAAAAGAGAGCTGGGGGCTGGTTCGTCATTGGCCTAGCTTGGGACCTTTTCCTCCCCCGTAGCTCCATCTCCCCTTTGTCCTTGTGAAAGAGTGTCTCTGATGATAGATATTCTTACCAAAAATGCCTGCAAGGCGTCCTTTTGTATACCCCGGTGCTTCTAAATGCCCTCACTGATGGAATTTAGAGTTGTTTCAACTTACTTTTACAGCCTTTAAAAGGGCCAAAAGAAATTCCTCAGACCCCCTGTTACACAGAAACAAGCTGTGCAAAATGTACGCTTTTCATGGTTTTAATGTCATTTGCTTAACCAAATAAATAAACTAAAGTTGCATTTTCTGAAGGAAAAATGTTTGCTTACAAGGCATGAAAGTAATATTTAAGTAGTTTCTGCATCAGAGAAAGCTTTCTGTTATTACAGTAACAATCAATATGCAAACTATGATACCTAGTTAAAACAACTTCCCCTTTAAGATCCTTCTGATGATATGGTACAAAATGTATTTCCGTTTGGGATACAGAAGTGTCATGAATCAATTTATAACTACTGTACATCAGTGAAGTTCAAACAGTAGCCAAATGAACTCCAGTATATGGGCTGAAACCAACCCCTATCCAGTCAATATAAATCTTGCTCTCTGGCTTAAACTTACAATTAGTTTTGCCCGAGCCCACCCTCTCCTCTGCACTTTAAGCAGGACACAGTTACAGAGTTATCTAGAGCTTGTTCAGACAAGCCTACATGGGCTGGTGACAGAGACACTCTAAATACTAACTGACCCTCTATGAGGACTGTCAAACTATTAAGATTTATTCTTAAGAAACGTTCAAAGTATGTGCACATGCATCAATGGATGTAGTGCCTCCCTCTGCACAATGTAAAATGTTTAAAGTTAATGAAGTAAGTTTTACAAAAAAATACTATTTAAATTTTTCAACTTCAATTACTTGCAGTTTATTTGGAATTATTTGTGAATTTTAAAAGCAATTTCTGAGTATAAACCGTTTCGATACAATTTATCCATTCTATAGAAGGTATATGAATTGTTAAATGAATGGAAAATTAAGCAGACAGTCTCTAAATCATGTATGTGTTGATAAGTTGTTTATACCTTTGATTGATTGACAAATAAATGAAATCATGTATTTTAAAAAAATGCTTATTGTCAACTAAAATCACAGTATATACCACTTTAGTCATAAAAAAATGTACTACAAATTGATGTCAGGAAGAAATATTGACAAAAATTAAAGAAAAATAAAAACTATATAAAAAACGGTAAATGTAAATGTAGAAATGCAACTAAATACTGCTGAATTTTAATGTAAAGAATTAGATTTTTAAAAAAAAGCACTTTTTTTCGTCCCAGCACTTACCTACTTTTAGTAGTGCAAAATAAAAGTTGAGGGAAGAAAAAAAACTACTCTCCTCAGTCTAACACTATAAGCCAATAGATACAATGAAGCCTTGTGTGATGTTGTGGACAGAACAGACTGAGCACTGGATTTAAGATGAGACGAGGACGCATAATTACTCTTTAGGGTTTTGATGTAAACTGGATAGCAGCTGAAGCAGGGGATTTGGTTCAAAGAGGACTCTAGAGCTCCCTTATTAAACAGTGAAAGGGCACAACGAGCAATGCAGATTTTCCAGAAACCTACAACGTCTGCCAATCCCCTTGACAAACAATGAAGAAGTCAATCCCTCACAACAATTCATCAGGAACAGACAAAATCACTGGGGCTGCCCACAGTGAGTGTGGGAATGACATTAACAAATGCCAAGGAACAGTAGTGTGGACAGTCCTCGAACCCCAGCCAAGAACACAGTGAATCTACTAGCATGCACTCAAGTGGACGCTGCTGGAAGAGTTCTCAGTGGCTCTGTGCCAAAACATTGTGAGCTGCAGATAACTACCTTCAAAAGTTCCCATTAAAGGGTTACTCCACCCCAAATTTTTTATTTTGTCATTAATCACTTACCCCAATGTCATTCCAAACCAGTGAAAGCTTCGTTCGTCCTAGGAACACAGTTTAGGATACTTTGGATGACAACCAGGAGGCTTTTTCCATTGACTGCCAAGTAATGAACACTGTTAAGGTCCAGAAAAGTATAATGGACATCGTCAGTGCACTCCATCTGCCATCAGTGGTACAACCGTAATGTTATGAAACTATGGGAACACTTTTCTGGACCTTGACAATGTTCATTACTAGTCAGTCCATGGGACAGTCACAAACCTCCCGGTTTTCATCCAAAGTGTCTTAAATTGTGCTCCGAAGATAAACAAAGCATTTAGAGGTTTGGAACGACATGGGGGTAAGTGATTAAGAATAAAAAAATTATTTTGGGGTGGAGTATCCCTTTAATGAAATTTTGAGGACAAACATGTCCATTATCCATTGTTAATAATGTAACGATGTGTGTCAGTCCGCACAGCTTTTGGTTTGTCAGTGTGGCAAATTCCCATAACCCGTAATCTCTCATTCCTCATTTCCAGTAAATACACTAAGTGTTGTTCACAAAAATGTGCAGAATAATGGTAATTGTGACTGCAAATGGAACTGCACTATGTCTGAATATGCACTACATTGTTAAAAAAATCGAATTTTGCCACTAGAGTATGTTCTATACATGTATATTATGAATGTGTTTCTGGACTTACTACATCTGGCTTTTTGACTTTAACATGTGAATATCACTCGAAACTTTTGTGAACACTTTGCCAACTTTCCACCAAATAACTGGCTTCAGTGCAGATTCTTGTTTTAACAAAACTGGCAAAACAAAAGCTGCATTTAAAAGAAAAAAAAAATCCATATTAAGTAACCAAAAGATTTAGTACAGTTTAGCCAATTTTTGCAAAAATGAAAAATGACCTACATGAAGGAAATTAATACAGAACGCATGATTGGACTCCATTACTCGATGTATTTTTGATGACATTCTTCATTCTTTCTTTTTGTCTCTTTACACAGGAAGTAAAGGGTAATGAACTGCAAACACAGCTTTTCCTTTACCCACAAGGACACTGAAACACGAGCAGCTATGAGAACATGACATTGACACATGCTTCTTATTTCCTTGAGTCAAAATGTCACATATATCACAAAAAACAGCTAACAATTCAATAACTGGCTGAGGTCCTGCTGTTAGCTTTTACACAAGGGTTAATGCTAAACCTCATCATTCAGGTCCTACATGGGTGGGAATCTTAGTTCACAATTCTCTGCGGTGACTCCCCCGCAGTCGTGACCTTTCTCGGCGCATGTTCAGGGCCAACGTGTTCCCTGCCATCAGCCAAAAAGTGGATGAAAGCTGCACTCATCAGGATGTGATTTAACATGAATTGTAAAAGATATGGCAGCTTTTATTCTTTGCTGGTACAGCAGGTGCTGTTTTTCTTCTGGGGAGTCCCTGGTTTTTAATGACTGAGATATTCTTGGGTGCCAAGGAACTCTAATGATTGGAAAGTTTGCCATCTGAGCTTTGTTTTGGGCAAAACTGGTATTAATCATACACCAATACCACACAAGTTAGTCTGAGAAGCTCGAGGTGCACGGGATATGAGAGATGTGTGGCCAGAAAGGATGGGTGGCCAAAAACAACACCCACACCGGTATGCTTTCAGTCACACTCCTCTGCAAACTCCTATGAGAAAACTGAGCTTTCCTGACATTTCCTGCCTCCTCTCGTCGATGAGAAACGTATCCCGGACATGTAGTTTCCTTGGGTGTATTTGAATAAAAATATCTATGTTTTTATTCAGCCCTCTTTGTTTGGATGGTTTTCATCAAAATGATATTGTCTCATAAGTGTGTAAATCACCAAATTAAAGCAACAGTTGAAACAGACGAAAATGTTATATTGTACACTACTATTCAGAAGTTTGGTGATCAGTATTTATTTATTTTTTAAAGATTAATACTTTTATTCAGCAAAGTCACATTAAAATAAAAGTAGCAATAAATGTATTTATAATATTACAAAGACTTTTAATTCAAATAAATGCTTATTATTATTTTTTTTATCACAGTTTCTATAAAAATATTAATCAGCACAAATATTTCCAACATTGAAAATATTAAAAAAATTTATCTTTTCCATTAAAGGAGTCCATTACATTAAAATATATTCAGACGGAAAAAGGTTCATTTTAAAACGTTATTATTATAAACTTACATTTAACTTCATTCATTAATGTTTTACTGTATTTGTTTATACAAAAATGTTGCCTTGGTGACCATCTTTTTTGTAAATAAATGTCAAACTCAAAAAAAAACAAAAAAGCTCTAAAACATTTATTCCAAGATTCTGGTTAAATATAATAAATGCTCAAATTTAAGTGCATATCATAGTGAAAAATCTATGTTCGAATGTATACAGCGTATATATATATATATATATATATATGACATACGTTTTAAAAATATAGTTTATAGGGTTGTAACAGCAATAAGGTGAATTGGAAACTAGACAAATGAAAGGATCTTGTGAATTTAAGCAAAGCTTTCTGTATTTACAGGTGACAGGGAATTTGCTGAGTGCTTGTAATTAAGTTGAGCACAGGGATAATAACAGCATCTCATCCTGTTTCCGCTGTCCACAGGATCTCTTTTTAAATGCAGACAGAATCTGAACCTCTTAGAAGTTATGAGATGTCCTTGATTCACAATAACACAGAAACAGATGTGACGCGGGTTTACTGCATCAGTAAACAAGAGCAGACAGAACAACAAAACTTGATTAAGTATGTTCTTTGGGATTCCCCGTTTAGTTTTGTCATAACATAGTCAAACAGCATTGATGCACAGACACTCCTACAGGCTTTTTAAGGTCAATTTTAGTTTAAAATTCTGATCCTAATGAATCCCAAGGTCACAGCTGAATGTAATGTTTAAACACTTTTAGGTACAAGGACCTACAAAGTAAACCTTGTCTTGTTTTAGTACGTGAGACTAACAAGAAACACCAGAAAGAATTTAATAAACAAAACATTCTATGTCATATACGAAATACAGGTTTAGATCAGATTAAATTGAAGACAAAATACAGATTAGATTAATCTAACCTCTTAACACCATCCAAAGGGGAATACTTAATGATCACATGCTGCAATTTCACTCTTGGACTTCTAAACTGAGCTCATGTGACCCACTTTACCCTTTAATTGCTGTGTCAGTCCTAAATGGACACCATATTGGACTACTTACAGAAGAATTTAGAGGGGTCACATCACCTGCTAGTCCAACATTTCACAACAGTGGCCTATGTCACCTTACATGTCTACTAAAACCTACATATTTTCAGAAACGCAAGCTTACAAAACTACAACATGCTCAAACCAATAAATATTTATTGTTTTGTGTCATTCAAATGACATTTGCATGACTACTGAAAAGCTTCAGAATAGCACAGCAGTCAATATAACAATAACTAAGCATGTAATAATAAGATCCCTGCCAAAAAGCCCCTCACAATGTCCAGTGAACGTTGTAGCTTCCTCCAATCTGTCCTCACCTGTCAGGTCTCCCATTTCGTTTAATTTCAGAGAACTATACATCCAAAATAACATACCAAATTAGTTAATTTGATATAGGCTCACAAAAGCTGTAGACATTTCAACACAAGTCCTATATTATTATTGTTAATTCTTATGTGTCTATTCTATCTATTTCTAAATACTCTGAGCTTATGTGTCAAGCTGTTTTTTTTACAGTTTTGGGTGAACTAGCACAAGGTAAATACACAAAGGAAATGTGTGCAAATGGATATAGTAGGCCATGCTGCTCATTTTCTGCACACATTGAAAGATCTATGATGATCTACAGTATGAGCACTCTAAGGAGCATATGGCAGATCCATATGATGTGTTTTTACAGCTACAAGGGGTTGTCACCCCTGCACTGGGTCTCCATACAGCGAGGTCACCCTGAAAAAACAAACCTACAAGGTCCAGTGATGTTACAAGCAGCTTGCACAAAAAAAAACACCCGCAGCCTGAATCAGCTACAAACTAAAACACAATCCACATCCAACAACATTCACCTACACTGGTGCACCAATCATGTTTTATGTTTGCACATTAATGTTAACTTAGATAAGTATTCATAGGTATTCATATGGGGGGTACAGAAGGATACCTCATCTCCAACTTCAAAGACCTGGTGACAATGACATGGAATGCATGGCATGCCTTCATGACACCAGCAGGCTTTTGTCTGGACCTCTCCGGCTCTCTGTGGGTAGAGAAGTCAGCAGGCGAGCCACAGGAGGGCATTTACATGCTAAACACTGCTTCCTCTGAGAGGGCACGCTGGGCTGAGTTTACCCAGGGGGACAGAAGACCGTTTAAAAAAGTAATGAGTTTAGTTAAGAGGAATCTCCTGAGAGGAGGGTGGTCCTCACTTCATCCAATCTTCAGTCACTCCTAATCACCCTCTCACAGTGAGTCATAGTATGTGTCAACCTGTTGTGTTCAATTGTGTTCATTCTGAAGGCACATATAGTTAATTCTACACAATGGACTTAATTATCATCAAGCATTACTAAAAATCAGGTAAAGAAATTACTTGGACATTTATAAATAATAAAATACATAGCTTAAAAAAAGGATTTGCCAACATTATAAATGTAAATAATAAACTACAATAATAATAATAATAATAATAAGCAAGGCCAGGCCAGTTTATTTTAATAGCACATTTCATACACAATGGTAATTAAAAGTGCTTTACATAAAAGGAATTACAATAATCCTAAAAATAATCTCAATAATAAAATCAATAATACATAAACAAAGAATAATAAAATAGAAAAGTATAATAAAATCAATAATATTATTAATAATAACAAATAAATAAATATGTGATTTGTGTATAAATTCATTGATAATATATATATATAGAACATTTTATTTATAAACATATTATATAAAATTACTTATAATTTAATATATATAATATACTCCCCGTCACTCTGTAAGGTCTTGGGAACACACTTTGGACCAGAACCAGTGAACGAATTTCATTAAAGGGTTAGTTCGCCCAAATGTGTAAATTCTGTCATTAATTACTCACACTCATGTCGTTCCAAACACATACGACCTTCGTTCTTCTTCGGAACACAAATTAAGATATTTTCGATGATATCAGAGAGCCATCTGTCCCTCCATAGACAGCAATACAACTGAAGTGATCCCAGATCCAGAAACATAGTAAAAAAAATCTGTAAAACAGTCCAGGTGACATCAGTGGCTCAATCTAATGTTTGTAATGCTACGAGAATACAAATAAAACAAAAATAACATTTACTGGTGTCCTGTGACTTACATCTTCCACAATGCTCAACGTGCTGCATACACAAGCTTTAATGTATTTGACGTAATCCGCCTCCTTCACATCCAGGTGAAAGCACACGCATGTAATCTGTGGCTGTTTATGCTTAGAAGCATACGCTTATGCAGTAATGTTCTCTAAAATGGACTGTTTTACCTATGTTTTTACTACTTTTCAAATGTTCAACGCCAGCTTCTTCTCATGGGCTATGTGTTGTGTTATTTTATATTCTAAATCTGCCCCGCTTTAACTGCTTTCTTGTAAATCTTTGGAGGTGACAGAGAAAGGGGGCCCAGCGAAGTGTTACGAGAAAAACTTTTCTGTCCCTTCTTACAGTACACCCCCGACCCATCCAGCACACTGCAATACCTCCAATCCTATAGCACGCTCCACTAAATCTGCCAGAAAACAACTGCTTAGAGAGCTGGACAATTCCCTTAACTTTTCAGCGTTATCTATAGACTTGAAACCAAATCCTTACAGCTCCACCATGGGGGAAAAAAAGGAGTAGAATTACAACACTGATCTCTAGGCCAGCAGTTCACGTAGTGTACTGTAAAAGCATCAAGAATTTTATAAATGAGAACAGACCTCCAATATAGACGCTAGAAGGTTTGCAGAATGAGGTCAGCTCATCAACAGTCTATTCCGGCCTGCAAGAGACTTGGAGGAGCGTGTCTGGGCAGAAACAAGTGTGAGAGACTCGGAGAAATTGTATGGGTTAGGGTTGATGTCTGCAACGGAAAATATCTCTCAGGACGCTGTCAGGGACGTGTCAAGGCCCAGCAGTGCAGATAAGGAGGGCCTCCACTTGACAAGTATCTTTCAGACCTCATTCAAGACCTGTGCTCTGGGTAAACACAGTCAACAGAGACAAGTGCATGAAGAGAGCAGCCCAGAGGGTCTTGATCCTGCACAGACACGCGCTGCACACACTCTCATTCATTTCATCTAATGATCAAAACTTTGCAACCCCTGGTGAACTTTTACCAAATCTGTACTAACAATGGAGGACAGATGCTGCAGTCTATATCAGAACAGACCCAATCTGGATGCAGTATGTAGCTTAATGTAATCAGGGAAAGACTTTCAACTTTTTAAGACAGATACAAAACAGAGCTTTATTGGTTAACGCCAGAGCAAACTACTGCCAGAAAATGATCACATCGCTACGTCTGGGCATTGTAAACATAATAGCATATATTTTTTATTGCTGCATAATAATATAGTTATAATAATAAAGATGTCTGAGAATGCTTTCCAACTGCCTTCAGGACAAACTTCAGGAAACAAGACGTCAGTACAGCATGAGTAGCTCCCTCTGCTGGAAGATGAGAGATTTACACAATGCAAGATGTGGTATAAAATCATTTTTTAATTACCTTTTAAATGATCATGCTGCTTGGAAGAATGCTGAATTTATATGCTGATTGATTTGGAAACACTTTTAATTCTGTTTAAATTATTATTTGTTAATGTGTGAACAATGACATTTATACAGCTTTTATTTTAGGTTCATTTAAATTCATTTAAATAATATAATAAAATATATTGTTTGTTCAATGTACCAAAGGTATACAAGATGATCAAGACAATACTAATATTACAGTGATTTTTACCTAATCTCAAAACTTTTTTTAATGATCTGACTTTTTGGTCTTCCTTAATTTTCCTTAACTAAAATAAACATTAAGGGAAAGATATAAAGCAAATAAAGACAACAATATTAACCATGCAAAGTGTGTGTGTGTGTTTATTTATTTCAATGCATTTCAATGTATATAATTTGTAATGCATCAGGATTTATGGCTCATATAATATGAAATAATACGAAAAACAGACCTCTGTTGTATTTTATTCAGAGGTCTAAACTAAATAAAAATGTGCTAAAAGAATTAAAAATGTAATACAAATATAAAACATAAAAGTCATTAATATCCTTTATTAAGACCATTAAACATTTAACAGCAAAAATACATGTGTACCAAGAACTACAGGTAGTCATATTTACAATTAAATGTCTATAAAATGTCAAAAGTATAAAAATTAATACAATAATCATCCACCCAAACATTTTCTGGAACACCTTAGCATAGACTTAGGAAGCTTAGGAACACATTTAAAATATTGATATATTTTGGATTTAATCAATAATATTTATTATCCTTCTCCACTAGAGGGAACTACACTCCCTGTACTATAGATTGAGTTCAAATGTTAAGAAAATTGCATGAGTGATGTTTAAAATTAAATAAGAAAGGCAAAAAAGTAATATTAGCACTTAGCATCGCAAATATTAGTTTCATAAAACAGTTACGTGCACATTTACTGTCAAGTGTAAAATCCTTTTGTTTGACAGGCTATGATTGCATTGCACATTTACATTGTGACAATATACACTCATAGAGCTTTGATAAAGGTTTGACCACTGAATCCATAGTTTATCTAATACTGATCAAGCTTGAGGAGAGATGGAGCATGTACAGCAAAAGCATAAAAAACACCCCCTACGGCTGAAAGGCACCTGTTCAAACACGCAGGCAGACACACACGCTCGGCTGTTAATAATACTTGTCAGCATCTGATGCTGTGCTCTCCATAACACTGCAGTTCACACAGTTCATACGTGAGGGACGGGACCGAAACAAAAAGATAAACACAGAGGGGCTACTAAAAGTGAAGGAGTGTTGACATTAATGCCTTTTATCTTGTGTATATCAACACGCTCTGGACCCTTATAACATACGGTTACAATAATGTGCTGATTGCACATCACTTTTCTTACTGGATCAGGTTTGTTAGACTTTAGATCTTCAGCATGTTTGCTACAAGACATGTATACCACAAATACATGAAATAGAATATTTACTTGGGATACATAAGTAAATAAACAATTACGGTTAGAATCATATTATATATATATATATATATATATATTCAACAAATATTTACACAAAAATGAAGGTGCACATTAAATGTATTTCAGGTATTTATGAAATGTAACTCATGTATCCCAAATATGATATTTAGTTAAATATAGGTAAATACATTTATTTAATTATGTATTCATTCATTCAAGTTTGTAATTTTCACTTGTAATTTACAAAATATATTAACATTTTATATAAAAAATATATTATTCAAATAATAATGTTTGCAATTTTTTGTTCTCTTTTATCAGGCAAGGATGCAATAAATTGATTAAAGTGGCAGTAAAGACATTGATATGTTATGTTACAAAATATTTCTATTGAACTTTCTATGGGGGGGATACAAAAATATCAGGCAACACAGCTGTTGTCAACATTATTATTAAGAAATTAGGTTACCAACAAAAAGTGAATGTACTACCAAGTGCTTCAAACTAAATTCTGCACATCCATCAAAGAACCGATGCTAGGACACCCACAAACATCTAGAAACAGCTTTACTTTTCACACAGACTGATAAACCATGTGTTCTTACTCACAGAAGTCAGTCAGATTTCATCCAGCAATCTTCATCAGACAATCAGTAAACAAACACTGGGCCGAAGCAACAATCTCACTGTTTTCTAGCTAGATAAGTAAGAGCACATGGTATTTTCCACTTTAAGTGGTCATGCATCTTAGTGATGTTTTGCTAGATCTCAAAATCACCATGAAGAGCTTTATCTCAAGCAAATACAAAGCTCAGATCAAATCTCACGCTCAGACATTTTCACAACATAGACCTGACTACAAAGCTGCATCCAAACAGCAAGCACATGTTCTACATTACACTTCTTGGATGTGTTAGGTTTGCAATCTCTAAAAGAGTTCTGCCATCCTAATTAGCATAGCAACAATAAACCTGGTTTCCCAGAACAGTATTGGCTGAAAAGTGAAAATGCAGATCTCTAAAGCTCCGTTAGGGTGCGCCGCTGAGTCTAATGCCAGAGGGCCTCTTGGGGTGCTGAGTGTAGTCTTTCCCACATTGACCTCATTACAGAGGACACCTCAGTCAAAGCACTATCATTAGCAGGGCTTAAGCTCAGTGCCGTGTTACAGAGTGTGTGTGTGTGTGTGTGTGCGCGTGCACAAGTGACGTGGTTCGCGCAGACTGGCTGCATTGATGGACATGAGACCCCGTCTGGCAGGAACAAGCCTTGTCTGTGCCTTGTCAACAGCGGGATTGGGCTAATTAAGTCAAGGACGAGGTGTGGCCGTCCCCTGTTCGACCATCCCTCCTCGGGTCATATTAACTGGGAGCAAAGGGTGAGGCTCAGATAAAGCAAACATGCCTGAGGAAAGGCTTTGTTGAAGCTGAAACTCACAGATGACTACTCATCCTTCCAAAGTGAGCTCAAGCCAACACTTGCCTACACAACTGAACAACAGCGGCACAGATTTGCACTAGGGATATTCAAAACCGCATATTTTTAAATGCACTCCTAAGAAAGTCAAGCATAAAGTTGGTTGAGTTCATACAACCTCGATCAAATGAATTGGGGGACTTTTACATAAAACACATTTTTGCATTGAAAAATAGCTGAATGGAGAGCAACAAAATGCAGAATGCATTTCTAAATCTAACTATTATTAACCTGAAACAGAGAAATAATACTGAGTATGCTAGTATCACCACTAAACATTTTGAAATTGTTAATAGATATAGTATGAATATTTTTATATTTAATTTAAGGTATGTGTTCATTATTTTAATTAAATATGACGTAAGATTGCTATTATTAATAATATTTATTACTATAGTTATGCTATATTATTACTACTATTATAACAAAACGTATGAGATATATGTATACAATGCATATATATATATATATATATATTACTAATACATTTTTTTACAATTATTATTACCAAAAAAATTATAAGATATAAAACCAATATATATATATATATATATATAATTTAACCAACACTACATAATAATCAATAAGCACTTAATTTACTTACCCAAAAAACACTTTACACCAAATTCCGAAATGAAAAAATACATGCATACACTTAACAAAAAAAAATTGTGTGTAAACTATACTGAAACCAGTTATGAAAATATGAAGATTAAAACACAATCATTTTTACTTGCAAATTCTACAAATATTTTCCTACAGTGTAAAGTTTGATAATCTTCTAATGGCCAAATACTAGCTAATCTGTCTGACCGACACATCAGTTTATTAATATGACAAAGGAAAAGAGAAGTTATGAGGTGAAAGTCTAACTCTTGTGACCAAGCAGTGGCCTCTGTCCTGCCCTCCTTCTTTTACAACAATAGCTTCACTGACCTCCGCACAGAAACCCACACCTGTCAGTCTTTAAAATGCCCATCAATCTGTTTCCTGAAAAGAGAGCCCTCTGCTGTCCTAAAGCTCTATTGAAAGCCACCAGGGGGATGGGGATGCTAAAAGACAACAGATGTTTGTTGGGCAAGGCTTAAAAAAATCTGGATTTTTGAGTCAGAAGACAGCAAAACTGAATTTAGCAAGCTAGCAGAAGTGGACAGACAATAGTATGTCGTAACTTCCCACAAAGTCTATGAGTAATGGCCCCTAACTAAAACAGTACCCTTACAGACTTGCAAACAAATAATAAAAGTTTTGGGACAAACAAGTTATATAACTGAACATATTTCAGCAGTCTGCTGGGTCATTCATGCAGAGAGAACTATGACAAAAACTCGTATCAGAAGAAAATTGATCAGTGATACATTTTCTCACTGCATAATGTAGCGTAGCAACAGCTGCCTACGTCACGTCATAGACAGAGAGATTAAATTAAAGCCAGGATAAATAATTCCCCATGTCTTTTTTTACTGAAAAACTGTTAAAGAGTTTTTCTTTTCTCTTTGGAGTGTTACATGCTGTTAGTTTATAGATAAGATTCTTGAAACTGCAAATATTAAATCAAATTTATTTTGTGCAAAAAACATTTTTTTATCATTATATAAACAGGCTACTCTTTTAAAACTATTACTTATTTTAAATAGTGCTCTTTGAGTATACAAAAGTTAACAGAAATAGATTTGAATAGATTTTTCTTTTCTTTTTTTTTCTCTGCATTATTGCCGCTTGATTATTACTGATGAGATCATAGACAGTGGCAGCTTTAACAGGC
>JAUCMS010000153.1:16103921-16115078 GCA_032357445.1 Enteromius radiatus | reverse complement strand
TATATACAAATATATTATGTAAAGAAAAACTTTTATTTTGGATGCGATTAATTGCGATTAATCATTGCCCAGCACTATTTTATATATTTCATACTCATATATTTTGCTATATTTCTGTTCTTTAACCCCTACCCTATTCACAACAACATTATGGTTTCATCCCTACTTCGTCGATTGCTTGATTGACCTTATTATCTGACGAGTGACCGGCGATGTTATTTCTTCTGTGAAATTCGTAAACTGCTGCTGTCACATGAAAAATACCCAATCCCCTCATGGCAACAGCAGACACAGAGATGGGCCAATACAGCAGTGAATTTTTTTTCTCTCATCTGTTCCTTCTGATAGATTTATTCTTTATCAAATGTAAGCTCAACCGTACGGTAGAGATATCAGTTAAAGCGTTAACACACTAAAAGAAAAAGAAAGTTTAGACTCGTAAGACTTCCTAGTTCCTTAGTTTTACCAGGCCTCTAAAGCTAAAACAATACCATCTGGTAGATCGCTACCAGCAGATAGATAAAAAAAAAAGATCAGGCTCTTCCTGTTCATAGGTTTAGAAAAACTGATTTCCCAGGCTATTTGGCTTGGCATTCGCTAGCAGGCCACTCCTACAGTCAAGCGTGACTATAAAAACTGTGTGTGTTCAAATTCTTCATTGTGTGGGCCTTAGGCTAAGCTGTTGAAACTTTTGCGGTGTTCTCTTAAGATGAAAAGCGCTACTTAAAATAAGTGCTTGAATGTAATTGCATGCAGTTTTCAGCAATTAAAAACCTAAGAACAATAAATTCATTCAGCAGTATCCAATGAATGACAATGACAAAATATTAACTGTACATAGAACGTGTGTCAAGATAGTTTGAAAGCCATGTGGTTGCTAGGGTGTTGCTAGGTGGTTTATAATGGGTTTCATGATGTTCCTAGGGAACTGCAAATGGTTGAGATAGACAGACAGACTATTGGACAATTAGAAACAGATATGAGACTGGATTTAATTTAAAAAGACAACATGGAACAGGTTGAAGGACAGTGCCAAGCTTGGTGGATGCAGCAGGTTTTCTCATTTTAAAGCATACAAAAGTGACTTAATGGGATTCAACCTGATCACGCATTCTGACTGTGAGCATGCTTTAGAGAGTCAGTCTGGTGCTGAGGTAAGAGAGGGACTCATTGTCCACCGCCACATTCCTGACGTTGTCTGTGCTTTACTAAGGAGACCCGGTGGGGTGGGCAGTGGCCTCTCATGCTGACCTTTGCTGGAGCTTCAGCCACTATACTCAGCAGCATTTAAGAGCAGTGGTGGGGAGCAGAGATGAATCAGCAGGGAGATAAAGGGACTTGTTCAACATGAGAATGGACAGAAATCAGGCCCCTGTATGACAGGCCCCCCACAGCAAAGGGGATTTATCAAAGGAAATGGGTAGCTGTCTCTCTCACTCGCTCTCCACCTCTTTGTGTCCTTCTTTTCAAACAATGCATCTTTCATAAAGGGATAAATAAAACAAAAGCAACAACCGCAGGGTACACAAGAGACAAATTGTAACAGGGACTTTAGAAGCCATAATTTAATTAGGGCACAAAGCAACAGGAAAACGCTTAAACACTCTCACCACAGTTCAGGCACTTAGATGTTTACAACAACAAAACATCTGAATAGGTTGTTTTATACAGATAATGACAAACACACCAGTGTACAAGGTACAAACAAAGTTAAATATATTAAAAAAAAATATATATATAGGTGTGTAAAGGATTTTTTTTCCTCTTCTGTGTGTTTCTTAGCTTTCATTCTAAATGCTTTTGCATTGTCTTGTCAATACTTTGTTCTCTTAACTGATGCTGATTGATGCACATGCCCGGTTTAATCATTACCTCTAGAGTATTTATATCCCCTTCTTTTTACTCTCAGAACAAATAGATATCAAAACCTCTCAAAAGGCACAGTCAAAGGCTAATAAATATAGAATAAACCTTTTTTCCGGCAATATATCATAAGACTGTAACCTCTCAGTGCTCTCAAATGGCTCATAATATTTTCCAGTCAGAGAATAGCAAGTGTTACTAATTAACATACATTTAAACTTAATTTAAATGTAAAAAAAACATGTAATGTAAAAACTGCCATGTAAAGACACAAAATCAGATTTTTTAAAAGACTCGCTAAAATTATTCTAATGCCATCTTTGTTCCTAAACTTTAATAAAGTACCCACACAAATAAAACATCTAAAAGCTCTAAAACATCTAAAAACTATGCAGCACACTAAAATCCTGCTTTTATACTGCCAGCCAATGGAAAATGACATAAAAATGTTCAAAAGTAACAAGACATGCAATCTAAGGTCACACAACGCAAGATCATTGAGATTTGTGTAATCTAGAAATATACAAACCTTCTTCCCCCGCATGTTTCCCACACAAATTGCATTTACTTCAGCCTGTAAACAAGTTTTTTTTCTGCTTTGAAGGTTAGCTTATGGTTATTCCTAAAAACTGTGGAAAAACATAAACCCAAGTCTAAAAAGCATCTTCTCACTTTGAAGCACTAAAAACATGAAAAGCTGTCAGCTCCAAATCCACTTTACTTCCGTCACAAGATACCGGTCTTGGTGACACCTGAGGTATACAACACTATCTAATGGGGAAAGTTGCCTCTAGGTACTGAAATCATGGCCATCAAGACATTTTGGCTGCTGCTAGCATGTGGTTGAGCACTGGCTAAATAAGTCCCTCAGTAACTGTCCAAAAGTCTGTTTAGCAAAGATCAGGTGTATTGAATGACATTGTGTAACTGAATAGCGCTGTAAGAGCAGGCAGACTGGCGAACACAATGCATGGCAGGAATGCAGGCAGATACCGCTGTTGGGTTGAGGGGAGCTACACCTGACAGGATCGCAGTTTTAAGAGTCTCTCGTTTCCCTCCTCTGTCAGGTCAGCAGGTATCTTCCTGCGCTCTGAGAGAAAGTCCCACCGCAAAAAACTCCTCTGACTTTAACGAGGAATAATTTGCCGCTGCTATGCTTCTAACCTCATTGTGAATGATTCATCTGAGCTCCTGGAAGACGGCCAGTGCCCGCTCACATCCATTGAGATGTTCCTACTGTGGCTCCTGGCAGCCCAGACACATTTCACAGTGTTCTGGCTGGCAGAGGTAAAGTTCACGTATTTCGAAGGAGTAATTCTTAACACTTGCCATCTCGTAAAGGACTATATCAAATCCGTTTAAACAAGACTCTGGTAACAAAACAAATGCATAAACAATGTTTTATGCCAATTATGGTGCCCAGACTGAGACTTAAAATGTCTCAAGCACCTTTCTTTGTTCATTTAGATTTTTTGCTTTCTCCAGACCAGAGGTTTCACATAATTAATTAATGTCAAACTTAATTCAGTCTGAGGGTCAGAACTTAAATTAATCTTTTACATAATGTCCTAGAAACAGGTCCTCACGCCATGGATTTTCAGAGAGGTTCAGAGAGTTCACATCTATTCCACAATACTTAAAGCGTCTTAAAGGCTTCTAAGCCTACAGTATGCTTTCATACTGATTAAAAGTCATTAATGTCACAGCATAAGCAGTTTTTAAGTATTTTATTATTGAACCGACACTGTAAAGAGAATGTGTTCCTAAATATTTATATATATAAATATATATATATATATATATTTATTTTTTTATACCCATTGGTTGTAGGCAAGTAGTAAAACAATAGGAAACTATTTGCTAATGGAGTAACATAAACTAATTGAATTTAAAATGAGTTTTAAGGAAAAATAATAATGGATATTTATACATTTTCTGGGTTCAATAAAGTAAAAAAATATGTTTTTGTCCTCTAAAATGCTTTTAGAGGACATGAAAGTGCAATAATACCATAAAAATGCAGACGGTAGAACAAATTATGCTAAATTTCTAGACTGAGCGGAGGATGTCGATCAAAGATTTAAGCATGTGGTGACATGCTTTTTTCCCCTCTGCTCTATAAACATACTGTCTGTTAATATATAAAAATGCCCAAGGAAATTAGAGGCAACATCAAATCCAAGACATGAATCAAAGATATTAAAGCTCTCTTTCAAAGCTTAGTAAACTGCCTTGCAACCTACCGTCTACTGAAATTGAACCTATTGCAATGCACTGTGGGATTGCATTATCCAGGAAGGATAAATATGGTATTTTAGAAGGCAGTATAATTATCTAGCAGTGCAGCACCTGTATTACCATCTAGAAACTGCGAAAGGAAATGCATATTTGTTACATGGGAATGAAAAATGTGTGTTTGGTGCAGGACAGATTATCTCTGAGCTTTTTAACTGAGTGGAGCTCAGCTGATCCTCTAAGGAGACGCAAACAAAACGGCTATTGTCACTTTCAGAGGGCTGCACTTAATACACCTAATCCCTGGCACCTGACAAGGTGAGGCCACACAGCAATGCCGACACAGAATTCGACTGACAAGAGGAAAGATTTTAAGCTTTTGTTTCAATGGTAAACGTCGGTTGAACTAGGCTTAATAAGTCTTAGACTTGAATGTACCTGAACACAAAACGGAGTCTTCGCATGCACCAGCAGCACATGCTCTGTGACTGAATCCAGTGAGTCAAATGAATGGCTCTAATGAATCTGTAAATACGTCTTCTGCCATTTTGGAGAGTATCACAAAGCAGTATTTTTTATTTTTTTTCTGTTGAGCACAAAAGAAAATATTTTAAAGAGTGTGGGTAACCAAACAGTTGATGGTAGCCACTGACTTACATGGTATTAAAAAAATAAAGGAAGTCCATGGCTTCCATCAACAGTTTGGTTACCCACATTCCTCAAAATATCCTTCTTTGTGTTAAAAACTCATACAGTTTGAGAACAACTTAAGGGTGAGTAAATGATGTTAATTTTAATATTGCGGTGAACTATGCCTTAAATCACCAAACTCCATCTAAATTAACTTCTAAGGTTTTAGGCTTATGAGACTTCATCAATTCAGCATAGACTTGAGCTTTCTTGCCAAAAACTCTCATGGATCAAGCAAAAAAAAAAATCTCAAAACTTAAAAGGGTCTTCTAAACCCAATGAACCTGTACAACATGGAATCTGTTGCTGTTTTTTGGAGTTGCTTCATTTTAAGATCTCTAGAGTCTGTCAGTGCCTGTTCACATTCCTGTAAGTAGTCATATCTAATGAAATAGGGGCCCACAGCTTCACTTTTCTGTGGGCATCCACTGACACACAAACCAGACATCCAGCATTCTTGGCATTCCCTTGTCAATCAGTGAGTTAAACTGATTTGACTTTTATCACCACAACATTGTAATGATAGAGCCAAGAATTAACAACCCCTGAGGCATATCAGAAAGCAATTAACTTTCTTCGTATGGTAATGTTAACATACGTGATATAGGATGAATAACTAAATTGTTTACTCTATCTACAAGTGATCTAAATGATGTGGTCTGGAAAAGGTATGTAGCTAACATTTTTGTGATTTTTTTTATGGTTTAGCCAATAGCATTACCACAAATTTGGGACACAGCCCAACATGTCTTAAATATCAGATCCTCCATTTTGATTTATGATCATAACAGAAATAAAAAATAGGCTACTGTACAATATAGTTAATTTCCATGCAATATACTGTAAATAAATAAGGTGTCTTTTCTACAGAGAAGGTGGTGAACATAGAAAACAGATATTTTTAGACTGAGCCATTGCTCTTATTTAGGGTGGTCTCCAAGTTGTGAAGAAAACACTTTATCCATAATCACCATTCTGAGTCGTTTAATCTTCACATCTTTGGTGTGAGCAAAATCTGACTCCTAACTTACCTACTTAGACTCAAAGCCACAGTGTGAGAACTCCCATGTAATGACAAGCTTTTAGTTAGAGGCACAGCATACAAATTATAAAACTCTCTTTGTTGTTTATTATCAGAGATGAAGAAGTTTAGTCTTTAAATGATCACTGTCTGTAATTTTCACTTCCAATAATCAGGCATACAACCTCAAATAAGTCGACCAATTAACTAAGATGTGACTGTTTAGATGCTAATTTCTTTTAAAAACAGAGACTATGGCTAGTATACTGTAGTTTATACTTGTTTTAACATCAGTCTCCAGTGATCCCCTTACACAGTCAGACAGTGACCGAATACAATTATCACTTACTATGTCAAAGTCACTTTATGTTGATAAATTATTTGTCCATTCTGTGATTTTTACACGTGAATGACCACCTAATATAATGTGATGGACCAGCATTCATGATCCAACTTTAATGTGGAAAAAGATTAGAATGATTTATGATTCTGAAGGTTCATGTGCCATTGAAGACTGTAATAATGACCGATGAAACAAAACATAGCAGCTTCACTGTAATTAATGTCAAGCAGGCATCACTCTTAGTCTACTTCTGATACTGTATCTTGTGTGAATAATGGTGAAATAAAAATACTCCAGCATTCTGTTGTGGTCGAAAACTTGCATTCTGATTATCTTGCGTGTTTATTGCCAGGCTCATGAATCACCAGCAAAGCTGTAGATAGCGTTTTCCTGAGTTGTTGGAACAGGGATCTGTTAAAACAATACTAGGTGGGCCTGGTACAGTATATATACACTTGCTTGAATGAAAATGACTCAACTAACTCTGGTTATCATCCTAGGTTCAAAACAGCTTCGCAAATACAAAAAAATGAAAAGTGGTGCTTGGCACACAGAGCTACTCGAGTGAGCTAGAAACACACAAAACAGATTCCCAGCCATGTCAAAACACACACTGACATAATCCCACCTATGCATTATGGTGTCTTCATTGGAAAACCCCATATTATACGAACTGCACAACTTCAAAACATATTTTTTGGAAAGTATGACTTAAAGCTTGCATGAAATTCCATGACATGTGGAATGAAACGGTCCTGGCTTCAAAATTAATCCCTGTTGTTTGGTGACTGACTATTAAAGAAAGCCAGTATGGATTAACAGACCAACTGTGATCTTTTTAGCTTGTTTGTAAGAATCACTAAGAGTCAGTTTTGCTGATAAAACAGACCTATGAAGTCAACGTTTCTCTATATGCTCGTATGTAACCATAACCAACCCTTCTTAAATTGACATGGTAATCCTGTGTAATGAAGTAAGAAATTATCTAAAGGGTGACGTCTTGCCTCAAGCAACATCAGAAGCTTTAGATTCTACAGGACCACTGAGCATGACAAAGGCACCCTTCATCAGTTGAGCCGTGCCTGTCCCGCAATTAGCGGCAGGCAGACTGAAAAGAGACCGCCGGTCGCATTGTATTCCGTGAGACGATTTCCAAAGAGGGTCTAAGATTTCCAGCCACTCGACTCAAGATAGAAAAAGGGCAAAGGAATGATAATCTGAGGAAAAAATCTCTCTGAGAACTGTGGTGACTCTTGCCTCAGGAGAGTATGCATTAACTCAATGTGTTTTGTGGACATAGTAAATTTACCCCAACAATAGGAGACATGAGACTCGTAGGCAATGACTCCACATTCTAAAGTCCTAAGCAAGATAAAATCATGACATCAGTCAGCACCAAGTACCAATGTGGACCTGACCCAACTAGTCTCTACTCTAACAGGCCTAAACTCAGACTGACCTGGATTCCAGTGGAGATACACTGGAAACATGTCTCTGGAATTGTTAAGACAGATCACACAAGGCTACATTTATTTAATCAAAAACACTTTAACATTTTATAATGCTAATATTATAAATGTAATGCGATATTATAAAGGTCTTTACTGTCACTTTGATCAATTTAATGCATATTTATTAAACAACAATATTCATTGGTCAAAAGTTTACACGCCCCTATCAGAATTTGCTAAATGTTAATTATTTTACCTCAATAAGAGGGATCATACAAAAGACATGTTGATTTAGCACTGACCTGAATAAGAAATAGTTAATGTTTTTAAATTTGAAGATCAGGGTAAATGTAAGTGCCTCTGCTAGACAATACTAAATGACAAAATATAATATATTTAGGCAAAATAAGAAACATCCCCATTCACTTCAAAAGTTTTCACACCCCCGCTTGTAATGCATGGATTTTTGGGGATATGTTTCAAGAATTCAACTATTATTTTCTATTGTGAACTATTTTTATGTGAAATATCTTATTCAGGCCAGTACTACCAATACCATGGTAACAATACCATGCATTTTGTATGATCCCTCTTATTTTGGTAAAATAATTAATAATTTTGCAAACTCTGAAAAAGTACCAGTACCAGTTTGAATATTTCAAGTTGCATACAAAAAACAACTTTTAGGGGAGAGTTAATTAGATGCCATTTTAATAACTACAAGAATTTAAGTCATTCAATCACAAATTAAGCTACAGTCCTATATTTCTCAGTGCATGCAATATGCAAAAATAATGCAAACACAACATGTCTGTTTGTTTATTCTCATGCAGTTTAGACGCAAGCTAATATCTCATCTTAAACAGTAATATTTGACATGGAACGCTAGAATCAGGAAACACTGTAAAAATAGTTTACAACGGTGTCTTGTCAGCATCATTACAAAACATTAACTGATCCAAACATCTTGAAAATGACTCGGTTCTTCAATACAGTCCGTACAAATACATCAGCAAATGCCCAGGGTCTCACTTTACACAGCATTTTAGTTGGATTGAGTAGGATTGAAAAATTTGACAAAATCAACGTCAGTGGCATTAAATTCCAGAACACAGACAAAAACAGTGCCAAAGATTGTATAACACTGCAATGAAATCTATTTCTCCATCGTTGAAGGCTTTGGCTTATAAGCAGTGGATTTGGGGCAATGGAAAACCTCAACTATCATGCAACCTGTTATCTGAACTGAATTTTCAAGCATGCAAAAATGTAGCCAGAGTAACTGGTGCATAAAGGCATTATAGACCTGAAGCACTTCAGTGAACTCCAAGTTACTGTACAGCAAAGCAGCTTGGGAAATTTCAGCCAAAAACCCTGTAACAAGAGAGTCAACTGTTGACTCATCCAGAATGACCCTCCCTCGCTTGTTGTGTGGATAACTCTATAGCTTTGTAAAGAAATGGACTGGCGAATCTTTCATTGCTCTCTAAACGTTCTAACTACCCCACAATTGACTTAATTCCCTTCCCTTTTTGTGAATGTCTCAAAGCATGGCACTGTGCCATTCGGCCTACATTACAGAGAAGAATAGAGGACTTCCTTCACTGTTTCAGTTCCAGCTCAGAGAAAGGACAGTTGCGGTCTTTGAGCATGCTGAGCAAAGTGATGCTTTGGCTTTTGTGCTGATACAAGCATGCCCATGCAATTAACAAAAAAGCTCCAAAGTGAAAACTACTTAGAACTTCTAGCCCCTGTTTGTATTTAGCAAATTACAAACATCCTCATGCATCTCAATAAACTAATTTGGCATCCATGGAGATACTTAAAGGGATAGTTTGACCAAGTGGAAATCTATTGTGAAGCCAACACGGAAGTGACTAAAACTGCAATTCATCGACTGGCTGCTAGAGGCTGGCTAGTATATCCCATAGACTCCCCGTGTTAAAATGCCTTTACATGACTTTACAGCAGAAAAAAACATGTTTACAGCCTGGTTAAAAAATGATTTTGGTCTATACAGCTAATGTTGCCCTTCATGACAAAGGTGAAGTTTTTTTTACAATTCATCATTTTAAATTAAACCTTAAACTTCTGCATAATTAAGGGTGCGTCAACTTGAGTGACAGGTGGACAGGTGGGCGAGGTTTTATCAACTAGCTCCCACCTCTTTGCCCATTTTCGATAATCCAAGATGGAACCGCACCGTGACGTCATTCCAACATGGCAACGATCGGCTCCACCTACTTTGAGCGAGGCGCAGGCGTGAACATAGAAATCCAGCAGAGATGTACTGATGAAGATAATTAGGCCTACGCTAGAGAGTGAGAAAATGTCAAGTAAGAAACGCAAATATAGCGACAGTTACATTGGTTTCGGGTTTACATGGATTGGAGATGCAGAAAATCCAAATCTGCAATGTGTAGTCTGTAGTGAGGTTTTAGCTAAAAGCAGTCTTAAGCCCTCAGATATGATCTGGGACTTACAAACAAGACACAGCCACTTACAAGACATGCCTGCAAGTTTTTTTTCCAAGGGAAATTGGAGAAACTGCAGAAGAAGAAAAAATGTATCCACTCCCATTCAGGCTAGGAGGCTTCCAAAAATGCACAGAGAGAGTCACATCTGGTGAGTTACCGCATAGCTAAAAGAGGTATGCCCCACACAATTTAAAGAAAATCAGTGCCAATCTATCTAATATTCTGTTGTATGTCCGTTATTTATTTGAGAGCAGAGTGCATGAAGATTTTTTGTTTTGCCGTCCCGTTGCCACTCATTCAACCGGGGAAGATATTTTTAATTTGATGGATAGTATTTTCAGAGTAGACGACGAAAAACATGCCAGATGAAGTTTTGTCTATACTTAATGACGCTGTGAAAATCGTCAACTTCATAAAAGGTCGTCCATTAAATTAATGTATTTTCCACCCAATATGCAGCAAAATGGGCAATGAGCACGAAACTCTTCTGCTGCACACAGAAGTGCGCTGGTTATTGCATGGAAAGGTCTTTGAGAAAAGAATTTTTGAGCTACGATGTGAAGTGCAGGAAGTTAACCCATTTCACTTGTCTTCACTCTTGAAAGATGACATCTGGCTTCAGAAGCTGGTATATCTGGCAGACATATTTTCTACACTTAATGAACTTAATTTAAGTCTGCAGGGCCTTAGTACTACAGTTTTTAACACCCTGGACAAAGTTGAAGCACTTTTTAAAAGGCTAGTCTTCTGGGCTAACCGGATAAATGCAAACTCCACTGAGTGCTTTCCACTGCTGTCTGAATTTCTCCTGAATTCCACTGCAATCCCGGGAAGCTGTACTAAGTAATTATGTCAAAGGCCTCCTAATTGAACATCTCAACCAGCTCAGCCTAAACCTAAAGGGCTTACTTCCCTCGTATGGACCAGTTTCAGATATGGATTCGGAAACCTTTTGATGTCACTCCTCCAGTCCCACATCTTTCATTTCAAGAGCAAGAACAAATATAGCTGCAAGCAGCAATGACCGGGGTTCGAGCATTTGAAGGGTTTTGAGGTTTACAGGACAACCTGGATGTA
>JAUCMS010000153.1:16060010-16091837 GCA_032357445.1 Enteromius radiatus | reverse complement strand
TTTGCCTGCCGTTCTCTCTGCCTGCTCCGCTGTGAGGCGCGACGACACACACACCACAGAAGGTTCAATCGTGACAGTTACGCATTACAACTTTCAGCGTCAAAACAAAATTAAAACATTATACATTTCAATGTATTAAAGCAACATCAAATGAAGCATGAAGAGAATTTGTCAAAATAACGAACAGGTAACGAATAACAGTCAAAAATATATGCTGTTATATGCAAGTATATATATGACAAAAATATATGCTGTTTTAATCAAATTAATTTTAAAATATTAGTTTAAAATGTACTTGTGACAAATAATGTTCCTTCAAGGTGGAACAGGCGGCAGAGACACCCTCCAGGGCTGAGCAGGAATCCAGGGTGGGGCTGGAAGGGAGAGCCCAGAGAGTTCAAAGACGGCCTCCATGGCTGGAACTGGGCAGGCTGCAAGGTCGCAGGTGACCTTCGGGGTCGGAACAGTGCAGGACGAGAGTTCAAGGGTGATTTCCATGGTTGGAGACTTCAGGAAACTGGAATGGCTCTCCTGGCCGTGATTCAGGAAAGAGACTGGGGAACGGCTCTCCTGGCCGTGACTGCGAAACGGAATCCATGGGGTACTGGAATTAGAGTTCATGGCCAACTCCTGAGGCTGGAGCCGGGCATGACGAGAGTTCCAGGGCTTCTGTAGCCATTACGGGATAAACATGGTAAGAGGAGAATGGATTGGGTTTTTTCAGTGGCCGTGACAGGGCAGAACGAGGGTACAAGGACACCAATTACTGGATCTGGAGGTTGTGCAGCCACCAGCAGAACTTCTGGAGAGTCTGCAAATGAAACCGACTTCTCCAGAAGTTGTGAAACCACTGGTGGAACCTCTGGAGAATCTACTGCATCAGCCGACACCTCAGGCAGAACCTCCAAAGAGTCTTTAGCTCTCGCCAAACCCTGGAGGTTGTGCAGCCACTGGCGGAAGGGTCTCCTGAGGGTCTACAGCCTGATCCGAGGCCAGAGGGGACTCAGAGGTGAGCCTGGGGACATGCTTATGGGGTAAAGCAGTCTCTGACGAAGGTGGGACCCCTGGAGAACAGTGTGTTGCCCACACACTCAAAATGACGACAGCCATGACAGGAAGCACTGAGGAGAGCGAGAGTGGATCTGCCAGACTGACCACCAGCCCCAAAGACCCCCAGAAAGCCCTGGTGTCGCCAAATGCCCCTTCCTCGATGCTGGGAACCTTAGGAGTGGCATCCGAGGTGGCTGGAGACGATGGCTTGAAAACTGGAAAACAAGAGCTTGCGGTGAGTGAGTATTTGATTCTGGCTTTTATGCAGGATGTAATGAATGCGTGGGTGTGGTGACAAGCTGCAGGTGTATGTGATTAGTCCAGGTGTGAGTGTAATAAATCCAGGGATGAATCATGGGAATTGGAGTCTGTGAACGAGAAACAGTTCTGGCTGAAGTGCCCTCTGGTGGAGGCACTGAGGGAACAGAGATTGTAGTAGTAGATTGTAATAGGAACGCCACACAAAATAATTATTTTTCAATCATTTTACAATGATTTTTGCAGTCTATGCTATTTATAAACTGTAAGATGTTGTATTTGAAGGTAAAAGATGTCTGTGCAGATTTTGTTTGCAGTGATCAAGTGGAGTGCACCTAAATATATTTGATTATTAGCAAACTATTTCAAATAAAATTGTTTAACTGAAAATCCCCAAATTTTTGATACCCCAAATAAAAAGAGAAATGTTCACAGCTTATGTTGAAGTAATAAAATTAAACATGCAATAATTAATACAATCTCAATAGAAATATAAAAAATTAAGTCCGAAAAAAAGTCAGAATTGATATGTAAACCAGCTACAGAACTGTATACAGTACATATATATAATGTTGCAATTACCTTTTTATTTTCTAATTAGAAAACAACAATTGTAACATAAGAATTAGATTTCTTGGAAATGAATGGGGTGGTTGCTGTCAAGTAAATTAGAATAAAAGTAGTCCATATAACTACATTAGCTATAGATTTGTGTCATTATAACTGAAACTATGAGTTGACTTTAGATGCTGGAAAATTAGAGCAGCTTGAAAAACATTTTCAACAGCTTTTGAGTTCCATAATCTTTTAGTAAAGGCAAGACCACCTGGATCACACATTGAGTATGTTTTCCACAAGCGAAAAAAAAGATGCTTACTATGTCAGGAACGTATTAATAGACTAATTTTGATCTCAGGAAGGAAAAAAAATCAACACCAGATTTTTTGCAACCAGGGAGCAGATTTCCTTCACAGATGAAAGAATCAAGGTAAACAGTGTTCACAAAGTGAAGCCCTGTATTTAAAAAAGGCTGGTAATCTAATCAAGAGTTAGTTATTTCAGAATTAAACAAATACACAACTCCATTAGTCTTTCACCAGACACAATACATAAAACTCGAAGAGCCAAGACGGCATTTTTTTCACAATTTTCAGTCATTTCGCAGTTCACTCGTTGAGAAGAAAAGCTGCTCTTTCCCAGGCTGGGCATTAATGGTAAATTTCATGGGAAAATATAAAAAAAAAAAATCTTTAGTTTAGTTCTCAAAGTGTCAAACACTCAAAGCCCTATACCATGACTAAAAGAAAGAAAGTTCTAAACATCTTGGTTATAAAAGCATGTCTCAAAAAGCAAGCTGTTGTACAGTCCCCTTACATAAGCAATCCCCAAATTTAATTCCAAGTGCTTTTTTTAACATTTAACCATTATTCAACCTTTTTATTATTGTCAATATGTGAGTACTATAACTTTAAACAACTCATGAGAATACAAAATCAAACCAACCGACTTTCATATGTTTTGTCTTTGTTGAAGAATCTGGTATCTAGAGATGAAATAAACAAAAACATTTCCATGCCCACAATGTCTGTAAGACACACAGTCCTACATGTGGTTCCAGGCAAAATCATTTTCAACTGGACATAAACTTTTACAGAGCTATCGTGCGTCAAAAACCAAACAGGGTCAAGATCGTTTTACAATTTGTTCCATCTGTCAAAAAGCTGTTAAGACCCAAGCTGTAGTTGATTTACAGCCAGTGATAGAACATCCTCATCTCGTCTGTCAAAAAAGTACTTCATTGTGCTCATCCATGTCCTCCAGCTAAGCTCCAGTCATTTCCCTCTTGGTTTGTATTGTGCTGTTGTTGTGCAGAAATAATCTACAGTTCTGTTTCAAACATAGGCCTTTTGAATTCATCCTATTTGAGAACGTCAATCATCAAAGACTCTTCTGTTTAGAGATGAATGTGTCTGGTCTAGTTATGGATTTTGTTCTGTCAAGAGTGGATTTCATATTTTAACTTTTAGAATAGTGACTCAAATTCCACTAATATGACATTTGAGCTGATGACTGATCCATGTATGCTCTTCTATTCTCAAGGAATTTGGATTGGTGGTGTTCTGCCACAACTGGGACTTGCAGAACAATAGGAAAATTGTTTGAAAATTGTTGTTTTTTGGTCTGACATCATTTTTTTTTTGCAATATGTGCATTCATACAGTATTTGTAGAAAATCCCTATGTGTTATCGGAACACTGATACTAATGTTTAAAAGACAACTAAAGAATTTAGTTTTTAAGCAAATTAATACTTTCAGTAAGGATGCATTACATGATAAAAAGTGACAGTAAAAAAGTTTTAAAAGTTACAAACTTCAAATGTATTTAATTAATAAATGAAAATGTTACAAAAAATCTATTTCAAATAAATGTTCTTCTGAAATTCTGAAAATGTTTCTCAGTTTCCACACAAATACTAAGCAGCTGTTTCAAGCTTTTTGAGCAACAAATCAGCATTTAAGGATTATGTAGCAATACAAACTGTATACATTTTTTAAATATATTCAAACAGAAAACAGTTCATCTGAATTGTAATACAATTTCACACTATTACTGTTTTTAAGATACTTCTAAACAAATTAATGCAGCCATGAGACTTAAATATGCATTTTTAGTACATTATTCAGAGCATGTTTTAAACTGTGGATCTAGGACCAAACTTTAGTTATTTGGGTGAGGCAATGGCTAACAATGACATTCATGAAAGAATCCTGTTATCTGATTATGGAATCAGAACGAGGGGCATTTTGCCTCAGGCTAGGTAAGATGCATAAATCTGGTAGCTGTAAGAAGTTCAAAATGAGAGAAGCTTTCTGCTGATTATTGTATGGCAAAGGTCTCCAAAAGTGCTCTCATTAACTTGAATATTTACAGGTATTAACATAATGCCAAACATTGTGATACAAGAGTTACATTTTGCTTCATGAGCAAGAATGTGCAGGTGTTTAAATAATGTGCTACTGCATATAAATTCAGAAATACACTTTAGTTCAGGTAATCGCTTCTCCCACATTCAGCATTTAACAGCAATAATAAAGTAATAATAGTCCACCTATCTAGATATAACAGCAACTATTAAATTTGTTGCCGAGAAGACACTGAAATCTGCTCTATAAACCACAAATCGTGTATGACTCATTTTCTAAATGAGCAACACAACCAACTGCGTCAGAGAACATTTGTGAAAAACCAAACCAGAGCTCAGAAAGGAAATGTTGAATTATTAACGAAAATATTCAACCCCTAAAGAGTACAAAAGGTCATGAACACTCTCAATTTAAGCACCTGAGTGGAATTTGCATAAGGTTCATTTGGCTCCAGGTACTCCCGCGGACTGTCTTGTTCACACATGTAGACCAGCATACCTTCATCTACCTCCCTACAACTCTTTTGTGCCTGGAGCCAGGTAGTTAGTGCTGTCCAGCGCTCAACAAGGCCATCAAAATTCCTGACACCTTCAATTCATCTTCCATCTGTAAGGGCAGAAAGACTACAGAAAAAAATAATTTCATATAAAACGTGTAACAAGCAATTTATAGGGTAGATCCTTTCTATTAACCTGACAATATACTACAGCTTGTTAACATTGGTTAATATACAATAAACAGTAATTGACAACACTTTATTTTATGGTTACACCTATTAGTTGCTTATTAGCATGCATATTACTAAAATATTATCCATTTATTAATGCTAATTAAGCCCATATTAATGCCATATTAATTAATAACTTATTCTACATCCCTAATACTACCCAATACTTAACAACAACCGTACTAACTATTAATAAGCAGCAAATTAAGAATATATTGAGGGAAAAGTCATAGTTAATAGTTAACAAGTGTTACCTATTCTAAAGTGTTACTCAGTATTTTTACATAATTTATTGGTGAAGGTTCATGTTGATTTCTATACAGTATATGATAATACATGACATTTCAGGTCACAGACATAAACATTATTTAATTTAAACATGAAATGTGAATTAATCCTGCAAATTATTATTTGCAATATATTGCATATATTATGAGAAACTGTCATTTAGATTAATAAACGCCATAAAAATGCTAAATCGTTAAGTTAATGAACCTTATTTTTGAAGTGTTACAGTTAAATATTTCTGAAAAATTAAAAGCTTATTTAAAAGAAAGCAATCTGCTTTTGAAAATGATGCTTATAATAAAAGCAAAAATAAAATGTTTAATAAAATAAAAAATCGAAGCTTATTTAAAACACTGACCAAAGGAAGGACTGAAAGCTACTGCATAGCTACTGCTTCTTTGTCACCACACAGTGGCTCCTGAATGAACTGCAACACTGCCGATTTCCTCATTTGTGAACAATCTGGCCTACTCTACCTACAGTGTATTAAAACATTAATCTTCGTTCAGATTAAAGAGACTTTGCTTTAATTGAGAACATGTTTAAACAAATGAATAAGTAGGCAGACAGTTCGTAATGACTTGACTCAGTCAGACACCTTCCAGGTGAAATGTTTCCTGGCAAAAAAAAAAAAAAAACAAGCAAGTAGAGACAGGGCACTACAGGCATTCTCAACCCTGTGTGAATTCAGGCTGTGCAATTGTCTGATATACATGCATCAACTGTTTTCTTTCAACACAGTAGGATTAATTTTTGTGCTCTTGCGATTTGCAGAGGTAGTAATATTAAATGACAGCTTGGCTCTGCTGTAGATCAGCGAGGTCGTATAGGAACAGACTTGCCAGACTCAGTTTGAAATCAAAAACAGACGAAACAGTGATGTAGATGTAGGAAAAACAAATAGTGATAATGGATGGCTTTGCACCTATGGAAACTGAGAGGTCATGCCAGGTTTATGTCACTCTGACTTAGCGATACACATACTATATATATGCTGTCACGACTAGAAACCAGTCTGCATGAACCAACTGAAGCCGCAGCAAGAGAAACGATCACATCAATATATTTTCAAAACCCTGGAATCCTCATTTCAGCACGTAGCCTAGAACATTCTTTCACATGGTGCTTTGAACAACGTCAAAGTCAAACGTGCTCACCTGCAACAGAAGAGCAATGAAGAGGGAGAGAAAGGCATATTTTTAGCAAATAATCAGACATTTTCTTGGTATTCTGTGCTGCTGTACACATTCAACATTCATGTCCGTTCATGTTTCAGAAGAGAAGGTATTTGGAGCCTGGGGAAAATATCTTTGCTTTACATTTAGTTTATCAGTGTATGTATGCCATCCCATGAACCGTCAGATCACTTACACAGTGGTTTCTATGGTAATATATTGATTCATTTAATTTATACTGTAAAACATTCTGTATTTATTCAAGCCAATAACATTTCCCCACATCGAAAATTATGTGATTATTAAATCCTAATGTCTTGTTAAACCCTAAATAATATTTTCACAATTTATGCGTGATCTTATAATTCATTAAAATAACTAATATTATCAACTGGCAATATTTACCTTGATTTTTGTTTTTCGGTAAGACTGTGTGTACACTTATTTCTGGAAAAGACAAAAATACAATTTTAAGAGACAAATTAAAAAAGATACTTTCAGCAGTAACGTGATTGAATACATTCAGCAGAGTAACTGCAATATTGCAGTACTGAATAATGAAATTGAAAATGATATCACTCTTTGGGGAGCTCAGAAATAAACCATCAGTAAAATATTGTGAGTAGAGGCATTTTACACTTTTTTTGCTTCGTCATAACATATCTCCATCTCTGTGCCTCTATCTATTACAGGCTTGGTTACCATAGATAAATCAATGTTTTCTAAGAAAAGGAGATATCACTTGTCGGACCAATGGCCACCTTTGTAAACAAATGGCTAGAAATATGTTTGGATAGTTCTAGCAGGCATGCAGCCAAGACCTTACAACATGTCAGAGCGGGTCAGAAGAAAGCTGCTTATAAAGCATTGACAACACTTTTTAAATTTAGATTTCTTCTACCTGGATACAACAGAACTTTTCAGCCACAATTTCAGCTCCTAAGACATTTTGGGTTTGCTTCACATTCAAAACTTCAGTTTGATATGCAGGTCAACGTAGAAAAGAAATGACTGATTATTTGGGGGACAGACAGATTCATATTTTATTATTTGGAATCCTGAGGTAAAAGGATTCAGATAAAACTGTTAAAACATCATGTGGACAGTTAGCTAACTTGGTACTGACAGCTGTAGCAGCTCTCCTGCCAGCAGAGGGAAGGAGAGAGCTGTTTAGTGCTCTCCAGAGAGGCACTTAACATCATCAAACCATAATACATAAAAATAAATAACGATTTGTTATCATATTGCAACAGTAAACAAAGTTGAAATAAAAATACATTTCTACTACTTATTTCAAACACAAGCTACAAAAAAGGGTGACGGCGAATATGAATGAATGATGCTTATTCTACATATCTACAAGTTACAGGTCTCAAAAGTAAGCTACTGTACAGTACTTATAAATGTCAAAGAACATTTAAAATGTAAAAAAAACAAAACAAGAGGCCACATATATTGATGACCTTATGACCTGCATCTGGCTGGCAAGTAAATCGCATTCATATCCAACATAAAGGAAGTTTTTACACAAATTTCTTGTTTCAATGGAAAATACATCAACATGGAAGACAACTAGGCTAGTCTTGTGCCTTGGCTATTAACAGACCTTCAATGTTGCTTTTACAATTACTCCTTTTGCACAGTCCTTATTGCAACAGGTTGCAACACATAAAAAAAACAACGCACTTGCTAATATCTTCTTTAGCAGCTGGTGGAATTTGGAAGTTTCAAAAAGAGGACCGCTAATCCCTGTAGGTTTTCACAAAGTGTCTTGTACAAACCGTTTCATTGCCAGGATGCTGGTTTCAGGGTTCAGGATAAGATCAGATTACTTCCAATGGCTGAAATCAGAGGAGGCAGTGTTGAGCCTGTGAGACGTGAGCCTCTAAACAGCTGAGGGGTCACTGCTCTCTGTGTTCACCCTCACACATTCATAAGCCCAATCACACGTGCATGCAACTCCCCTCTGGATCTGTTCTTTGAACGCTTCGTTTTGAGATATTTCCACAAAGGCATTTCACAGTTGCTCAGTTTATTTAAGTACACTTTGCTACCTTCTCTGACAATGAAATGCGTGATGCATTTCGAAATAACACGTCCCACCAACAACACATTGCCCCATTTGCATCAAATGTTGTTGTCGTTGTTTTTAAACAGGCCAGAGTACGTGTGATCAGCATACTTGTCTTAGTAATTTGTACTGTAGGGCTACACTTCTACTAAGGCTGATGACAGATCCCATAAAATAAGGGCCACTACCAGGAATCGTCTGCAGTCTCCGAATGTCTCTGGATGGCTACGCTGGCGCTGATGCTGCAAACAAAAGGTTTAGAACATTCAACTTAATGCTAAAAGTTTTCAGGAGGCCAGAAGGCTACTGCTCTTCTCCTTAAGTTTTATTGCAAGGTCTCAAGTAAGTCAAGCAATCTGCTCAGGACGAGCCATCCGACCTATCTTTAGCCACTCAGAGCAAGTGAATGGAGAGCCTGACTTATCCTCACTGCTGTCATCGAGGCTGCCAGTATTTTTAGGGGACAGCAGCAGCTGCAAAAGCATTTAACGGTCTTCTACGAACAATGACACTAGGGGTGTCTCAGGACTAAACTCCACAGAGATTGTGGGACTGCTGGAGCGTTCAAAGGAAAGCTGTCTGATAAGGCTAAAATCATCTTAAAAGGGGCATGTAAAAGCTTTGGCAAAATGGGCAGGTGACACTGACTAGATGTTAATGAAGAGGATTTACCGCTACAAACTCAAGTGGAAAAGGATTATTCTTTTAAAAAACCACTACCGCTGGAAGTGAAGGCCAGTGAAGCAGGAGAAGCTGGTTGCCACGGAATGTATATTGACAGTTGTCTCCAAGGACTGAAGAGAGGTAGGATATGTTTGTTACAAAGTGCAGTTTCCCTTAGGTCAAAGGTCAGTCTAATTAAATTAGGAGCACATGCAGGAGGTTAATCTCCTTTTAAAGTCCTAAGGGAAATTGTCGATGCTATACGTTTAAACTTTTAAGATTGATCCCAGTTGGTGATATAATAAAGAGTATGTTTGCTGATTTTGTTGAATTTATCGCAGAAAATCTGAACGCCTGTTTTCTTCATTTAGACAATACCGTATATACACTATGCAGTGGACATATAGAGCATATAGTAATACGGTTAGTGTGTTTAAAGTTCTTAGTTTTTGTGCTACTTTTGTGCTATCATGTGTTGTTGTCTTGTTTGTAGTGTAGCACAAACCTCAATGCGTAGCAGACGTTTAAGGTTCTGAAGAGGACACCGGATCGTTTTCCTGAAGTTTGCTGTGCGTCATAGATTCCCAGGACTAGTGATGCATGTGGTCTTTCATCCTAAAACAGATAAACTAGCTCTGGCGTAAAAACATTCCCCTGTACACTTCAGAGGCCAAACATGCAGCGTGATTGAAACTGAGAAGCCACACATAAAAAATATATATCGTATGAGGGCATATTAAACCAACATGGTCTGGATTGCTTCATATGCAACACAGGATATTTTCAGAGGAAGATATCACTTAGAAGTACAGAGCAAGTGTTTCTTTCTTGAAACAAATGACAAACAAACTAATTTTGACAATGACATTTAACACCTAAATTCGTCACTGCATTTGCTAAAAGAAGTGTAAGAGAGGCATAGCATATTTTGACTGAGAGGTCCCCACGGGGTGTGTCCTGAGACCTGTGTTGTATGTGCACGCGTATTCTGTAGTGTGCTTTGTGATACCTGACACATGCCCTCTCACAGGTCTTTATTTAGGGCATACTATATAAAGCACTTTCCCATTGAAATACAGCACCAGCTGTGTTAGTTATGTGTTGTGGTCGCTGTTGCAATATGGCTAAAATATGGTTCACCACTTGTCACACAAGGCATAATATCTAAGAAAGTTCTGGCCATTAATACTCTGGCGTACTAGAAACCTTTCTCTTTGGGGAGAGCATATACCATCTAATGCTGTTAGTACACATACCAAAACTCAATTGGTTTTGAATAAGCCTGCATAATTTTACCAGATTTCAGAAGTAGCTGAAGCGGTTTTTCAGCATTATTGGGACATGAAAAGTTTTTGGGTTATTTATTTATTTCTTACTTCTGAAAGGAGAAATGCAGTTAGACAATAAATGCTATGAACAGGTCAAGTCATTTCACGAAAGGTAAATGATGGCAGAAGTCATTTGTCAGATCCAATGCAATGTCTACTTTTAAGTAGAATTAAATATAGAATTATGATGTGCATGTATATAAATAAGCAAATAAATAATCTGTAATGAGTACTGGCATTGAAAAATGTATTAAATTTTAATTAAATGATTTACTAGTGTGACTAGTTATATAGGTATTCAAAACATTCAATTGTTCTCCTAGTTCTCCTGGACCTGGTCTTAAGTAGCACAGGTATATCTGTAGCAATAGCCAAAAATATATAGTAAGGGTCAAAATTATTGTCTTATCCTAAGATTTATGATGTTTCGTGGTCCAGTGTCACATATGGGTTTCTTAAAAACGTATTATTCTGCATCCTGCTTTCTTGCTCATTTCATTTTCAGGATTTTGACTGGAATTTAAAAGCCATTGAACTTGATAATTATAGCCCACACTGTATTATATAAACAAGGTATGAAACTGTTGGTTATTATCAGAGCATGAATTTTCTTTATTTCCAAACAGAGACTTGATAAACAGCTGGAAAACAACATTCTTACAAAGTAATATAGAGACTGAATGCCTGTCAATCTGAGCGGAGGTTGGCAAGCGAGCAGGGATGGATGTGTTTGGTGGAGCGCCACGTTTCCTGGCCTACCCTCGTCCTGTGGTAGTGCAAAGTGGCACAGATGCAGTTCTGAAATGCCAGATTGGAGGGGATCCCAGACCAGCAGTTATTTGGGAGAGAAACAATGAGAAGATTCATCCAGAGGGCAGATATCGGGTGTTTGAGGATGGCAATGTCTATAACCTTATCATAGCTTCTGTCACAATGGAGGACAGCGGGCAATACATCTGCAAGGCGAAGAACTGTATCGGAGAGACTTACGCAGCAGCCACTTTGAAAGTAGAAGGTGAAGCACAGGAAATGGAATTTCGAGAGGAAAACAAGCCCCGCTTCCTCATCAAGCCCCTTTCGACTAGAGTGGGACGAGGAGAAGACGCTGTGTTCTCCTGTAAGCTGTGGGGAAACCCTAGACCAGAAGTGATGTGGGAGAAGGATGGCAAGAAGTTGAACGAGATCTTTGAAAGCACACATTTCACCATCAGCTATCAAGATGGAGGATGGTTCCAACTAAAAATCTTCAAGACAAGAGCACCAGATGGAGGGGTGTACACATGCAAGGCCAGGAACGAATTTGGAGAGAGTCTGGCGGGGGCTGTGCTTTTGGTGGATGCTGGACCAGGACATGAAGATGAAGGGAACCGTAACGGATACACTAATGGCCACTGGAAAGCACATCAGGGAAAACAGAGAAGTGGTAGGCAGGTTGCGACAAGGCTGAAAGATGACCCACTGCCAAACTCAGCCAAAGTGAAAATGTTTGCAGTGACAGAAGGGAAACATGCAAAGTTTCGGTGCTATGTAACAGGGAAGCCAAAACCAGAAATACTATGGAGGAAAGATGGGAGACTTATCTTGTCTGGGAGACGGTATCTTTTGTATGAAGACAGAGAGGGTTACTTCACACTTAAAGTTCTCTACTGCAAACAACAGGACAATGGAGTTTATGTCTGTTCTGCTTCAAACACTGCAGGGCAAACCTTGAGTGCCGTACACCTTCTCGTCAAAGGTAAGAGTCATTTGATTTGGGATATGATCAATGCAAGTGATCTTATTAAAAATATGCCATACACTTTATATGGCCTGTACAATTAAGGATCCAGTTGCCATCTGTTGTGTTAAGCATTTGGTACCCTAATCAACGGTAAATTTTATGATGATTTAGTTGTATGAAATGTATCAAGGGAGCATTAAAATTACCTGACCTGGCCAAACTCGTTAACATGAAATAGATTCTACCCAGTCCTATATCTGCAAAGTCACTTAGGCTTTGAAAGGCCTGAGGCCCACACGTGATAGAAATCTCTGGAGGCAAGCTCATATTTCTCACATGGACCATCAAACAGTCAAAACTGATTGCTTTGCATGACTATATTGTATCAGAGCCAGGCAACTCCATAAAGGAAGTCAAGTAACCAGGTCTAAACCGAAGGTATGACTACTAAAGTTAGCCTTAACAAGACAAAAAAATAGTAATACTGTCATATACTCTTTAAGACATATTTCTTAAAGCTACATACCTTTCATTAGTAGGGTACACAAAAAAAAGATTAAAAAAATCAAATAATCAGTTTTCAGGATTTTTTCTTGCACCAGCAGATTTTTGGAATTTTTCCCACTTTTTAAAAACTTGTTTATACTTCAGTGAAATATCTTAAGCAGGGTTGCTTGTCAAGTAAATGTTTAGTATTTCAAGAATTGTTAGATATATTAAACAACATTTCAGTATAATTAGTAAACCAATTACTTTCCATCTATAACAGAACAGATTATCTATACTTTCTAAGCATGAATATTTATGCTGAACAAGGCTAATGTATTCAAAGCATGGTCTTTCTGGTTGTTGGTTAGTTAGTTAAAAAGCATGATGAGGACATCAAGCACATCACCATCCAAAACACAACATATGCTGGTCATTGTTAGAGGAGTAGATTTTTATTTTTTTTTGCAACTGCATCTCCGCAAAGATAAGAAATGTCCTTTTTTAACGCTCTTTCCATCTTGATACAACAGAGCCACCTGTCCGATTTAAGCAACCACTGAATGACTTGCAAGTATGGGAGAGAGACTTGGCTGTTCTTGAGTGTGAAGTTCCTGAGGACTCTGTTCCAATCACATGGTACTTAGAAGACAGGCGACTACAGCCTGGAGCCAAATATGGGATGGAGGAGTGGGGTACAAAACGACGACTCACAATCCGTGACATTGGAGTTGATGATGATGGGATATATCTCTGTGAGATGGCTGACGGGGGCAGAAGCATTGCTGAGGTAGCAGTCAAAGGTGTGTGGAAAATTTGCAACTCTATAACTTCATTGACTTCAATCAAATGTTACATTCACATACTTAATGTAAACCTATTTTTGAAGGTACCATTGTAAGAAAACTGCCACGAAAAGTTGACGTTCTGGAGGGGGAAAATGCAGCCTTCTGTGTGGAAGTGGAGGAGGAAGAAATGGACATTCATTGGTACAAAGATGGAACAGAACTAAGGGAGACCCATCAGACCATTCTCAAATCCTTTGGAAGGACACACATCTTGGTTTTTGTTAACACCACACCACAAGACTCTGGTATGGTCATGTTCTATGTGGGTAGATCAAAGACGTCCTCGCAGCTACGGGTGAAAGGTAAGAAAAGATTTGTTTGGAATACGTACACACCTGTTCCATAATGCACAAATGTATTCATTTTCAAGTAACTTCTTCTTCTTATGTGCTAATTTCAGCTGCAAGGCACTGTCCACCAAGCTGTCCAATCGGGGTACAAATAAACACAGAACGAGCAAATGCAGCTCTCCTTTCCTGGTTTCCAGCACAAGACTCTCGGAAGAATCCACCTTCAGGGTACATAATTGAGAGGCAAGAGGTTGGCTCACAAGAGTGGCTGCAGTGTTTGACCACAGACTCTGCAACCTCAGTGGAGATTCTTGGTGACAGCGTCCCATGTGAGGCAGACTACAGATTTCGGATATGTAGTGTCAACAAATATGGAAGGAGTGGGAATGTAGAGTTTCCTCGAGCAGTTCACCTTGGTAAGCTCCTATTTGAGGCTATCCACTGCATACACAAAAAAGCACTAACAAATTTCATTTCCAACTTCAGTTCCAGTTGCCAGAATCCAAGCACCTCTACAAGACGCTTTAGTGCCAGAGGGCCAGGATGCCAGCTTTACCATTGAGCTCTCTGCCTCGGTTATAGGCACTTGGTTCTTAAATGGAAATCAGCTTCAAGACGATGAACGTTTCTCCATACGGCGTTCACGTACACACCAATCCCTACGCATTCGTGGGGTACGGGACACGGACAACGGAGCAGAGATCACCTTCATTGCCTATGGAATTCGAGATTCTGCTGCTTTGTATATACAAGGTATACACTTAATTTTGATTTCCTTGCACTGAGATATATTCATGAGAGGACATTAACTGTTGTACTTGTGTTGTTGAACTTGCTTATATATTCCCATCAATCAGCTCCACTGGTAAAATTCACCCCACTTTCTGAAATGGATCGAAACAAATTTGTGGAAGTTGGTAACCCTATAGTGCTCTACTGTGAGCTGTCAGACCCTGAGGCTCCAGTTCGTTGGTATAAGAACGGTGTTGAACTTCAATCAATGGAAGGTCTGCACATCCAGTCAGAGGGAACAATGAGGAGGATTGTCATCCAATCAGCTGATTTCTCCCACTCAGGAGTTTACAGTTGTGATGCTATTGATGACGTCATCAGGTTTAACGTAGAGGTTGAGGGTGAGTCTTTTGTGTTCTTACTATTCCCTTTTTCAAAGTTGTAAATCAGCTTCATAATGCTGACATGAATCTAAGAATGAAGGCATTTATTAATAACATTAATTTGCATTCCTGTGAATCAAAATCAAATGAGTATATCCAACAAATGAAATATTGCACTTCCAAGTCTCTAAAGTTGACCAAATAATGCTGAACCGAAACACATATAGCCCCCCCAGTGAGGTTCTCCGTGCTTCCGGAGGATGAGAGGAACAAGTCCATTGAAGCAGGCTCACCCATAGCACTGCAATGTGAGCTCTCAGATCCACTAGCCCAGGTCTCCTGGTATAAAGATGGTGTGAAACTTCTACCACAAAGTGGACTAGACTTCAGGTCCAAGGGCACAAAGAGGCAACTGATTGTCCAGTCAGCTGAATATTACCACTCAGGGTTGTACAGCTGCAAGACAAGGGGTGATGCTGTCCACTTCAATGTGGATATTAAAGGTGATTAAAATGCTTACTAGAGAATTAAATTGCAATGATATTTTGCCTGACAAACAATGACAAAGTTTTTTAGTTACGTTAATAAAAATGACTATTAAAACCATAAAGTAAGGACTTAAACACTCTAAAATATCCATAGCCCCACCTGTGAGGTTCTCAGCTGTCCCTGAGGTTAAGCGGAGAAAGTGCATTGAAGCAGGCTGCCCGATTGTTCTGCAGTGCGAGGTTTCAGACTCTACTGCACAAGTCCAGTGGTACAAAGATGGGGATGAGCTCCTTGTAGAATCTGGAGTAGACTTCCAATCAGATGACTGCATGAGAACACTCAGTATTCAATCAGCACATCCGTCTCATGCCGGTGTGTACAGCTGCACAACAAAGGATGATGTCATCAAGTTTCATGTGGAGATACGAGGTGATTTTGGCCAAATTTATTCCTCACTTACAAATTAACTATGTGTCTTCTTGCAATTATGCCACTAACATTCACTGCTTTCCGTATTGCTCTTTTGTCACATTCTTTAGTACCTCAGTCACCATTTTTTCTGCTTTAGCTTTACAATTTTGGATTATCTTTTCTTTATTTTCATTACAGCATGTTATCTTAAAGCAATAGGTCTTTTAATCTGGTTAATTTCTTGTTGATTCTGATATAAACCATCATCTGTAGCTCTGACAGTGATGTTCTCAGCTGTTCCTGAAGCTGAGAGGAATAAATGCATTGAAGCCGGTGGCCACTTTGAACTCCACTGTAAGGTCTCAGACCCAACAGCCCAAGTCAGCTGGTTCCACAACGATACGCAGCTTCAGCCAGAGACTGGTTTGGATATTCAGTCAGAGGAAGATGTAAGGACACTGGTAGTCAATCCAGCTGAGCCCAGTCATTCTGGATTGTACCGTTGTGAATCATCTGATGACTCTGTCCAGTTCACTGTGGATATCAAAGGTGATTTATGACTTTTTGAGAATCTTATACATCCAGTAACACATTTGCAAAACTAGATGCAAACTAACAATCAAGCTTTCTGTTGTCTGCGTCTCTTAGCGGTGCTGTTATGGACATGCCCCTCACCATTGCATCCAACTTGTTGGCAGTGATTTGATACAGATGTTACATGTTTTGCATTATTTAACTTGCTTCCTGGCAGATGGTCTGAGAAATCACAGATAGGCAGTGTAGATGACTTTTTAATTAAGGATATTAATTTTGTACATTCTTTAATAATGCAACGGATCACCCTTAGACCCACCGGTGATGTTCTCAGCATTACCAGACACAGTGAAGAACCAGATGGTTGAAGCAGACTACTCCACTGATTTGCACGGTGAGATCTCAGATCCAAATGCCAATGTGTGTTGTTACAAGGATGGTGTAGAGCTCGTCTCAAAAAGTCAGCCTTATATCAAATCGGAGTGTACCAGGAGGACGTTAGCTGTCAAGACAGCACAGCCCTCTAACTCTGGATGGTACGACTGTGTGAGAACGGGTGATGTCATCCAGTTTAATGTACAAGACCAAGGTGATTTTTAAATATTTGCTTCTAATCTACTTAATGTTTTTGTGTGACAACTAACAATTGTGTGCTCTTTGTAGCTTTTTAAAAGATCTCTTTAAATGTATTTTGACAATGTTACTTGTATGTCCTTTGCTTCAATGGCCATGATTGGGTCTGTCTTTCTGAGTTAAGAAAATTAGTCACTTACATTGATTAAAGCATTCCTCTGTCAATGGTCATCTGTAGTGCCACCACCAACATTTTTGGCTGATCCTGACGTTCAGAAGACCAAATGCACTGAAGAAATGGAACCTGTTGCACTACATTATGAAATTTCAAATACCACTCAACATGTCAGTGAGACAAAAGAAGTGAAGGTCATGCTTCCTCAATCTGAGCCTGAATTAAAACCTGATTTGGACCTTGAATCCAAATTTGAATCTGAACCTGAAGTTCACTCAGAGGCATCTAGAGAAACTGTAGTCATCCACACAGCGGAGACATCTCTTTCCGGAGCAAACAGCCAAAAGATGATCCCAGATGATCCCATCCCATTTGAAATGGACCAAGGTGGTTTGCAACTTATTTGTACGCCATTCTGAAATAGGAGCATTAACATGGCTGAAGCAAGTCAGTTATTGTTTTCTTTGTGGCTTTTCTAACAGCAGAACTGTCTCACTATGAGGTGTTCAGTGGTGAGACCTATGATGACTCAGTCCAGTGCACTGTGGATATAAAAGGTGATATAATGCTACCTCAACCCAAGCATTTAACCCAGTGCCTCTGTGCCACTAACAAGGGTGGTTTTAACTATCCATGGCTCTTCCTGGAGATGCTGGTCCCCTGCATCTTGGTTACCTTCCCAAAACTAATCCATGTTATCATGTCTTTATCCAACATCCAGTTGGTCTGCAAACCGCTCTTCCAAACTAACACTCATTCAATAGACTTACATATCTTCATTCTTTCCTGAAGCACATTTCATTTCAACTTAAACTGTACACATCTACATTTGCTTGAGTCATCGTGTCATTCAGAACCATCATCAATTTTGTCTTGACTGAATTATGTTACAGAGAGCTAAAATACAGAATGAATAGTTGAGTGAATGAAAGTTGGTGATATGACTTCTTGTGTAATTGTGTTTTGTTTTAAATGTGTGTTTTAACCACTGTTTGGCTTGTTTACGACCATAATGTGGTCATCAATCTTACGTTTTTATCCTCTTGAAATACTCTTAAAATTAACCAATCTATAAAACTACACCTTTAAAAGCTTTTCTGACTATGAAGACAGAAAAGAACTTCACCTTTTCTTTGTGTAAACAATTCAACTATAGAAGAGTTCCTGAGAACATCAGGAACTGAGGCTGAGATCAGATCTGAAAAAGAGAACAACAATATCTCAGTGGAAAGATCTGGAGAAGAGATTCAGTGGGATACCCCAGTGTCTGTACCTACAACCGTCAGATTGATTGAAGAGGAACAACAGCCACAACCCATGCTGCAGTCACAGCTAAAACCAATGCCACAACCACACCTACAATCAATGCCTGAACCACAGCTACAACCGATACTACAACCACAGTTACAACCAATACTACAAACAGAGATACAACCACAACTACAACAAATACTACAAACAGAGATACAACCACAACTACAATCAACGCTACAAACAGAGATACAACCAAAGCTACTACCAATACTACAAACAGAGATACAACCACAACTACAAGCAATGCTACAACCAGAGCTGCAACCAGCAAGCCAAATACATACATCAGTTTCTGAAGATGAAGGCTCAAATCACATCACAATAGAAGAAAGTGACATGGATCAAGATGTCTTAGCTTTTAAGGTGGATGTTGAAGGTGATTTAAATAGTTAGCTCCATCATTCTGCAAATAATGATGGGAGCAAAATATGCCATTGACATTTATCACCTAACAAGCGCTTAACGTCATTCTTAAGAGGATCCATTACTGAATCTGAATAACTCAGAAAACTTTGACTTACTGACTTAAAAAAGAAGTTACTTTTTATCATTATTTACCTATAGAATTCCATCACCAAATATTTATCTAACAAAGATCACCTCACTAAAAAAATTCTGTTGTATCATCTTAAATCTAACTTCTAGCCCAAATCGTGTAATTTTAATATACAAGTAATTTAAAAAAGATACAAGCCTAAAGTAAGGTTATTGAGTGTAAAGCTATAAATAAGTGCAGTTTATTTAGTTTAGCTAAAAGTATAAAATGAAATGTGTCACAATTGTAATACATGTCTCTTTTCATATAACTTGAAATATCCCTAGCTTCGAGGACAAATTCCACACCAGTCTGTGGAATGGATGAGAGCATTGATGCAGACTGTTCCTGTGTACTGCTAACTGAGAAATCTGACCACACAATCCAAGAAAAACCCATATCCTGCCAAGAAGAAAAGGCAACCATTATATTCGATAAACCTACAACACAGAAAGAACTCATCCAGTCACCAGAGATGTGTCTGCAAGAAGCATATGAGACTGTTACCAAGGATGAATTTATTGTACATCAAGAGGAAGTAAAAGGTGACTCGTGATTGTTTTAGTTACTTTGTCTGGCTATTGCTTAAATGTTCTGTACCCTAGTCAACCAAATTGTTTTACACTTACACTCTTAATAGACAACTCACGATAAAACATTGCTTTGTCTCCTCAAAACTGAAGAACCTTGTCATAAAGCAGAATTCTTTATGCTACCACCAGAAGATGACGTTGTCAGACCCACTGAAGGTGATTCTCCAGTTCACTGTAACAACGAGAGAATACAGTTCAACTCTGAAAATGGACGTATGCTTGAATCAGAAAGTGTGCAAAGATTGAATGTTCCAGTTGTAGGCTCAGGTCAATCAGGCGTAAACAACGACGAGGCAAAGGATGAAGACATAATATTTAAGGTGGATGTCAAAGGTGATTTTAAACTAGTTTAAATCTACACTGCTACATCAGTTCCAGTCATTTTATCATATATTAAAATCAGATGTTTAGGTCAAATTACCTGCTTGCATTAAAACATATGAAATTAAACCCTTTAGCTACATCTTTTCAAACTTCAACTATCCATGAGACTGACAGGAGCAAGTCAAATGATGGAACGGCTATTGCTAATTTTCCACAACCTGAGGTATCGAGCACAATGGCAGAGGTGTGCCGGTACAAGGAAGGTGAAGAACTCCAAGATTGTGACATTATCACCCAATCTAAGGAGAATTTTAAAGCTCTTGTTGTGAAAACAGCTGAGCCGTCTCACCCTGGAGAACATGCTTGTGAGACAGATGATGTCACCGTCCAGTTTGCAGTGGATCTACCAGGTGATTCATCAGTCATCTACGCCAGCTCAATCCATCCGATTACCAAACTAACCACTTCAATCATGCAATGGTTACTAACTCTGTTGAATCTGTTCAGATAAAAGCCAGACTAATAGGTTGCTGAAAAATGTTGTTAATGCAGGAAAACATTTCAGTAGAGAAAATATTATTATTATTATTATTTTAATTTGCCTTTCACAGCAGAATCTGGAAAAGTTAAAGTAAAATAACTTTCAAAACAGTAATTAGTTGACAAATTCGCATTAACAAGTATGTTTAGGAAAACTTAAAAGTAGTTTCAGATATCTATTTAGTAATTATGTTAATTACTACTACTACTACTACTACAAATACTACTAATAATTTACAAAAACTGATATACTTCTTAGGGATACTACAGGAAATCCCATCATTAACTAACAAATATATTTAAAAAAAGGCCTGATACATATACAAGTAACACAACTAAATTCATTTTCAGTATGTTTGTCTTTGATGTTTGTTTGCCATGTTTTGTCTTTGTTGTAAACTATCTGTGACTTTGGTTGTTGTCTTTTACTCTTGCGCTACTAATTTTTCATCTTATATTCTGAAGTTCCTGTTTGTTTTCTGTGTTTTCTTTCCATTTTATTGATCATTACAGTAAATCATCAATATATTCTTACAGTACTTTTCATGCCTTATTCTTACAGTACTTTTCATTACTCTTTCATAAAACACTAAATGTTAGTTGATATTTTGACCCATTCTTGAGATGCATGTATGTTTTATAAAAAGAAACAAACAATATAAAAGTAAATGTGTCTGTACAAAATTGTCTGTAGCTCCTCCTGTGACGTTCTCCAGTGTCCCTGAGGCTCAACGGACCTGCATTGAGTCAGGAAGACCCTTTAAACTTCAATGCGAAGTCTCAGACCCTGATGCACAAGTCTGTTGGTACAAAGATGGGAATGAGGTGCTTCCTCAAGATGGTATGGTTACTGTGTACGAGGAAGCCATGAGAACACTCTCTGTGCAAAGTGCTGAATTATGTCACAGTGGAACATACAGCTGCCAGACAAACAATGATGCCGTCTCATTCCATGTGGAAATCAAAGGTGATTTGATGTTTTCTTTCATGAAGACACCACACACACGAGATGTGTGTAAACTGAGCAAATCAAGCAATCTCCTTTATAGCTGTGTATTGTGGCTATTAAGATATAGAAGGCAAATAGTAAGTAGTGTTTACTGATTGTCACTCAAGTAAAAATGAAATCATAATCACGATTAGACACTCGTTGCATTTGTCATGCATATCTTTGAGCAGTTCTGTGATCAGCAGTAAATCTCCATCCAAATGCCAGAGGGCACTCTTGCACAGAAACTACAGAAACGCCCGAAGAAAAAACCCAGGAAATGTCTATAGCTGAAATAACAGAAGATTTAGCTGCTTTCATTGTTTCAATGGGACTAACAAATGGGCCTTTCGCATGGCAGGAACCATTTTGTAGTACCCAAACTAATTGTGGGCCCACTTTTTGGTGTGTTCACACCACAGGAACTAGGAACGATTTTAGTTACAGGAACTCCATTTGGAGGAACTAAATTAGCTCCTGCTTCAGAGTATGGTCTAAAAAAGTACTAGGAACTATAAGTGACGTAAGTGTATGCTCTTTGGCTAAACGCATAAGAAAACGCCTATGACTACAGCAATATATGCAATATATTTATCTGAGTTCATAGCTTGTCAGAGAACTATGGCTCTGTGTAATAAATGGTGCTCCACCTGAAAGCAGGTGATGGGGATTTACAACTAATCACAGGACCGCCTTTACTGACAAAATGTGCATGACTACAGGGTACAATTAATCATACAGCCCTTTTCTCTTCAACGAGTGCTAACTCAGAAGCACATAGGAGCATTTGAAAACCACGTCTATTGGCATGGGCTCATCTATGTACAGATATATTAGGCAATGGACAATCAAAGTCATATCTGTTAAGTATGGAAGCCCGTTTCTGCCACTGTATAAAAAAAAAAATAAAAAAAGGTTATTGCGACTTTCTTTCTCACAATTATGCCACTTCAGCCTCATCTGTTTTATTGAGTCTTCGTCCCAAATGTCTGAAATAACATTCTCTCAAGACTCCGTAAACTAACTTTATGTTGTGTGACTCCTCTAATAAAATTAAGATAACAGATCTCTATTAGAAAAACTGTGCCAAAAATAACCATTTCCATGGTTACAGGCGACAGAATATGCATCCCACCGTCCGTGGACACGTATTATCTTTGGCAAGTAGCCTACATCTCAGTAACGCTGAAAAATCTTGCAATTCTGACTTTATAACTGGCAATTCTGACTTTATAACTCGCAATTCTGACTTTATAACTGGCAATTCTGACATTATATCTCGCAATTCTGACTTTATAACTCGCAATTCTGACTTTATAACTCGCAATTCTGAGAAAAAAGTCGCAATAACCTTTTTTTTTCAGTGGAGGAAACAGGCTTCCATAGTTAAGCATGTGAACACTATGGCAAAGTTAAAAAGTTTGCTCAACAATGTTAGCAGGAATGGACATTTTTAAAAAATGCAGTACAAACTGGAACTGAAGTCGGTACTTTTGACAACACTACACTAAACTAGAGTTAAGTATCTAAAGACAGACAGTTTCAACTAGGGCTGCAACAACTAATCGATGAAATCGATAATTATCGATAATGAAATTCGTTGTCAACGAATGCCTTTATCGATTAGTTGGGCTGCTCACGTTACTGTGGAGTGCGACCACAAGATGCACAAATACACAAAGATACACATCCGCTCGCGCAATGGGGGTTACAGAAGTATCTGCCGGAAAAAGCGCACGCCCCAAGTCCTCCAAGGCATAGGAGCAATTTACATTAAACGCCTCTAAGTAGACGGTAATGTATACGCTATGCAAGACCGAGCTTTCATGGCATGGCAGTACCACAGTCATGCATGAACACTTAAAAAAAGAAAACATGGTGTTACGGATGGCGAAACATCAGCAGGATAAGTAAAAACTGCATCTCTTCATCGTGTAAAAGTTATAGTTTAAGTGCTTTTGTTTAAACTGTTTGCTAACTTTGGGACAGTCGCGCTAGATCTGTTCACTTGCTACTCGCTAGCATCACATTGCGCAATCACCACATGAGCAAGAGTGATTATTTAAATGGCGCCACTTTAGATTATCTTAAATTACACGATGCGAATAACAGTAGAATATTACATTTAGGGATTGTTCTGGTTTTCAGCGAATGCAAATTATAGCACATTTGTAACTATTAGCTTTTTTCATTTCTACAGTTTTTTTTTATAGTCCACTACAAAGTTAACTTGCTAAATCTGTTTTCAAACGTAATTAACTGTGGTTTTACTTAAGCATATATGCATATATCATTTTATTATACAAAATTACATTTCATTATTATATCTTAACTGAAAATGGCAGTGTATTTTATTTAAATATATATATATATATATATTTTATATAGTTATAAGCAAAACATAAAATTAAAGAAGCGTTTAGTTTTTATCAGATTAATCGATTAATCGAAAAAAAAAAAGAGAAAAAGTTGCCCAACTAATCGATTATCAAAATAATCGTTAGTTGTAGCCCTAGTTTCAACTGTACTATTACCACAGTATATAGTGTCATAACACCCAACCCTACTTTATGCCATTCACACCTCTGTAGCTCCATCACTGAGGTTCATTCCAATTTCAGAAGTGGAGAAGAACAAGTCCACTGAAGTAGACTCACCAAATGTTCTGAAATGTGATCTATCAGATGCAACCACTGAGGTGCTCTGGTGCAAAGATGATAAAGAGCTGGCCACAAACCAAGGGCTCAATTTCCAAACAGACGGAAATATGAGGAAACTAAATGTTCAATCAGCAGAATTGTCCGATACTGGAAACAACACCTGTCATGCTCCAGGTGATACTGTATCATTCAAGGTGGACATTCAAGGTGATTTTCACAACACTACCACACAATTAACTATTGTTTCATGGCACATTAGACATTTCTTTCATTTCTAATCATCCCCCGTTGAAAAACGTACCCCATGTAACATCTTTACCACCCTGCTTCTCTCCCTTCTTGATAACATAATAGCAAACCCTGTGACTAACACATTTGTAGGTTAAGACTGCCTAATTGTCTTATAAACGATTTGTAAGCGATTCATGTTTTTGGCACAAATTAATTTGTCAATAATCTATGTTTGTTTGTTTTTTTCAATTTTCCAAATTTTCATAGCACACCCTATTAGGTTCTCAGCACTCCCAGAAATTGCGAGGAACAAGTTTATCGAAGCAGGCTGTCCCATTATACTTCAGTGTGAAATCTCAGATCCTACTGCCCAAGTTTTCTGGCTCAAAGATGGAGTCGAACTCCAACAAGACAGTGGACTTGACATCCAGTCAGAGGGCACTATGAGGAGAATGATCATCCAATCAGCTGAGCTCAAAAACTCAGGCGTGTACAGCTGTGAGGCTGTAGATGATCGCATAGCATTCAAGGTGGATGTTGCAGGTGATTTTGAGTCTACATACTTTCTCAAAACCACTAACAATGTGTCAAATAACGCTTCATCCACTAAATGCTGTTTGCCCTTATCAAAGTTTAACAAAGTAAACATTCATAACCAATAATAAAAGCCCCTCTTGTTAAACACTAAAATGATCTCCTCACCACTTTTGCTCATTCAATCTGTAAATAGGATTATAAAGGTTTTTGAACATCTCCCGAATCACTTACTATACAATATCACTATATTGTATAGATAATGTCACCTAATTTAAACATGCTTATTAACTTATATGATTAGAAGAAAATGCTTCAGAACTACAGTAGCAAATAACATGAGATATAAACTTGTGATATACACTCGGAATCAGCAAAATGTTTCATTCATTAGCCATACGGAAGTTTTAATCTTTTTCATTATTTCATTTCATTAGTTTTCATATCTTAGAAAGGCTTTTTGGTAATTCTATGAATTTGACTGAACAAAAATCCTCTTAGCTCCACCAGCGATGTTCTCAGCTGTTCCTGAGATTGAGAAGAACAAGTCCGTTGAAGCAGGCTGGCCAGTCATTCTCCAATGTGAGATATCTGATCCCACAGCCATGGTCCAATGGTACAAGGATGGATTACAGCTCCTACCTCAATCTGGGGTTTACATCAAATCACAGCACACCATGAGGACACTGGTTATCCAATCAGCAAATGTATCCCACTCTGGGTTTTACAGTTGTAATACTGCTGATGATATCAGCGAATTTTTTGTGGATGTTAAAGGTGACATACAATATCCAAAGTATTCTGTTATATAACTAACACGTACATCATTTTGTAGAGTTCCGTTTTCATTGGGTGAAAGCATTCTTCTCTACCTTTCAACAGATCCATTCTTGCTGCTTTATGGGCTCCTTAACCATTTCCCTAATGCAGGAATATATCTGAAGCTTCACAAGTTTGTTTGCAGAATTTCCACCAACTACTACTATCCTTAGATGCTATTTAACCAGCATCTTTATTTTGAAAGAAACTGTTTACGCTGGGCAAGCATGTAACCTTTATTATCTGTGCTTAACAGCACCTAATCCTCACAAAGCTTTCATTAACTATTCTTTTTTTCTTTGTATTACATTTGGCTTTTAGAGTGGAGAAAGTTATACAGGGCTGCCCATGCAATCATCAGTGCTTGAACTGCATGCTTCACTTCATACTTGTGTGACAAATTAAAAGCAGCACAACATAAAACTAAGGTGTATTTCCTTTTCATTGCAGCACCTCCTGTGACATTTGCCTACATACCAGAAGATGATCTGCACAGAAATATTGTGGAACAAGACAATCTACTCCTTTGCTGCCAAGTGTCCAGGTCAGATGCTACTGCACAATGGTACAAGGACGGAGTAGAGCTAAAGCCTAGTGACAACGTCCTAATAGAAGCAGAAAACACAATACAAAGACTGATTATCCTGTCAGCTCAACTCTCAGATTCTGGGACGTACACCTGTCGTGCTGGAGATAGTGCATTAACATTTAAAGTTAATGTAAGAGGTGAGTAAATATGTCTATATTCATACCAGCAACTTAAAGTCTGACAAAATTGGTTGTGTAACTATTTGCTTTTGCTTCACAGAACCTCCGGTGATGATTGTATATCCCAAGGAAGATGTCCACCTTGATCGCTACGTTCCTGAAGAAATTGTTCTCAGCTGTGAACTTTCACGGCCAAATGGAAAGGTGACATGGTTCAAGGACGGACAGAAACTACAGGAGAGTGAAAACATAAAGCTGAAGTCAGAGGGTCCATACAGACGACTAAAAATTCTGCGCAGTGGAGTTGAGGACTCTGGAGAATATGTCTGTGACACAGCTGATGATTCAATATTCTTCAATCTAAACATTAAAGGTATCAAATTTAGGTTTAAAATATATTGAATGTAGATATATGTGATGTCAGCCAGAAGCAAAGTTGTTGCAGCAGATTAGATCAAGATAATCAATTGGATAACAGATGACACAGACTCTTTCTTATCTTGGAAAACCATGCATTGATGAATTTGCACAAAGTGAGCATGATCAGAAACATGCATTAGGAAGTCCATTTTGATGTCATGTTTCCCTACAGAACCACCGGTGCGCATTGTTTCTCCAAGCCAGTCCCAAATGGAACTTTGCCAACAGACTTCTGAGAGGATGGTCCTGAGCTGTGAAATCTCTAGACCAAATGCCACTGTACGTTGGTATCGAGATGGACTTGAGGTGGAGGAGAGTGACAGCCTGATTCTCGAGGTCGATGGTGTCTACAGGAGACTTATTATCCCAAAACCCACCGTCAAAGACTCTGCAGAATATGTCTGTGACACTGCTGATGACTCTGTGACCTTCTTTGTCAACATTGCAGGTGAGTCAAAGACCTTTTTTTTAAATATTTAATAACCAATAATAATAAACAGCTTCATTATGGCCATAATGACTTTATTTCTTCATGCAGAGCCACCAGTTAGATTTATTCGGCCAAGGAAAATGGCTTATGGAGTAGAGAAACTTGTTGGAGACATTGTGGTTATTGAGTGTGAAGTGTCTAGACCAAATGCTGAAGTTAGTTGGAAGAAGGATGCAGAAGAGATTGAGGAAAACAGTAACATAACTATCACAGAGGATGGCACAAATCGACAGTTAACCATTCACTCTGCAACTTTTGAAGATGCAGGGCAATATGTATGTGATGCTAGAGATGATGTAATGGATTTCTTAGTGAAAATCAAAGGTATATTTATGTGATACGCAGATTAAAATACTTTGATGTATCAATCACTACGACTAACTTAATTCTACGCTCTTCCTTCCAGATCCACCCCTAAAAATTATACGGAAAGCTGACATAGAAACAAAACACAGATTTCTAGTATCTGATGCCATTGTGTTAAAATGTGAAATCTCAAGATCAAATGGGGTAGTCAGTTGGCTTAAAGACAATGAGAAGATTGAGGGAAATGAGCATATCATCTGTGAAGAGGAAGGCACATTTAGATCACTGATTGTTCTGAGTGCTGAGTTGAAGGACTCAGGGGAGTACATATGTGATGCACAAGATGATAAAGTTGTCTTCAGTGTTGCTGTTGAAGGTAATCCTTGTTAAACAATGAAAAACATTTGTGTATAATTCAAAGAAAACATACAAAACTTTACCTTTACATGTACCTTCAGATTGTCATTGGGGCAGTTTCCTCAAAAGTACACTTTTGTATCATATTTTCTCACTTATGGTACCATTAGGCATTGAGGGTACCTTTGAGGGTACTGCTCCATTGACAGACCGCTGTTCCCCAAAAAATCTCTGCACATGTGTACTAATAACATATTTTTGCTCAGAGGCTCCAGTGTCCATTGTTGGAAATTCAGAGAAGCCAGAACACCAAATTTTAATGGCAGGAGATGAGCTTATCCTGGAATGTGAGGTATCTCGAGTAAATGCTATAGTCCAGTGGTACTTCAATGGACGTTTACTACAAGAGGATTCAAGCACACACATTGAAAGCAGAGACACAACGAGGAAGCTTGTGATATCAGGACTTCAGACATCCGACTCTGGAGAGTATCTTTGCGATGCCATTGATGACAAAATGATAAGCAGACTAACAGTTCAAGGTAAATTTACTAGTAGCATAGCAAAGGTGTCAATTAAAACACTGTGCATACAATAACTAAATTTACAATTCTGTCATAGAACCACCATTTGCATTCATCAAAAAAGATGAAAGAACAAATATTTCAGCCTATGAAGAAGACAGTGTGACCCTACGTGCCACTGTTAACAGGGTCAATGCCTCAGTTAAATGGCATATGGGCCATGATCCAGTTAGAGGTGATCGTTTCCACACAACAAGTGATGGTAACACCCACTACCTCACTATTAACCCACTTAAGAGAAGTGATACTGGAGAATACAAGTGTCATGTAGGATCTGACGAGATGCATTTCAGTGTCCATGTTAAAGGTAAGACCAGGGAAATTCTACAACTCTACAAAGTGTTTTATGAGACTGCTTGTAAAAGATCTCTAGTAACATGTTCTCAAAATTGTTTCCTAATCAGCAATGAAGGTGAAATTCTCCAAACCACTAGAAAACGTAGTGGGACTCAAAGGTAGTGATGTGGTTTTAAAATGTGAACTGTACAAGTCAAAAGGAGATGTTCAGTGGCTTAAGGGCAGCCAAGAGATTGCACCAAATAAACATTTTATGATCAGAGCTGAAGGTCGTGTGCGAAGCCTGACAATACACAATGTCACAGAAGATGATGCAGGAGAGTATGCTTGTGAATCTAAAGATGAAAGGACATCAGCAACTGTAGTGGTCAACAGTAAGTTAAATTCTATCAAAAGACTTCTGTTAAACTGCATAAAGCTTGACCTGAAATCATGAACGAATCACATATTAATTTAATGCCAATTTCCTTCTTGTCCTAAGTACCTCGCATTGTGGAGTTTATTGCAGAGCTACACAACATAACAGTCATGGAAGGAGAAGACGCAACATTTAAGTGTGTAATATCTCCAGAGGATGCAAAGTTGGCCTGGTTTAAGAATGGCCTTCCAATTTCATCAAATGAGAAGTTCAACATCTCAAGTAATGGATTATGCCATATGCTGCATATCAACAACTGCCAAGTCTCGGATAGCTGCAAGTTGACAGCCGAGGCTGAAGGTGTGATTTCCAGAGCTATCCTCCAGGTCCAAGGTAGAATACCATCTATTATTATTTGACTGCTGGACTTGATTTTGGTTTGCTTACAAATCAATCAGAATGTGACTTATGAACATGTATTCTTAGCATCAAGCTATAAAAGTAACCAATTAGCTAATCATAGGGTCGTTTTCTACAATTTTCTTCTAAATAATATTTGGAATGCAGAGAGTGGTATATTTTAAGAGCCTGTGCAGGTCTTTAATGCCATGTCAACATGTTTGAGTTTAATAATGACCCTTTCAGACATGCCTGAATTGTTGAAAAGGTGCTTATGATGGCTTGTGCTTAACAGCTTCTCCAGTTAGAATTCCACTCTTAACTGACAGAGACAAGTGTTACTACAGCACATAGCAATGTAGAACGAGGAGCTGTACTCCAAGCACATGAAATAATCTCATTCTCATTAGCTCTGCTCGTTGGTTTTCAAATATAAAGTGTTAAAACCTTATCTGTATTCAGAGGCACAGGTGCTTTTCACAAAGAGCATGGACACGGTGGTTGCAGAGGAGTTTGGTGAGGCAACACTTGAGGTGGAGGTCAGCCTTGAGACTGCCGAGGTCCAGTGGATGAGACAAGGAGTGGTTATACATCCAGGATCCAAATTCACCCTGAAGCAGAATGGCCCCAAACGTTCTCTCACAATCCACAAACTCACCCTTTCAGACCGGGGCACCTACAGCTGTGAAACGCTTCACGACCGCACACAAGCCAAGCTCACCGTGGAACGTGAGTCTGCACTGCTGCTTTCTTTCTCACTATGTGCTGTTGTTAGCATTTCTTTATGGTGATGGTCCCTCATTACTGCCCGTTGCGATGTTGTTGTCTTAAACAAACTGAATCAAGTGACCAAGAGTAACGTGAGCAGGAGGCAGTTACTTTAGTGACACTTGTTCCACGGTTTGACAGCAGCAAACAGGTGACTGGCAAACTACTTACAGAGTCCTGGGGAACAGCTTTCTGTATTGACATTAGATCAGAAGAGTTATGATAATTTAATTAAGCATGCCAAATGAGAACTGGATCAAGAGCTGGTAAAAGGTCCTGGCTAAGTAACCTTTTAATTCCTTTTAGTTGCCTGTGAAACACAGATATTATGAGAGGAGGAAAGAAGTTTCATGTGGCTCTACTCACAAGTGATTCCCATTGCCTTCAATACATTTATTAGCCAGTCTTACTTTAAAGCACCATACAAGATTTTCAATATCTCTTAATGCAACTTTTCAAGATAAAACAATCAGCTTTTTAGAAAACAAGCAATTAATTACCAGCCATAAACATTATTTTCAGGATAGGTCAAGACGATGAAGAGATGTTGTACAAATGAGCAAGTGATGAAAGGAAGTCTGCACTTTGGCTGTTCCTGGCACCAACGATGAATCTGGATCTGTTTTCATTGCAGCTAAATTTATGCACTGGCCTTCAAAATCTAGGGTGGTGTCACCAACTCTCTAAAATAAACCCCTCTTTTCTACGGGGAATGCCTGTCTGCCTGTCTGTTTTGGAAAACTTAAAAAAATGTTGGCATAGCCCTGATCGAAGGCAGGATTTAGTGTATTGCTAACACCAAGGACAAAACCGTGCCAAATAATTCAACAACTGTTGCTCTATTTTTTCCTCTTTATTACCTTTAGCTTTCATCTTAATCTCTCTTTATTTTCCAAACAATTCTCTGGTATCTATTTGCATCACCATTGAAAAATACTTTTACCATACTTTTAAAAATACTAAGCACCTGTGCTTCTCACACAGCACGAAAAATCAAGATTCGGAAAGATCTAACTGAGATCCAAACTTTCGAAAGAGAGACGGCTTCTTTTGAGGTGGAGCTGTCACATGGCAACGTGGATGGTGTGTGGCAGAAGGATGGGCATATTCTCAAAAACAACAACCGTTTGCGTATGACTGCAAAAGGACGAGTACACAGCCTAACCATCTCCAACCTGACCTTGGATGACACTGGCACCTACATATTCTCTGTAGAGAACGTCAGATCACTAGCAAGATTGGAAGTTAAAGGTACTGTAAAGGCAATTGAAAACTGTTTTTACAGCAGTTTGCCCCAAAAGGACAATTACATCACTATACATCACTATTTACATTGTTTACCAGGTGTTGTTCTAATGCTTTACGCCCTTTTTGAACCACAAAAGGAGCAAGGCTGCATTCTCCGATAACATTGTCTCTTAGCGCGCTACGAAGACTCAAAAGGTACACCTTAACTACAGTTATACCTTTCCTAC
>JAUCMS010000153.1:16045602-16059595 GCA_032357445.1 Enteromius radiatus | reverse complement strand
TACTTAACTAAGAAGGTTTCGGAAAACAGGCGCTAACGATAAGGTACGTCTTAAGGTACAACTTAAGAACGACGTAGCGTTAAGGTGGTTTCGGAGAACGCAGCCCAATATTCTAAAATGTCCTCATCCATATACTGTAATGGCAGTAAAAAAAAGCAACCAGCTTCAAACTTGATCACAAAATTATTCCATTTCGAGTCTTTTCGAAGAACATCACAATAAAGAGACAGTTTACTAATGCTCAACAAACAAAAAAGTTTGTTGACGCAGGTGAAAGTTACTTATTGTCAACAGAATGCTCATAAGACATCATTAAAATAAAGTGTTACACAAAAAGCAGCACAGCATAAGACATTATAACTTAAAAATCTGGCTAAAAATCTAAAAGCAACACTGCATAAAATATTACGACAGTAAAAAAACAGAGTTGACAGTGTAATGTCACAAAAGCATGGAAAAACATTAATTTTGAGGAAGCTACAGATCTTGCTAGCAAGACAATGCTAGTTTGTTTACTTCATTTTATTGTGGATTTATTTTTAACAAAATATAGCTTAATTATGTTTTTGATGTAAAAATCTTGTTATTTTAAGTCAACATCTGAGAAAATTATAAAACTTTAAATTCATCTTTTGACAAACTGTAAATTTAGATATAAAATACTCATCGGGACTTAGTATTAAAATGCTTTATAGTTTAAAAGTAGAAGGGTATCTAAAAAATGTAATTTATAGACTGACTAGGGCTGGACGATATGGCTAAAATGTATATCACAATATAAATTCTTCCAGTAATGGCTGCAAAGAGTATAGAAGCTTCATATACTTTTATACTCTTTGATGGCTGTAATCAAACCAGCTCAGCTCCTGAATGCTACTTTATCAGATAAAAATGAAAATGTCTTTGAAACTTTTCTGAAGACAGTTGGTTCCCTTCAGAAATACATTCATATAAACACCCAGGCCGCATTTTGATTTTAAAACGTGCGGTGCTCATGTTTATTCAACGAAGTCAAACGCCACAAATAAATCAATGTATGGAAAACACTGGTAATGTATATCAAAATATCAGAAATGTGTTTAAAAATCATATCAGCGTTAATTATATCATGATATATATTGACATTTAATTATTGTTCAGCCCTAGGCACCATTAAAACATTACTTTGTTTACTTAAGCTACCTGCCTTACAAAAACAGGCACCCAAAATGATCTGAAACACACATATCCAAAATCCTTAAATAACCTATGAAGGTCATGCATATAGTCATTTTAACCTAAAGTGCCATGGTATACAGGCTTGCAATATTCTGTATCTTGTTTCTTAATTGCTTTGGCAAGAATTAACATATAAGGGGTGGAATCTGGTCGTCATCAACAAGTCGTAGGAGGTAAGACAGTCCAGAGCAATGATGTAAGTCTTAAACTGGTTAAATTTCAGACGCTGATGACAGTACAATGGCATGGAGAGATAGCTTTGCTACTGCTCTTACCATGTGTCAGGTTACACATATAAAAAGATATGGATCACATGATCAGACTACAGCTACTGAAACATTTCAAACATTCACAAGCATAAGGTGCCGGTGTAAGGTAATCTTGTCTATGCCAAGTCACTCAATAGGGCTTATCCTTTGGAGTCACATAGCTGTCACTGAGGATGACAATAACGTGTAAACGCCACAACAACAAAGGACTCATCTCAAAGTCCTCTAGGCACAAAGCTGAGGTATGGTTAAACAATAAGCTCCCGTTGTACTAGACAGATTGAAATGTACACAGCTGATTCATGTGATCTCAAAAGTCAAACGGGGCAACCGGAGGTAAATTGTTAAAAAGAATGAGAAATATTGACTGGCTTTGAAGATCACAGCTTTTCAAATGTGATCAAAATGTTTTGGGTTTGCCTAATAAAATGTGTATATCTAACATGTTTTCATGTCAAAAGCACACAGGCTGACAAGACTCCTTTTCTTCCTCAGAAATTCCAGTATCAATTTTGAAAAAGCTTGAGGATATCAGGCAACCAGAAGGATCTGGCATAACCCTTGAGTGTGAGCTGTCGCGCCACAACGTGGACGTCAAGTGGACGAAGGTAAAATTACATGACATCATCAGTTGTTGCTGTAAAATAAAAAGCCAGTAACTACAGTACTAATAATTATGTGGAAGAACCCCTAAAAAATGAAGGGGGGTGTCTTCTTTTTTTCAGAATGAAGTTCAGCTTAAACCAGGAACAAATCATCGCATTTACTCAATGGGAAGAAAATGCTTGTTACAGATCCTGAAGTGTGAGCTAGGAGACTCTGGTTTATATGTGTGTGATGCTGGGGATGCCACAACATCCTGTTTGGTGGATATCTATGGTAATAACAGAAAGTCTGTTAAATTATCACTACATTAATCTGCAGATTATATACATTCCTTGTTATTAAAACTAAATCTTAAATCATAAACCTGCTGTTGAAGTAATTCATTCAAGGTAGTACATTGCCATCTACTGGTACAGAGGTGAATTTAACTAAATGGGAAGCATTTACCCTTGCTTTGTTTTAAATGGCTACATTATGAAATGATGCAATGGCTTTTTATGTTCATTAACATTTTCACAGAGAGGGAGCTTGAGATACTACAAAGTTTGGAGGATCTGGATATTCAAGAAGGTCAGAATGCAGTGTTCATGTGTGAAGTGTCCCTGAATGATATGCCTGGAGAGTGGTTTAAGAATGGAGAAAGGATAAAACCAACCAGCACCATTAAGATTCGTCAGGAAGGTTACTGTAGCACCTGTTACTAAACTCTACCCTCTTCCGAAAATTAACCCTGAAATATGTAAATGAGTATCTGATCATACATTTTCGGAACCTTTTTTTTCCTACTTATAGGGACAAAGCACTTCCTCCTCATATGCAATGTTAAAGAAGACGATTCTGGAGAGATCAAGTTTGTTGTCAAGAATGTTGAGACTACAGCTTACCTTGAGGTTGAAGGTCTGTATTTAGTTCATTCACTACAAATCCAAAGCTAGTCACCCTCTTTGATGACAAGTCACAGATTTCAAATTGACTTTGGATATTTACACTGTCCCGACAAGTGAGAAAGCAGTAATGACCAACAACAACAAAAAAGTTTTCCAAGCACTGTTTCATCAATGTTTGGTCCTTTTCTATTATTGAACTGTCAAAAGTTCAATCAAAACTGACTTTTTTCTACAGCACTTCCAGCAAACATTGTGAAACCACTTCAGGACAAGACTGCTGTAGAAAAAACCCGTGTCATACTGGACTGCACTGTGACCAATCCGCGCTGCAGTATTCGCTGGTATAAGGGACCGAACGTCATTCTGCCCTCAGAGCGCTTTGAGATCTGCAGTGAAGGGTGCTATCGAAAACTTGTGATTCAGCAGGTTTTGCTAGAAGATGAGGGCACTTACAGTGTCCAAGTCGGAAACTACACGTCTTCAGCAAAGCTGACTGTTGAAGGTGAGGCAAATTCAGCAGTTTTACACCAATTATGGATTGAGTGACATCACTGTCATATAGAACTCAAACTTCAAAAATCTTGTTTGTAATTAACGTTTTTATTGTGGCTGTATTTAAAAGTTATTTTTTACCTAATCAAAATAACCCAACTGCAGTTTGATTGAGATTAACTGTGATGCACAATGAAAAAAAACATGATTTTTGAGTTTTTGAAAAAGCTGTGTTTTTGTAAATAAACAAATAAATCCTATAGGCTATACACACACACACACACACACACACATATTATACATGGTCTATATAGGATATAGCCAAGGCTACATTTTAAATTTGGAATACCTACCTAATACCTATAAAGCAACATCAAATTGCTTTGGAAAGAAGTTGAATATTGCTGCATCCCTACACGAATAGGCTATATATCTACAAAACTTAAATATATGCGATGTCTAATTACAATAATCGTTTCGAATGTTGCAGCACCTTAAACCAACCAGTCACATCTCTATCAGGTGGCACGTTCTTAATTAAAACCAAACGCGTTTCTTGACACGAAGACTAATCGTCTCTCACACAACACCAAATCTCATGACTTAATTATCCTAATATTCGAGCGCTTATTTGACGGCAAATACTTTTTTTTAATGATTCACAGCAGAATTTTTTAAACAATTTGTGTATTTCTAAATACTTTTTAGACGAATAAATCTCTCACCTGCTTTGGGCGTTGAACGTACTTCAGCCACCTGTCACTCGACTGTAGGCGCCAAAACTGCCCTGCAGTTATTTCAGTTAACCGACAGGTGGCGATGCTAGCTGAGATAACATTTCATTATAAAATCTAAAATTCAAAAACACATCTGTCAAAACTATTAAAATGTCATATTCGTATTTATGTGGGTGTCATACCTTTAAAAAATCTACAATTTTCAAAATGATTTGCTAAAATGTCAAATATTACGAATGGGGCTACCTACACCTTATGATTTTACAAAATTTGATAGTGAAATATTAATAGTTTTATATTGGAAAAAATAATAGTATATATATACACACACACACAAACACTGCATTTACAGTACATTGACAATTTAACATGCCTATGGATTGGCACTTCCTCTGTTGAAACAGCTCAGTCAGTCCTAATGGTGAGAGAGCTGCAGGATGTGGATGTGACAGCTTCTGAAGATGCTTGCTTTGAATGTGAAGTCTCTTTGCCTGTGGCCAAGGCACCTACCTGGACCCTGAATGGGGAGACGCTGCATCCCGGTCCTAAAGTTGTGGTGGGGAAAATGGGAACCATTCATAGACTCACTCTCAAACAAACATCCGAAGACATGAGCGGCACTGTGTGCTTTGTCACAGGGAGAGTCAAAAGCACTGCACATCTGCAAGTCATGAGTAAGTCATATATTTTGTTATAGTAGATATAATGCATGTTTATATACCGCCAAGTAATAAATTTAGAGTATGTGCTTATATACTGTACATATATATTGTATAATTACCTTTACTCTTAAAAGGAGATGTTTTTATGCCTATTCTTAGACATGGAGTCTGGACTTGTTTTAATAAGAACCTGATACACACTATTAGCTTTGGGCCAAGTGATTTATACTGGTATACAGCTGAGGGTTTATCAAGTGACTGCTGACTAATTAATCTTTTTCTTTTTCTTTTTGGCAGGTAACCACTGAGAAACAGCACATAAGCACTTACAGTGCATAATACTCCACTACAACACTGATTAAATACAAAAATGCCAAATTAAATGATGACATTATTAACTGTTTTAATGTGTCTGAAAGAGATGGGTCTAGAATTTAATTTATTTAAAAAAAAAAAAAAAAGAGGCATCTTTATTATGCTGTTTTACACATTATATCCTGCTCTACATGGTTTACTATTCATTATATAATTTGTATGTTTTTCTTACATTAATGATAAAACGCATTGGGCTTTATAGGCTACACAAAATAAGAATAATGTTGTTAGGGCTTAAATTTCTTGCACATTAATTTGGTATTTAATTTTTAAATTTGTGTACTACTGTATATCCTTGTATAGATATCCTTTGTGTTGTTGTTTTTTTAATTCTTGTTTTGTGGGATGCAGATGAAAGTGAGGTTAAGTTGAAATAAAAATATGCAGGGCCAAAAACGATCAAAGGAGGGTTTGGGACGGAAAGGAACTTCAGCATATATAACAAATACACTGAATTCATACAGACATTTTAGGGAAACATTTACAAATAGGCTAAATGAAAATGATTTTGATAGTTTTAGTTGTTTGCTTCTGTTGTAATCAGAAGGTATATCGCAATTCTTGCCTTGAAGTAATTTCCCTTGTTAAGCAATATCTTTCAATAAAATTTTAAAACAAATTTTCTTGAGGAGTGTTCTCTGTTTTAGTGAACAGTCAATACTATACTGACTGAATGTCCCGAAATACTCATGTTTAATCTAGTACTGCACTCCAGAAACTTACAAGACATTCTTTCTTCAGCTAACGTTACTTACCCTCGAGCTATATAGGCCTATGACTTTCTTTGGAAATGTAAGTCAAAGTAAAACTTTTATATATTTTACCAGTGCATTCAGTGTATTACAGAGAAAAATGGATGATGATGATAAAAAAAGTCTTTGTGGTTAAGTTATTTGTAATAACGCAGCTTATCATGTCACCAGAAAGTTTTTACTTGCTTTGTTTTAAATATGTAGCCAATCTCTATAACCATGACACGATTGTCTAATTCTTCATAATACCCAAATTATTATATTTTTAATTACATACTACCAGAAGTCTAGTTTTAGAAGCAGGTTTTGAGAAAAAAGGCTCAGGGGAAAAAGTCTCACCTTATTAACGCGAAAGCCGTTTTCTTTGAATGCGCTTGACTTCCGGTTCATTAGTCGCTGTGAAATAACGAAGAAACACAAGCACGGTATAACACTGTTTGCACTACAAACCAGTGTGTTCAACGATCACATGATACACTAAAATAATATGATAAGACTACACCCATTTGTAATATCAAGCAGCAAGCGAATTGTTTTTAACGTTAAATCTAAAAAAAAAGAAGAAAAAAGCTGGAAGCGATAACACAGGAAGCCAGACCCATACAGGAAAAATCAGATAGATTACAGTTAAAGTCCCGTTTGTAAACATATAAGCTATCAAACATCATTGTATTAAGAAAAGGTGCTGTACATTTTCATTAAAGGTAAAATGTGGAGTAAATTTAAGGTGTCACCTAATCCAGAAATTGTATCCAGTTTTAATGGCTCTAAGTTTTTTTTAAGTGATAATGCATTCCACACTGACTTATGTATTACCAATATATTGGTTGAATATCTTTTGTTTTTTATCTCGTTGCTGTTAAAAAACAACTTCTTTATGTAACGCTAGAGGGAGCTATAAGCGTTCTAATAAAATTAAGAATCTGTGGAGCCTAGGTTTTAAGGAAGCAAGTTTTTTTTTATTTAATTCTTTATTTTTCGTCATAATGCCCCGAGTACATATAAAAAGACTTGCTATAGAGCACATTATGATCGCCGCGTCTATAGATAATTACACGAGTGAAACAATTCACAAAGCTACAATCACTTTTTTTTGTTGTTTTGTTTTGGAGAACAAAGTACTATTAAACGTTTGTTATTCAACAATTACACGTTAAGAGAAGTGCATCAGTGGCCCCTCTCATGGATCTGTGAGAATACTGAAAAGACGGCATATTATTCAAAACAAGCACTACCAAGACTATTACATAATCTCTGAAAAACATGGGCCTGGGTTGGTCCTGTTGCATAAGCAGACTAGTGTGAGAAGTCCTACTGAGATTGATGAATAGTCAGACCTGGGAGAATGTACCAAGTCAGACATGCGATTTAGTAACATGTTCTCCACTGCATCATCAGTTTCAAATGCTGCAAGACTCTATGTACTCTCGTACCTATTCAATTGAGGCTAAAGTTCACTGATGTTTCAGCATTTCTAAAAAAGCAGTTGCTTTTAACTAACATTTTCAATTACGGAGTATTTTAATAATACAAAATTTAATTTTTTTGTTTGTTTTTGGTTCACAAAGGTAAAAATAGCTTTAAAGACTTTGATAATGATTTATGTTAACGCATTTTGTAGTAGACAACTCAAATAATGTATACACAAACCATGTAACTGCACATCCAATACTACTGGAAATAATACCAGAATAAAATACAGGGTTTGATTCAAGTACAAGAGAGAAACATCAGTTGTGCTTTTTAAGAATCAAATAACACTCAAGCTGCTCTTTAAACTTTTATGAATAACAAAATCTTTTTTTTTTCTCCATGGCACAGCACTATTTTCATTAATATCACAAATATAGAGATGACAACTGTTTCGCCATCACCAAATCTATTTAAAAAGTCAAACACTGACAAAATGGACAAAAACACCAGTATTAAAAACCATAACATCATCTTTCCACTCTCTCCCGGACACATGAACATCACCGTTATGTCTCGAAACATCAATATTGGCACTTGCAAAACAATCAACTCAGATAGTGCTGAGCAAGTATACGATTCCCATTTAGGAAAACCATCCATATTAAATGGCAACTAACAAGAAGGCACGTCAACTGCACATTAACAGGGGCTCTCCAAGCCACAGTACGGCATGCCAAAATCACTTTCTCAATGAACCCTCTGACAGCTTAGTGATCTAATGGAGAGTTAAGGCATTACAAGTCGAACATCTGCTTCCACTGACAAATCAAGATTTGATTCCAGTATTCTTTACTCGTTTGATTAATATAAACACACAAATGGCATACTGTTATGAATTTAAAACTATACAGTATCAGACATGATTTTGTAAATAAGACCACTTTCATATTGTCTGACGAATTTTTGCTACAGTAATTTTAAGGCCACGGTGAATGACCTTGCATTAGACAAAATAAAGCATACTGTATATGATTTAAAAGGTGCATTAGCTTAACATTCGGAGTGAAAACGGGCCGTGTGACACAACAAGTGCCCAACCAATTTCCCTTTCTACGTCTGTTGCTTTGTGAAACTTGAATTTCAAGTGCTGGCTGATTGCATCACGAGTCTTTCTTATCTGATTTAGAAATTGGAGGAAAAGAAGAAAAAAAAAAAAAACAACAACATGATTTTTGGAAAAATAAATGGATAATGAATGCTTGCTTTAGAGTCCAATAATGCTGGCTAGATAAAAAAGACAGCATATTATTCTTATGTGATTGCCATTTATGGTTTTGTCCTTACTTGAAAGTGAACTCATTAAACGCAGGGAATGAGGGAAGTTTAACTCAAGATATAAACCCCAAGAAAAGTCATTTTCTTAATTAAAAAGAAAAAAAAATATTTTCTCAAATAACCAACCAACTTGTTTCATTTTAACAGGGCTTCCCTCAACCATGAAAATGAAAGAGTTGCAAAGTAGTAACACATTTTTGGGTGAATCGCAAAAAACATGCACAGGCCACATTTCCCCCTAAAATCAAGTGTAAAATAAATACAAAATATTATTCGCTAAAAGAAAATGAAGCAGACTTTGACTTTTTTTGCATGGCGAAATTAATTTTAAACTATTTGTCCCTCATTATTACTATAACACATCTGAATATATAGCTTTTGTTGTTTTTTTCTTTTTGAAATTTTCCATTATTATTAACAATGGTGATTTTCATTAGATTACTGTAATACAGTACTTTTTGCATAAACAAACATAAATTAAAGGCAGTCCAACAAATACAACCATAATGTATAAATACAATACAATTTAAATAATATATATAGATTATACACATTATAGTAAATATAAGTTTGCATTATGGCAAAATTTCGAGGGAATGTGCTTAGTTGCCAAAATAATGCCGTCAAAGGCATGTCTTTCATTTTCTTTGACTTTGGGGTGAAATATGCTCTTGCATGCTTTCCTGAGATTCACGCAATTGAGTGTTAAAACAATCAGCTTCCCGTTTTATGCACGTAATAGCTAAAGCAGTCCTTCACAGTTCTGTCGTTCGACTTCTTTCTCTCTATCAAACATCATGTGAATGGAATTCTGGGTAGGTGATGAGGACTGAGCTAGTGGCTGGTCCTGTTAAGGGGAAGCAGTGTGGTGCTCCGAGCCCAGCAGCCTCCCTGGCCCCATAGTGACAGCTGGCCTTAGTGTCATGCTAGCTAGTAGTCCTCTGCTGCTTCAGCACAGTGTAAACATTATCCACTTTACTCAGTCTCTCGAAGAAAGGGATGAGATCCAGCAGCTCTGTGTCGGACATATCATCAAACCAGGAGGCTACAGGTACCTAAATGTGACAGAGAAGAGTTTCTGTTAAAAATATGATATGAATAGTGGGACAAGGCGACAAAACAATTGACAAGTAAATTCTCAGAAGGTTTAGCATAAAATATTGTGGGACCCAAAGCAGTTATACCAGCAAAAAAAAGAAAGCAAGGCAGTAACGTACAGCATTGTCTGGGTGGAAGATGTAGGAGGCTGGCGAGTTGTCCACAATGATGACTTTGTTGAGATCCCTGCCTAGACGGCTTAGGTCCTTGACATAATTTCCACGGTGGAACACACAAGATTCCCGGAAAAGACGGCTTCGGAAAGCTCCCCATTTGTCCAGCAGATCCGAGACGGGATCAGCATACTAGAAAAACAGAACGACAGTAATGTGACGGACACGGTTAAACACAACAGCAAGAAAAAAACATGGTAAAACATCTCTAAAATACAGTGTAATTCTAAGATTTAAGATTCTAAGATTTATTTTATTTCTGCTGACTAAATCAGAGAATATATATAAACAAATCTACCAGTCAAAAGAGTTTGAACAGTAAGATTTTTCATGTTTTTTTCCCTTTTGCTCACAAAGTCAGCATTTATTTGATCCAAAGTACAGCAAATATGAAATAAATGAAATATTTGTACTATTAAAAATAACTATTTCTATCTGAAGATCTTTGCTAAATAAAAATATTAATTTCTATAATTTCTTTTCAAAAAAAAAAAAAAAAAAATGTAACTCCAAACGTTTGAATGGTATAGTAAAAAAAAAATTGTCTTAAAAGATACAACACATATACACACACACATATACATATACATATCTCAAGATGCATTTAGAGTGAAAAGTAAAACAAAAAGAGTTTACAAAACAAAGTTGAAAATAAAACAAACTCCATAAAAACAGATCAATACTGCAAAAAGATTAAAAAAAAAAAAAAGACTGCAAAACAATTACTTATTTTCCACAGCTGTGGGAACCCTATGCATCTATGAACTGATGCATACTGTAAGTGCTGTTAAATACTATTTATTAATAAACTTAATACTGAATACCTTGCATAGTGCAAAAATCCATTTGCATTTCTTACCTTGGCTAAGCTTGCAGTGAATAACACGCACTCAAACAGTTCCCCCATCCGTTTGAGGAACTCGTCAACATGAGGTCTCTTCAACACATACACCTACAGAGACAACAGTTAAACAGTTCAATTATGAGTCACCCCTGCACAGGATTATCTCAAAGTGTAAAACCGGTGCTAAATCAGGTCACATTCATGAAAGACACATTTCTAAATAAATAAGATTTATATTACATCTTGATATGATGCCTTATATAATGACAAGTTTCATATGGTCATAGAATGATAAACCCTGTTTTAAGAGAAGCAATAAAACGGGTTGTTTTCCACTAACAACTAGGTCAGCCAGGCTCGTTTATGAAGCTGAGGGTCTCATTCCTGAACCAAGTCATCCCGAATAGGCTTTCCTGACATCCCAAGCCTATCCTGGATTACTTGAAACAGGCCTAAGCCTTGTCTGTCAGACACCTTCAGTCCCGTGGTGTAATGGTGTAACTGTTGGCCTTTAAAGGGCCAAGGCACTGTACTGTCACAGCGCGAGAGAGCAGGAGACGCGCTCTGAGGAGAGATTGATGGCCAGTGACTTCTCAGAAGCCAGTCAGGGTTTCTCCATTTCGTCAGGACCCAGAAATAGCCACCTGCTGCTCTGACCCATCAGCGGGGATGGCAAAGCTGCTGTCAGGTAGCACAACCGAGTTAAGCGGCAAGACGTAAACAAGAGAAAAAGTTTGCGTTGTTCAACACAGCGCAACAGCAGGCAGACAAATAGTAGAGTTCACAGGTTAGTGTGGAATGTGCGATTAATTAAACTTAACTATCTTATATATATATATATATATATATATATATATATATATATATATATATATTAGGCCTGTTGATCATATGTTAACATGTTAATTTAGTGCAATTAATCATGGAAAACATAATGAGCTAAAATGAAGGCATTTAATGCACCCAACCCATCCAGAGGCCATCTTACATTGCATGCAGTTGCTGATGAACATGATACAGGACAAAGGCTGACTGCATGATGTAACCTAATAAAATGGAGTTAAATGTCCTTAAATACACCTGCACAACTGCAAATGTGGGCCTCATTTATAAAGTTTGCAGATACAGATTTGATCTTAGATTGAACACTTATATCCACGCTAATGCTCACATTTGTAAAAACGTCCTTTGACGTGGAAAAGTGCATGGCATCACGTCGGGTCTGAGCAGACATTTCTTGGAGTACTATAGGTTATTGGACTGTTTTTTGGAAGCAATGGGTTTTTGGAAATGTTAGTTCTTCTTACAGCTCGCTGTTCTAAATGAAAAGATTTGGACCATAGTGTTATTTCATATGTTAATAACATTATTTAGGAGCTGTATGCAGGGCAGAGAGCTGAAAACATGTAATTGCATACAAGTTCAAGGTCATTTGCGATTCATAGATCTCAAAGAGGGGTGAACATGTATTTTCTGTGCGTACACTCGTTCACACAGATGCATATTTGTGAGATGATCAGGTTAAATTTAAAATGGGTTCATTACAACGAGTCCTGTGAAATGATTCATAATTGTGTTGTTGACAACAATTCAGACCCAGACAGCAATCCTAACCCTAATCCTAACAAGAGTTTACTATTGGTTTAAATATTATACGTAGTATTTGTCAGTATTCCCTCGGTTTAACAGACAAGGTTTGAGCCTAGTCCTAGACTAAAATGTAAATCTGAGCTGTTTCAACTGAAAGAAACTTGCACGGACTAATCTGAATACACGTCAGTGTCTTTGTTTTGTCTTAAGATGCGCACCAGTTTTTTCTAAGGCATGTTTCTAAAAATGGGGGGTGTTAATAGTAAAACTTTAATATGCCTTTTCTTGATTCGGTAATCATTACCTGTTTGTTTGCTTGTAATGACTACCTATTCATTCATTTAACACATTCAAGCACAAGTAAACACAACCCGTGCTATTAACACATCACTATTGTCACCAGCGGTGTATTGTCTGAGGTTTAGGATGTCTCTAACACTCTCAGCGCTGTCAAACCTCAGCCTGGGTTTAGATGAGAAACTCCACAGGCTGAATGTAGTGTTGAACGTAAAGATGGTTTACACATGCAATTTCCACATTGCCTATCAGCGACATGCAGAAAATGAAAAATGCATTATTCAGTATTTACATTCTGCAATATTAGACATAATGCATGTTACAGAAGAACAACTACCTGTATTCCCCATGGAGAGATGCACCCCTACAGGACTCAGCTATTAATGTCATGTGTTGATAAGCACGGTCAGCCACTGTAAATCTCATTTTCTGTAGAACAGTTCCATTATTGCTGCAAGAAGAGAGAAGCGGTAATATATTAATGCATTATTCATATTTATTCCATTATATGGAATATTTAACGCTTTCAGCATTATTAATTTATAATTTTTTTCTATCCAAAATATAATTTTGGACTTATTTCCAGTAGATAGTGTATGCATTTTTTTTGCATGCCAGACATTGTTGTTACTGTCAAAGCAGGTTGAAGTTTCATATTTCATTTTATGTAAAAATAGTGCCCTAAGAAAATATGTTTACTTGGAGGAAATGTGGTAGGCCTTGGAGGCATGGACTTGTAATGAAGTGATTATTCAAAAATGATCAGCATACACGCTTGCATAAGAAACCCTTTTGCCTAGAGCTACGAATCAAACATTCACATCTCAACATATTTTCAGATGTGTTTGTACACACTCCAGAATGCTGTGCAGCAAAACCGCCCGTGTGAGATGCACGTTATGATCAAGATTATACTGTACACTTATGTGTGTATGTCAATATCAGTGCTGCAGTTTAGAAGGGAGCATATTTTTTTATCTATTTATCTATCTACTTTACTTTCTGTGAGTTCCATGGAAGTCAGCTTTTGCCTTTTTTAATAATAATAATAAATTATTTTAAGTAATACAAATGATTTATAAATAAATAAATACGTTTATATTAATGAAATGTTCACATTGTTGCCTATAAAGTCTCCATTCTTAGTAATTGGGGAGATTATTGCCATTATTGGTAACACTTTATAATAACTACACGCTATGTATCATTAGTTAAGCATTAGTACATAGTCAGTTCATCCTTTAT
>JAUCMS010000153.1:16032236-16044533 GCA_032357445.1 Enteromius radiatus | reverse complement strand
TTCAGAAATCATTCTAATATGCTGATTTTTTATTATCAGTGTTGGAAACAGTTGAGCTGCTTAATAGTTTTTTTAGGGCTCTTTGATCTTTAAAATTTTAAAAAGAGAAGCATTTATTTAAAATGGATAATAATGTTCAAAACTACTGTTAAAAGCAGTTTACTGTAGTTAACACTACTGTTCAAAAGTTTGAGATCAGTGCATTTTTATTCTTTCTTCTTTGAAAGAAATGAATACTTTTATTAAATGAACAAAAAAGTCATAGCATAGATTTACATTTTACATCTCGAATGTATCGTGCGAAGAACAGACCCCTGCAGGCTGTACACAACACCAACATAAAAGAACCATAAACGTTCCCACTAGTTATGGTTCATTGATTCATCTTTTTTTTTAATTATCAGCTTTTTCATTAAACTCAAAATTCAATAAACTCCTTGCAGTTCCTTCATTAACACAGTTTGGGAAACCTTGACATCATCTAATATTTAATGCAAATGAATATATTTTCTTACTCTTTGTTTTTTGTTTTTTTTAATCAATAGGGTACAAGATTATTATATTTAATTAATGTGGAAGATACGATAAGTCAAAAGTAATATAAAAGTAGTCTGATTATATTACCTAAAATGTGGAATCAGTAATGGATTACAATTTAGTAAATCAATTAAAGTATTCTGCCCTCCAAAAGTTTGGAAACGCCCTAGAAAAAGGGCCTCCTGATGAATTGCCCAAAGATGATTCACACTGACTGGCCACTTCTTACAGACATCACAGTCCATTTCCTCCCATACACAGTACACACACACACACATTATGTGAACAAAAACTTTGATTTTGGATGCGATTTATCACGACTAATCATTTCACAGCACATACATTGTATATATATATATATATATAATTGATTGTCATCACAAGGCTATTGGCATTAAAAACTGGCTATTGAGGCTATTGGCATTAAAAACTGGCTATTGAGGCTATTGGCATTAAAAACTGAAAAAAATATATTTAGTTTATTTGTTTGTTTTAAGCGCTGGCTCAACTCATTAGATATTTATGAACACTCTTGTATGAGAACAGGTCATGCTCACCTGATGTACTGTCCCATCAATTTCCACTGGAATGATAAAGTCAGCATTGTTTACCGGCTATGAAGGAAAAATAGAAAGACAGTAAAACTGATTGAATTGCTTCAGGCAGAAGAAAAGAAGTTAAATCAATTTTGCAGGTGACTGGATCAGTGACTGACTAAATGTTATTGATCATGATGTGTAAACACCCAAGAGGATCCTGTCATTATTTAGAACATTGCTACAGAGTGCTCTTTAGATAGAAACTCAATCCCAAATGTTGCGATAATCACGTTTATGTGTTATAGAGATGTCAGGACAGTGTGACCTACATTCACAGATGTGGCATGAAGTAACATTATGCGGTCTACTGCTCCAAGATCACACTTGTTTTAATTCTGGCTCACTTTGAAAGGAGTTCACCCCATACATTAAAACTGTCATTATTTGTTCACTCTCAAGTCATTCCAAAACTGCATACCGTTCACTTTCAGCAGCACACAAATGAGGACTTTTAAAAATCTCTACTTGACAGATAATGTCATGTTACTTTAATGTACAGTAAAAAAAAATGTAAGAATGTATGCTGATAACATCCTAAACCACACTTTGCCAGGGGTGTTTCCAAACTTTTGGTGGGCAGTATATTATATTATATAATATATGCTGCTGCTGACACTCCCAAGTGGACAACATTCCTTTTCTTCCTGTCTTTCCCAAATTGTGCACATAGCGCATTTATGATGTCATGGAGTGGGAGAAAAAAAAATTAAAATTTCTTCCAACAGTAAAGGTCCAATCAGACAAAATAATTTAACCAAAAGTAGCATACTTCACTTTCGAGACAATCTGATGCTTTCCTCTGGCTCAAATAAGCTTACTTGTATTTACACTGGCACAATACTTGCTAACTCTGAAGATCAGAAAATAACTTGTGCCTGGTCACTAAAAAAAACATTATTACATTGCATATGAGCATACGAGCATGTTTCAAACGGTTGCATTATGCCTGCAAAAACATGTCTAGATTGACACGCAAGGACAGATTTAACAGATACTGGAAGTGTGCAACCGTTTACAGAAGTCACTTAAAAACAAGAAATGTTCTGTGCATCTATTTTTCATCTACGTTTGTCTTATGTGTATACAATGCATAATCACTACATTATATAGACTCAAACATTTTCCTTCCTACCAGCTGGTTGGTTGGACAAACAGATCTCAATCAACTGCATTTGTTAAGGTCATGCTGCTGGTTATGAACAGGTTATGAACAGAGTAATGTTTTGATAGCATCGAAGAGCCACAGTTTTTAAATTTTCTTTTACTAATCAATTCATTAATTTTATTGTCATCATAACACACAATTTACGTTGAACATGTAAGACTTGTTTTGGTGAGCTGCAGTAATATTTTGAACAATGTTTCAATTGTGTTGTCAACTGTGTTGTCCATATGTTCAAAGTCGGTGGTGTACAAAACAACTCTGGACCAAACCGACTATCACTGTACAATTTTCTAAATCGTTTGAGCACTGAAGAAGAAAGCAAGTCTTACAGGGTTGGAAGAACATGACAGTGAGTGAATGATGAAATAAATTTCCTTTTTAGGTGAACTGTCCCTCTAAGCCCGAACAGGAGAACGCCAGATAAATAACACTCTTCAGCTTTAAAATTTGTGATGTGATGTGAATGCATGCAATGGTGTTAAATATCTATCTATAACATTTGAGTCAAGTGTATCCTATATCCATGAGATGATTAGTTGGACTGCCAACTGCACATGGTGACATATAGTTAATTCATACCGGCTGCGAGCTATAAAGTGATGGAAAAAGAGGGCTCAACACATTGACTTACCTTGAATGAACTGTGGACTAGTGTTTCATCCAGATCAATGACTACACAGATCTTCCCTACATCTTTAGACTTTATCTGTGGAAGAAGTGGTTTGGCTGGGACCTGTAATAAACATTTCAAGGACACTGGTAAATAAGTAGCCAAGTTGGTAGCTATTTTACAATAAAAAAAGAAGTATAGGTTCTTAAGTCAAAGACATTAGCATTCAAATAAAGATTGAAACTGCATGTCATCTACACAATCTATCTTCTTATTTTGTGTATCTTTAGAGAAGAACTAATGAGTTTTAATGAGTAATGCATGTAGTGCTGGCTGGTGTGATGGTATGTACTGTATGATGGTCAGTAAAATGTGTCAACTGGTAAAGATTGTATTTGATATTCTATACCTATATTTTGGTGGACATGGTTCCTTCGTGTTATTTAGAGCTATAAAGTCACAAGGAAAAATGCAAAACACTATGCATAGCACGTGTAGACTTTCAAGAAAATGTAAAACCTTTAAATATAATACAGCATATATACTACCCTTCAATAGTTTGGGGTCAGTATAATTTTTTTTTTTTTTTTAAAGAAAGCTTTTGCATTTATTTGACCAAAAAATTCTGTTTAAAATTTACTAAATTTCTGTTAGTGCGAACCTGAATTTTTTGTTGTGCTGAATCCAAATTAGGTGCTGGCTGAAACAATATATTTTCTAACAGTTCAAGTATTTATTGTTATTTTAGCCTTGCTGACTTCTAAGTACTAATTTCTTCCAAAAAATTTTTTTTAAAAATCCACAGACTCCAAACTTTTGCACAGTAGTTTACAATTAAAATTATGCAAATACACCATGCTAAAACTTTGGTCATACAGCCCAGCCCACACAGGGTGCATTAGTTATACACATTAGTATCCATAAGGGGGCATAAAGCTGCTCTTTTAGCACTAGCATTCCATAAGCAGAGGAAGATCAAGTGACTGACTGCAGCTGGGATGGGATTGCAAAGCTGCTGGCCAACCAATTCTTCATCGAAAAGTACACAGTCTGAAACCGACTCTGTCCTACGTTTACAGAACAAGTATCTCAAGACCTGCAGGCTCTTCCGGATTCATTACCAAGTCGGAGAGAGTGTACAGATGACTCTGATTTAAATAACATAACATATGACATGGAATCAGAACCCAGAATGGCGTCTTATTTTAGTTCTGTTGCTACTGACGTCATACTAATTAAAAAGTGAAGCAAAAACCAAGATGGCAACTCAAAACAGACTAAACGCATTCTCTCACAAGCAAAATGTTACAGCATTGAACTTTCAAAATAATGCATGGGCTTTTTAAAACATGCTAAAATCAATTACCAAGCGTCACCCCTAAGAAAAAGGTACCTGATCTACGGGTGGAAGACAGAATTCACAATCACATTCCTCTGGGTACTCTTCATCTTCAGATACATCACTCTCGTCATAAGAATAACCCTCTTCACTGTTTTTTTGGTCAGACTTAAATAACGTGTCTTGTTCAGATGCTTCACTTCGGGCAACTTGATGTATAAGTTCCTCTAATTTATCTTTTTTCTGGTTGTTTTCAGAGAGACCATCTGTTCCAAGAGGATGAAGGAGCACAGATGTGTCTTTCAGCACGGTGCTGGCCTCTTGTTGACCATCTGACACCAAATGAGTGCCAGTTTCTGTATTTGACTGCTCCTCAAAGGTGCAAAAGACCAGTTGATCAGCAGTTGGGCTCTCTTTACCTTCATCACCTTCCACAGAACATCTCACAACATCTTCAAAATCAAACAGGGTTGTTTCTTCATCTTCAGTAGTTTCAATCTCTCCACAACAAGGCCTGTGAGCCCCATCAGTTTCATCAAATTCAGGGTGTGTCTCCTTGTTTGCATCGATTTCAACCACAGAACTGAGATCTTGAACCATTTCAGTGTTCTCAGAACTGTCATGTTCCGTTAAATCCTGACTGACCTCATTTTCCAACAATGTTTTTTCTTCAACAGCTGAAGGATCGGCTCCTTGAAATGCATCCTTCACAGCACAGAGTTCTGTGGAATCTTCAGATACACTGTCAAAAGCATTTTCAACCACTTCAAGTCCACAACCTTCTACAGCTGCAACACAGGACATAGGCATATCAACAAGGGGTTCAGTGACCTCTCCATTTTTGTAGCAAAGCTCATCTTCCTTTCTCTCAGAACACGACGAGAAGCATTCGTCTATAAAACCAGGCCTATGATCTTCAGTTTCATGAACCTTGTCTGGTTTGGCACATTCACGGATTTGACCCGGGTCAACTGAGAGTCCAACAGCTACAGCTTCAGCGTATGTTTTACTGATTTTCTTTCCCGCAACTTGTTGCTCAGAATCAATCTCACATTCTTCTTTACAAACATCTAAACTTTCCTGTGTATGCATAAAATTCTCAGCATTACCTTCATCAGGGTACTCATCCGGCTGTAGAATTTGAATCAAGGACTCATCATCCTCTTCAAGGAGGTTTTCCTTATCACATGGTTGATCTGAGAAGACTTCATATGATTCAGACTCAATAAAACTTTTGAATGATTCAGTTTCACAGCTACCTTGACTTTTACCATCCATGCAGTCACCATACTCCTCCTCACTCGATTCATCTAAAGAACCTGCTTCTGTGGTAACTGCATCCAAGGAGATGCCCACATTTGAGTGGCATTCAAACTTTACCTTCTCCTCATCATCAGCAAGTTGAAAATATTGAAGAGTTTCATCACTGCGACATTTACTCTTCTCCAACTCTTCACACTTTCTACAGAGCTTCATACAGCTGTCCAAAAATGTAACTTTAAGCTTAGAATCTACAACTTCAGGGATTTCTGGCTCACCATTCGATTCGCTTATTTCAAAAGCAGGACTTGAAATCTCCTTATGTCTCAAAAGATCAGTAAGAAATTGAGAAAGCCACCGAGCCTCAAAAGCTTCCATTGATCCAGAAAACATGGCATCAGATTGAGATGGTTTCCTAACCTCAGTTCTGCTGCTATGATTAGGCGAATTTTCTTTAGTTATTTCAGGGTTGTGAAAAACAGAGCTAGAAGAATCTAGGCATTTTTCTAAAAGTCTGCTTTGATGTGGGCCCTCAGAATGGTCAGTGTGCACAGAGGGAGTGCATTGTTCATGGACATCACATTTCTCAAAGTATGCTTCACAGCTTGTGCATTGTTCTAAAACCTTAAAACACACAGAGGATTCGCTGTGCTCAGAGAGCCGGTTTAAGTCCTGATGCCCTGCAGTTGGGGAGTCAAAGGTCTGACTACGATCAAAGTTCTCCGACGAACAAGTGCACTCATCTAGGCCGTTTAGCAGAACTCTGTCATCAGTGGTGTCCATTTGCCCAGTAAGCTCCAAGTGCTCAAGGGACACACAGTGGTCAGATGGCTTACTTTCTTTAGAGTCCTGACACAGTTCAGGGGATTCAAAATGTGTGGCATGGTATTTATCAAGCTTGTTTTGATTGTTAGGTTCGGACTGTTTAGATGTCTTGCAGTCTTCAGAATCTGGTTCAACTACATGGTTTTGATCAGACGAGCTGTCTTCGGCACTGCTGTTTTCACACTCGTTGTGCTGGTCCTGATATTCTACATCGCATTCAGAAAGTGTTTCATGGTCTGAAGGGTCTAATTGTAAAAACTCAACTTGCAGTAAAGAATCACAACGATCTCTCTCAGTTGCTTGTTCTGCATCATCTTGTGGTAAAAATTCACAATCATCTAGGTTCAACACAGAAGAAATTACTTCTTCTGCTTCATCTTGTAGCGTAAACTCACAAAGGTCTGAGCTCATCTCCAATGAGTTTAACGGTACTGCATCATGTTGTTCAAAAGAGTCACAATTACCTAGTTTAATTTCAGATAAAATTATCTGCTCAGCATCATCTTCTTGTTCTGCATCGTCTTGTTGAAAAGACTCGCAATCATCTAGGCTCATCTCGGATAAAGTTAACTGTTCAGCATCATGTTCAGAAATCTCACTTTGATTGCTTGGCTCAAATATAATGCTAAGATCATTATTCTGGTTTATTTCAACCAAGTCAACTGAAGAACTGCTAATTTCAAAACACTCACTGTGCTCAGAGCAGCTGTCCAACAAAGAGCTGTATCCAGAAGAACAAGACTGATCGGAAAATTGACCATTGATCTGAGCATTTCCAATGCAAAGTCCATCAGCTTCGTTCATCTCCATGGCGTTTTGGTGCGTAGCGGATTCAAGACGTACTTCTTGCTCTGTGCACAATTCTGCAGGACGTTCCAAAGACTGGTTTTCCTTTTTAGGATCTCCCTGTCCAGAGACCTCAGAATGGCCAAAGCACAGTTCAGCGGGCATGTTTACTTCTGAGTGCTCGCTTTTAAAAAAGGCAGAGGATTCCAAGTATTTAGTAAAGTTGCTTTCGACAAAAGACATCCGTTCTCCAAAACACTGGCAAGGGTCAGAAGAAGGGAAACACTCCAAACATTCTCCCATAGGTTTGCTTTCTCCAGAGAGCCTGCGAGTCGAGTCAGAGATCTGCATTTGCAGAAGAGGCTGAAGGGATTGGTTGAGCCCACAGCCTGCCTGAGACACCAGCAGCAATGTGCACGTTGACATGACAGAGGAGTTGAGACTCCACTGAACCCTGCACTCAGCCCGCCTTCAGGACACCTACCGATTTATTTTGGTGCTTCAGAGACGTGACAAATAACTCCTGGTGTATCAAATCACTATAAAAAGCTGAAGTAAGGCATAAATCTGAATCCGACACCCACGGCGTCTTGACACCCGATCTACTCGTAGTTGTTCGCAGCCATGCTTTTTTTCCCCGTGAATAATTAGTTAAATGGAATTATGAGTGGCAGAATTTTTGACATTCCTTCATATCAGCTTTCAATTCGTCGAGAATCAACATTACGTTTTGCTAAATGAATTCTAGAAACATTCATTTAGAGTAATTCATGCTCTCTAAATGAGCACAAATGAGATTAACTCTCAACATGGTATATTCAAACTGTCACAACTCGTAAACAGGAAAAGAATTGCGCAAAAGCTAACTTGAGGTTTTGGTTTCCTCACTATCACAGCTGATCATGTGGCTCTCGGCTGTGATAACCACGAGCTGGCCAGTATTCAGAAAACTCTAGAGAGTTCAGGGTGGGACGTCAAAATAAGAAGTTACCAAAAGTGAAATAACTCTTACTTTTGAGATGGTTCCATTCTCTTCCACCAGCAGTGGGGCATTGTTATTTACTGGCACGTGATCCGTTTCGTCATGACAAAGGCAGCAGAAGAGACTGTGGAAAATGCCACGACTGCGGGGTTTCTTCGATGAGGATGCAGCATGTGGGGGGCTACCTGTGAAATGAGAAGCAATCATATCACACCAACAGCTACCCTGCTGTTCACTGTCATATATCTTTGCATACATGATACACTCGACTAGTTCCGACAGCTTATGCTTGTTATGAGATGACTGCACTTGCATGTACATAAATGACCAGTGATGACTGGTATTCAATTACATATAAACAGATGACTGCAAATTTTTAAATATTTCATTAATTATAGACATTAAGGCTGCATCCAAAGCACGACTAAGTCACATTTGAGATATTAAGACAAGCTTTTTACATAAGATAAGCTTCTTAGATAAGAAAAATCTTTCCATGAAAGCCTTAGCATAACTGGTGTTTTAACTGTATGGAGCGAAACAACGTCTATAGATTTCTAAAAGGGTGGAGTGGAGGTTTTATTAATTGGAAACACATGTGTGTCACACCCATGAGTTTCCCAAAAACCTACTCCATAATCTGAGCTTCAACATACGACATAGAGCAACAATGTTTTTGAGCCTAACACAGTGAAGAACAAGTATGCAAAATATCTGTCTGACATGCTTAAACTAACTAGTCAAAAACGGATTGTTTTTTTTGCATCTCTGCTAAAAATTCCTCAAGTAATCTCGCATTTTACTTAATTTTACATTTTTAATAGACATTTTATTTTCAAAAATGGTTGCAATACAACTGTGGCCAAAAACAATTTATAAATAATACTATTAACTCTAAAGTAAAACTGCTCTGACATTAGTAGAAGAAAAGGCACATTTAAATAATAAAATTCAATATTTCCCAGGACATATTTCAAGATTTTAAATTGGCTACATATATAAATACAATAAAAATATAAAAGCTAATTATTAGATTCCGCAGATCTTTAATAATATCACCCTTTCCTTTAACAGAATAAATGGGCCATCATAAATTTAAATATATAACCATCTCTATATTTTAAGGATATTGTTATGCAGAGGGTATCATCATCATCATATTTGGGGGTTCTTGTCATCAAATACATTGAAAATCAGTGTTCAAGTACTTGTATATAAAATTATTCAAACCACCTATGCCTACTGTTTGCTAATGAGCAAGATATTTGTCACCAAATACAGCAGACGGAGACATAGTATCCATGAATAGTGACACATTACAGGAAATCCACGTGATTATGGATCTATGTTGGGCTCAGGGCAACAGCACAGCCCCAGGCAACTTAGAAGAGCGAACAACAGCGACGAAAGCTAGAGTTTGCGAGATAAAATCTCTGACAAATTAGGCTGCAGCCAAGACGGCCGAGGCAGCTGTCAACAGGGAAGATTAGCATGCCATTCAAAATTCAAACTTAAAGCTCATGTATCAAACAGAGCCGTAATAAACAAGTTAGTTAGAACATACAGTACTTTCATAGAGTTACTCAGAGCGTCTTATTGTGGTCCGAAACTGAAGGCTAAGTTTGTTTTAAATTTAGATTAGCCTACTGGATTTATCTTCATCCTGGCATGTCCTACGACATAAAAGTTGCCCTTAAAACCAAACTTAACCCATATGCCGTGAGCTGCCAGCCCATCATCGGGATATAAAACACATCTCTTGACCTTCAAACATAAAATGTACATTGACTTGTCAACTATACCACACACACGCTAAACGTGCATGTGACCCTCTGCAGATATCCAGAGAATCTGACGGGTCGTAATAGTGAAACATCGCTAAGCGATCACACCTGCATCCCAGCACAGGATTTACAAATGTGAGGAAAAGGGCAGGTGAAGGGAACTGTGAGGGAACCGCATCCACCGCTTTACACTGATATTACACATCAGAGGGCTTTAAACAGCACCCGCGGGCAGCTGTTGACAGTGGTTAGTGATGGCATTCTACACAAATATAGACCACGCCATAAACGGAACAGCAAAACAAAACTTTGTTGTGTTCCCGGCGCGGGGACAGGAGGGAATGGCTCAACCATATGTTTATCTCCTGCTGTACACATGATACCTTGATAGACACTATGATGAAAGACCGAAAAGCTGTAACCTATTAGCTTGAAGCAACAAACCTGAACTTGTAAACAGGAAAAGATCAAACAGAGACTAGCTAGACAATTATAAGGAAAACTTGACTCCTTGGCGTTCTGTAATGAGCCTGAGGACTAAATACACTTCGACTCTCCAGAGCTGATAATTAGGCTACAACTTTTTGACCCCACCCAGTTTAGTTTCTGTTCACATACTTAGGGTGGCTTATCTGGGTCTCTTTTAAAGAGGGTCCCACTGCTATTCCAATCCCTACGGACAGAGGCCACTCAGCGACTGACTTTACGATGGTGATATGCGATTCCCCGTTGCAGACTCGTAACTTGTTTCATGCCACCCCTTGGTGGACAACGGCAGCAGATTTATAAGGAATAATTAAAATAACACAAACGTATTGAAGATGCATTGGATTTGTGAAGTTAAAACAACTGTATTATTTTATTCTGATTTTGTATTAATCTGCCTCTGTCTTATCTTATACTGGATGTACCTGCCTAGGGGACGCAGGGGAGGGAGTGTTCTTTAGGTTTGCTTGTTCTTTTATATTTCATAAGTAAAGTAAAATACTGCAATAATATGAAATATTACAATTTAACTCCTCATTTAAATATTTAAAAAATGTAGTTTACTACATTTTCAGCATAATTTCTCAAGTCTTCAGTCTTTCAGAAACCATAGTAACATGCCGATTTGGCATCAAGAAACATTTCTTTACATCAATGTTAATCAAAGCTGCAGTTCTCTGTAGGGCTGTCGCGATAACTGCAATATTGTAATACAGCGCTATTGACAAGCCAACCGCAGAAACCGCGGCAACCGCAGGGACAGGGTTAATTTTTTTCTTCTTCTTCTTCATGGGGCTGTGGCCTTACTGTTTTACAATTCATCACCTGTATTGAATGTTAAATAAACTAATAATGATACCAGAGTGTTACAAGTGTCATTTTCCCGCGAACTGTTAATATCGGGGTTTCGTTGATTTTGAATACTGAAACGATGGCAGGCGCTCTCGTACCAAAACCTAATGTCACGTCACCAGTTTGGGAACATTTTGGCTTTCAACTCAATGAAAAGGGTGAGCCGGCAAATTTAGATGAACTGATTTGCAAATTTTGTGGCAATAAGGTCTCTGTGACACGCAGCAATACATCTAATTTGCGGTGTCATCTCGCTAACTGTCATCCAGCCATTGAAGCGCAGCTGCCTCTTCCAGCATCAGGTCGCAGAGCAACATCAAAAAGAACAGCTGAGGCCGGTACTAGACGACAGTTTGGAAAAAATTATTTCTTATTGTTTGTTTATTGTTAGCCTACTTTAGAATGCTTTGATTTCGTTTTTTAAATTGGAAAAGGCATGTTCTTAGTGCTGTTTGGCATTAAAAAAATAAACAAAAAAATGTTTTGTCTCTCTGTCATTTAAAAAGCAACAATATATGCTACATAACCCAGCAATAGAGCTTTGTATGCAGTAAAATCAAGATTTTTTTATTTATTTATTCATTTTTAAACGGCGGTAATACCGCATACCGCGCTATTGAGCCACCCATAAAAACCGCAAGGGAAAATTCCTAACCGCGACAGCCCTAGTTCTCTGCAAACCATGATACTTGTTTTCGAATTTGTTGATGAATAGTTTAAAAGAATATAATTTATTTGAACATTTTCATCTTTTGTAATAAATATGGGTAGCTGACGCATGAATGTGTCCAATGGTGTGACAGAAAAATAACACTGAAGATAAACCTCTCTTATGCTATTTGTATGTCTAAGAATATTTTAAAGATATATTTTTCACATTAGTAATGGGCGATATAAACGATATGCGATATAAACGATACAAAATTGGCCTAAGATAGAGATTCTAATTCTATTGAATTATCGCGATAATGCATGTTTGATGACTCAATCTACCTGCGAAATTTAGAGCAACGAGCTGCAGCCGGCTGCAACGCATCATCTTCAATAAACATGGCTGAAAGCGTCAGCGAAA
>JAUCMS010000153.1:15951814-16032136 GCA_032357445.1 Enteromius radiatus | reverse complement strand
ATATATAATTTATATATCGCAATATATATCGTTATCGCAAGAGGCTGCAATGTATATCGCAATATGGATTTTAGGCCGTATCGCCCATCCCTATTTCACGTTATTAGTTTTTTGTTTTTTGTTTTTTTCCAACTACCCATATAAAAGTCTTTATGACTATGTTTGATATAGTCAACAATTGAATGCATCCTTGCTGACACTGTATATATTATTACGTAATTTGTGTTTACATATGGCATGCATCCATAAATATGTCTGTTCCTATCACAAAAAAAAACATTTTACAACACATTCTTGTTTTTCTTTTATATTTAATTTCACTGTTGTATATTTATTATTACAATGACTGAAGTTTTGAATTAAATTAACAACTTAAATCTTCAAGTTTTTAACAAATGCAGAAGCCGCTAAAAGGGGTCATACCCAACCACCGCCTAATGACAAAGTGGCCAGTACCAGAAAGGAAACACAAGACAAACAGAGCAGATCGTAAATGACAGTCTTGCCGCTTGGATTAAACTCAGAGAGCATGAGAATCCCTCTAGGGGCCCCAATGAACTCAGTCTCCCTCTCGCGCACCCTCGCTGGAATGCAGCCATATCTCTGGCCCATAACTCTGCTGTACTGTGCCTGGCCAAACCAAAATAGGAACAGGAAGTGTGAGGAAGTGAAGTAAGAGCCGCTGCAAGGCACTGGAAGGCCCACACTGAGCCCTCATTGTGTCCTGCCTCTTGACTTCCATCAGGCAGATCATGTTTCACTTACAAACAAAACAGGTAAAGAACGCCGAAGGCTTGGGAACACCATGCCGAGATAATCCACAATGCCGTGCAGACAGGGAAGGATTCCGATTACGGACCACATCCACTGACCCACTTTGCTGAGGCCGTAACACCTTCCAAGACAGGAAATAACAAAAAAGGGTTTTGAAATATTAGGAATATTTGGCATATGCAAGCAGACTTGTCAATGCAGCCTTAGCTGCTGTTGATCCCAAACATGGAGAAACAACTAGGGCACTGGCTTTGAAGCTTGGCCTTTCTAAAAATACAGTACTATAACAAAGTGGTGAACAGGTGCTCCGCCGAAAATGTATCCGATGGTCCTGGACAATGTCTTGGCACGCTTTTCACAGGGTCACGCCAGAAGCTAAGCCTCAGTAAACAACATCATCCAGTGACATATCTCCTATGTCGGTGCATTAATCAGCGCACCTATATTAATCCAGGTACTAAAATGTTCCTTAGCTCAAAGACCAAGCTGTTAAGACGATGATTACTAAATTATGCAAGCAGTCCGGGAGTTTGTACGGCTAGACGCCACACGTCATAGTCAGAGTTTAGTCTAACTACAGTATCCAGGAAAAGACTTCAAGTCGTGCACTGAATTTAAGGGATACTAAGGTGCATAACTTGCACTTATTCCATGTGAAGTTTGACGGTTATATGCCTTTTATTTTTACCAAGTTATTTTAGATTTATTTTACATTTTAGCATTCCAGTGCTGCCACAGAGATAGGAAAATATAGTTTTCCTCTAAAATCCAATTATTAAAAAAAAACAAAAGCTAATTGTGCAGTTTTTTTAACAAGCTTTATCTGTCTGTTCTATATTAACAACAATAACAATACATACAAACCAGGGCTCAACAGGAAGAATGAATGACCCTACTGACCTGGGCCAGGCGTGCCAGCTACCCTAACACTTGCTGATCTTGTGCCATGGTAATATAAACATTTGTAATTCTGTAGTGCTGTCAAACTATTAATTCTATATATATAAATAAAACATTTCCCTTAAAAATATACTTGCATGTGTGTGCATTTATAAATACAGCACACCAGTACTGATGATGTTAATATTAAGACTTGTACTGTAGCCTATCTGAACAAAGTGCCCTGAATGCAGAAGTAAACGTGTCTGTGCGGGTCTGAATGAACTCCTTTTGTGGACGCGTTATTAACGCAACAACCTGCAGAAACACGACAGCTAAACTCTAAATATTTACAGCGTTTTATTATAATACAGTTCTCATTATAATGTTATGTATATGACAGTCTAAGTCATAGTTATTGCTATTCTACACTGTCTGTCTTGCTCACACTATGCGTGAAAGAGATAAGGCTTTACTGCAGCGTAACTCAACCAAATCTTATACGACATAAATTATATACACAATATATATAAACCAGCTGAAATGTTTTGAAAGCACCTGTATCCTACCTGATCGACAAAAAAAAAAAAAAAGTCTTTCACTCTGCCTCAATTTGAGTCTCGTTAAAGATTTAAATCCCTGCCGCCAAGATCAGATCTGTCGGTCACAGATTGTGGAAAATGAACTAAATATAAATCTATAGCAGTGGTTGGAATTATTCACACAGATTAAAATATTAATTTAAAGCTTCTTTCTTTTCAGATTCTTATTTAAAGCATTATTTTAATAGGCTGTATATTAACATATTGGGAGAAAACTGTAGAGCTGTATGAAATCAGACACTGAGCACCCCTATATAGTTAAATGGTATGATCATAACACCCCGCGAATATTTGACTGAGAGATTGGGAGTCGAATCAGGCTTCTCGAACCAATGGATCAAATCGTCAACTCGTACCTACAGTACAAACACATACTGTATCATGCAAGCACAAGCTTTTATTGTGGATGCGATTACTCGTGATCAATCGTTTGACAGCCCCAGAACTCTGTGACACACTGGATATTGTGGATGCAAATTGCTCTTATTTAAAACTGTCAACAACATTCACCATTACAACATACTATGAATAACATTAATTTGCTTCTGGCCATTATGCTTCAAAGCTGACTTGTGTGTCAAAAATAAATAAATAAATAAAAATCCAGTGCTTCATGCTAGTAGTCATTACTTCAAGAGTGCTAAAATTGTACACATGACCTGAAAGCAGTAATACTTTTAGTTATACAAAATCCAGGGATTCCTCGTAAGCATCAAGGCATGTTTAAACAAGCCACACATGAAGAACTGAACAGCACTGTTGGACTCAAACATGCAATGGTAGGCGCTTTCACGTTTACAGTACGTGCCAGAGCACTAATTGAGGTACTTTGATGTGGGCTAACTTGCACATCGCCCCTTTCAGAACAAACATACACTTCTAATCACGTTTACAAACGAAAGTATAAAAAGATTTCACAAACAGTCCTCTCCTCGAAGACCACAGAAGTATCATTTGACTCATACAGAACAAGCTACTCAGTCTTCCCACGTTTCATGAGACAGCAGTTTACACAAAAAAGGGACCCCATGCAAGCATAACCAAAACCAAGGCAAAACTCACACATTAACCATGAATCTGATCACAAACGATAGTAACAGCTGGTTTTTAAGAGAAAAAAAAAATTATATATATCATTTTTAAATCTGCTAATATTATTATTAAATGCACGTATAATGTAATATAATCTTAAATTAAAAAATATATGTACAATTAATAAAACATTAATTAAAATATTACATAATTTATTGCTTATTAGCAGCAGTGACAAATAAAAAAAATGCTTATAAATACACAAATCAACATGCAGACAGATCATTCAATTACTAAAACATTATGTTTTGCATTCATTACATAAAATTAAAAATTACAGAATTTGCAGAAAAAATGATTATTAATACACAAATCATACTGAAATATACATGCAGACATTTTATGACACACGTTTTTTTGTTTGGTTTTTTTCATATCCATCCTTGTGCATATACTCACAGTCAAAATGACTTCTTGACCTTGACTTCATTCAAATTGATCTCATGAGATACTGATCAGTATCTTCACAGTCACTGAGAATTTCCTCACATTGCTGCTCATTTGCATAAGATTAAACTTGCCAAGTGTTATTAAAAACTTCCAGACAGTTTGTTGCTTTTAGTCCAATACTGATGAATACACTGCTCAGAAAAATCCTCCACGGTTTCGTGCGAGATGTTTAGACTTTAAAGAGTGACTCTGAAACTTAATATCACAAATGGCTATAAAGGCTCTACATGCTCTTGATTCCTTTTCGACCACGTCATACTTCGCCTCACAAAACAATCTGTTTCGCTTTACATTCACAAGAGCCAATCGGAGATGTAACTACCTAGTTCTGCAGCATTCTCTAATCATATGACAGAGACTTGCCCCTTCTTTTAACTGTAATACACCTTCCTAAACATAGTTCATCAGGAGATTACTTGATTGGAGTGCAAACAAATAATATATAGAAACGAAATACTAAGACAGACGGAAAGTGTCTGTGCACTGTACTGAACCTGCTACAGGGAGTGGTTTTCATCAAATCTCTAAAAAAAACACAGGCCTGTAAACCATCTCCATCTCTGTGTGTGCAAGAGGGGAAAAAGGAGCGCTGGTGAAAAACACAGCGGTTGGAAAAACAAGCAGTGAGGCTGACTGCTATAGCTTGTTGAAGATCCTCCCTGGCTCTTACCATAGTCGTCATCATTTAGAAAGCACACTTGTGTTCGTTCGCATTTATAGCGTTGTTGAAACATATTATCAGCTTTATGATTTTAAAACGTAAGGAACTGCTAAACTCTGCAAAGCTTAAAGTAACAATCTCGGTGTAAAATATAAGAAAATAAAGCAGCACCATGTCATTAGTGTTGCCAAGTATCTACTTTAATGTTTCCAATAACTTCTGTGAATTACTGTGCATATAGCATAACCATTTACATATATATAATTTACCTTTAATTATTAAAATATACTAAGGAAACTATTATATTTTAAATTATTGAAAATTTCTTCTATGATGGGTAAAATATTTTTGAAAGATAGTGGCGAGGATTGTTTTAAGATTTCAAATTGTAATCCAATACCTCCTCTTCTTAATATGCTTGATGAGGTTTATTGTATGTTAAATATTGTTCCAGTGTGACTGAATGACATTTTAGTGGATGGCTTCTGATAAATTGTACAGCACAAGAAATTAATAAGTATTCAAAATGAATAGGTCTATATTAAATAGGCTAAATATATTATTAATTACAGATTATACCCAATTCTAGTTTAAACCAAGTGCTATTTCAAGACATTTCTTTAAATATTAAGATATAATATATTTTTGAAATATATTTCATGCTTGCATGGTTACATAGAAATGTCATCGCTAAGTAAAAAAATAAACAAAAAGCTAGATATGATTAGCAATGTGGAAGTCATGTTTCCAAGAGTTGAAAATATATTTTGTTTACATGTTGTTTTAATCTTCAAAATTAAAATAAATTAATTAAAACAAAATTCAGAAAATAGCTACAAGAGACCTTTGTGTCCCTAGAAAGTTGTTGTAGCCATTTACATGAAAAGTCAAATAATTGATTATAGAGTCACTTTTCATCTAACCTTTGACCTGCAAACCGTGGCCTATCTTGTCTACTGTCACATTATGACCTATGACCTTTCAATAATATTACCAGTCGAAAGGTTTGGGCATCTTAAAAAAACATGCTTTAAGTTAGAATTGCATAATTCCACCATTTCCCATATTGTCATTTGAGTATTGCATTTACTGGCTTTCCATTTTACACTTGATTTATAGATTATGTGGCTAATGTAGTATTTATGCGGACTACAAAACTATACAAGTTTAGCACAACAAACCAGCAATTCTTGCGTATTCTTGCACTGACACCATAGCAAACAGGCCTAATCTGTACATCAGAGATAAGACAAGGGAGGCTAGAAGTCCGCCATTACCAATGACTATACTATGCTATTTTGTCTCATGATAGCCTGTCACCTGAGAATGGACTCAGAGTCATTCATTTTGAGTTACGAGCAGACATAAGCATAAAATAACAGGTTAGAGACGGTGTACTGGAGCACACACTACTAAGTAAACAAGAACAGCCTTCCCTCAAACGTCAGTGAAAAGTGTCATCATGGACACGCCCCCTCAACATCAAAGCCTTCACTTACAGGATTTTTTTTTCCTAATTAATCCCGAGTTTGTGGCATGCAAATGAAGCTGAAACTGTATGTGATGGGTCGGCACTGCGTTATTATATTTAATAATGGACTTGATCCTCATCCCCAAGATGCATCAACCGTCACCAGCCCACAGAAAGTGGATATCACATGTTTTTGATGTGCGGAAATGTGTGATTGAACACTGAATTTTCCATTAAGTCGAGTCAATGCGGCATTTTGACGAAATTAAAGTTTTAATGAAGCGGCCGCCGCGCCCCAAACATTGCTCCAAGTTTGACATGTGCCGAAACTTTCTCTCAACTCACCTCTGTCCCGTAAAGGAGCACTGGCTTCTTCATCCCTGCTCACTTGCGTGATGATCGAGGAGGACGGGTGGTCCATGAGATCCGTAAAGCCAGTAAAATCGCAATTTAAAAAGGGTTTCCGTATTAAAATCTTTCGGCTGGCTACGATTGAATTGAAAAAAAAAGAAAGGAAAAAAACCTCCCTGCAATTGCCCCCAAAGATCCAAAAGACTTTTACCGCTTAAGAACATTCATAATGCGACACCATACGAGCCTGAATGTGATTCCTATGCTTTCATAAGTTAGACGACAAAAAGAAAATTAAATAAAATAAGAATAAAAAGTTAAGTTCCAAGATGATAACTTTTCACAACATGGAGTTCGGCTCTGCTCTCAATTTCAACATACAAACATGGAACTTGACGGTTTCAAGGCACCCTTCGTCTTAAAGGGGCAACGACAACTCAGACGAGCCGCTTTAAAGGTTCAAAGTTTATGAGTGCGTATTGTGTTACGAATAAGAAGAAAAGCAAGTGTATTTACCAGAACCTGTGAACATAGTACCTGTTAATATGCAGAATTTAATAATCAATAGGATTATGTAGCCTCACAAAACAAAACATCTTGGCCCAAACTAAAGCTTAGCTTATTTTACTGTGTTGCGCACATTAACATGAATATAAATTAAAAAGTGAATAACTACATCAGTAAATATAATTTTAGCATTATACAGTATGTAAATACAAGAATATAGTACAATACATAATATTGTTCACCAGGTTTGAGTGCAACACTCTTTATGTTAAAAATACTCGTATATGTAAGAGAAACTTGCTACAATTTTAAAGATTATCTTAAAGTTAATTTCATAATTTTTTGTAATTTTATTTTTAATTGAAATCGTTCAAACATGCACCAATAAATGTTTTCTACGCTATAAATATTGAATTTAGGGTTTATTGTTTTTTTTCTATTCTTACTTCACTTAAACTGGATGGAAATCTGACTGGTACAAAGTGTTCTATTTGCTCGGAGTCCCACCTGATTCATATGCGTTGCCCCTTTAAAATCTACAAACTTCAACACGCAAACAAAGTTTAAAAGATCTCTTGGCCTCCGCGTAAGAGATGCTCGATGCTGAGTTATAACACGTTTGACTAACGTCCGACGGGTAATATGTATCGTAAGAAGTAAGGCGTAATGATTTTTAAATGAACGCGTGATATTTTCTATGTTTTAACAAGTAAGACAACTTTCTTGGGAACTTTTTTTGGCATAAGCTGCAAGCGCGGGGGGGGGGCTTGAGACCGTCTTCAGGGAGAGTCCTCAAAGTTCGCGCACTCTGTCATGTTGATTACAAAGTTTACATCATTGGTATTCATGACACACTACACTTAACAGTCTACAGTCATTCAATGAAAGCATGAGCAAGACCCTGCAGATTAAAAGTTTAAGAAATTGATTGATTAATGAACGACCACATTATGATCTGAATACTTAGTGTGGTTGAGAGTAGTATTTAAATACAAACATCCCCGATAGGCCTATAGATTATATCCATTGTGTATAATAAAAAATAATAAACAAATATATACTTTATAATAATGAAGCAGACTACTTACGTTAATTTTATTTTCAAGTTTCTTTAGTCCAGAAGGAGCTAATTCTTGTCAATTTCATAACAATGTAAGTGTTATTCTTACATTTACTTTTATAAAAATTTGTAAATCAGTCAGAGGAGAAGCCATGTAGGTTTTTCAGCAAAGATTCAATCATGTTGATAATTTACAGGCCGTAAAAAGTGTCCAGTATGATCCAGCAGGCTTAAGTTTACATGGTAGTCTTAAGCAAGCCCTTTATTTTAGCGCAGAGAGTCTAGTAATAGAAGAATCACTGTCTGCTGTTCATTGAAGACAAAGGCCATGATTTGAAGTATATAAACCACAAGACAAGAGACAAGAGGACCTGTGTCTGTCTCTTTAACTGCTCAGAGGATCTTATGCTTCCCTGAGAGTTATAATCTGAGAAACAAACACGTCAGGGCAAAATAAAACCCATTAAAGGATCTTTTCAGTATTTTCCATTTAACACTCTTCAAATCAAGCACTTCCTTTGTGATTTGGAGGTCAATATAAGACATTAGATGTTGTGTATCTGATGTTGGCATCCAGAACTTGGTGGCTTCACACATGGGGATCCTCAAGAACAGAATGGTACTTAGGTCCGGACTTCATGAAGGATGAAGGGGTCTGTGAAGGACTGCTCTCAGTAGAACCACATCTTTCAGTTCTTGCAGACACAAATTAGAGGGCCCTTTTCGTTGTGGCTCTTTCCTTGATTTAGACAGACAATGGTGCACATTCATACAGACGACAAATCAAAGGTCAGCTGTTGCATTCAGCTGAGGCACACAGCATTAAATAGAGCTTCATCTATATGCGATTGTGACTCACATTGCTCTTGCTATGAAGATGGATGTGGATAGCTGCCTCTTGGACTCGAGGGTCATTCATGGTCAAAATGCTTCCTGTATGTAGTCATATAGATTTAGGAAAGATGTATTCTCAATTAGAAGCATATTTGAATTTGTGAAACAAGTCATTTCAAGCTATGTTTCAGTATTTACGACAAAATAGATATTTGATCATGGGATTTTTTTATGAGAGATGCTAAAAAAAACATACACAATACATAATAAATCTTTTAAAAGAGGGAAAGAGAGGACATGCCCACCATGTAGAAATTTTGGTAAATTAAACCTCTCAATAAATAAAGACAAACGTTTTAAGATATGTAAATATATTAAGAATTTGATGAGCGAGTGAGTTTAAGTGAAGTGACTTGTGGCCAGGTATGGTGACCCATACTTGGAATTAGTGCTCTGCATTTAACCCTTCCTAGTCCACACACACACACACACACCGTGAACACACACCCAGAGCAGTGGGCAGCCATTGCTGCGGCGCCCAGGGAGCAGTTGGGGGAACGGTGCCTTACTCAAGGGTCTCACCTCAGTCGTGGTATTGAAGGTGGAGAGAGCGCTGGATATTCACTCCCACCACCCACAATCCCTGCCAGACCTGAGACTCGAATCCATAACTTTTGGTCCAACTCCTTATCCATTAGGCCACGACTGCCCCCAGTGTAAATTAAAGGGTTAGTTCACCCAAAAATTAAAATTCTGTCATTAATTACTCACCTTCATGTCCTTCCAAACCCATAAGACCTTCAGTTCATCTTCAGAACACAAATCAAGATATTTTTGATGATATCAGAGAGCCACAACTGAAATGATCCAACATAGTAAAAACACCTGTAAAACAGTCCATGTGACATCAGTTTTGTGACGCTATGAGAATACTTTTTTGCACAAAGTGACTTATGTCTTCAGCCATTTTATCTCAACACACTGTTTACACAAGCTTTAATGTATTTGACGTAATCAGCCTTGCTTAGATCCGTGTGAAAGCACGCGCATGTGCGTAATCTGTGGCTGTTTGCGTCTAGAAGAAAGCATACCCTTACGCAGTAATACTGTATTCTCTAAAATGGCGGAAGATGTAAGTCATAGGAGAAGAATAGTTGAGTAAATTATGCTTTTTTTCTTCTTTGTCATAAATGGACACATGGACTTTTTTTACCAGTGTTTTTAACAACGTTTCTGAATCTGGATCATTTCAGTTGTATTGCTGTCTGTGGAGGGACAGGTTGCTCTCTGATGTCATCAAAAATATCTTAATTTGTGTTTCGAACGAGCGTCTTATGGGTTTGGAACGACATGAGGATGAGTAAATAATGACATTTTTGGGTGAACTAACCCTTTAATCAAACAAATCAAAATACGAAGCAAGAATAAAGGTTCTTGAATGGCATAATGTCCAGTGATTGATGCTTATTTCAGAGCAGACAGCTTTAAATACTTATGCATTTGCCCCTCTGTGGATAGAGCTTTGACATAATGAGGCTGATAAAAGATGGAGTGAACAGTTGTGCTGTATAGTCAACCCGTAATGAAAAGAAGTCTGTTTAGTATTGCTGACAGCTGATTTTATTCATGAAAAGTCATGTTTTCGACATATACACACATTTCATTCTACTGTAAAACATTCATGTTATCTCCACATTGTCACTGCTTTAGTGCAACATAATTCATTCCAGAAAAGCTTGACTTAGTTTCACATTAAAGGGTTGCTCGGCATGACTGAAAGAGTAGTGAACACACACACACACAAACAAAAAATGAAAGAATATAAAACCTTATTCACAACAACATATTGAGTCCAGATTCGTTCCTCTTTATTGTGATTCCGTTTCTTCTCAGTTTTAGTTCTCACACCGTAACATATTTGACACTTAATCAGTTTGAATAACCCAAGTCAAAACAAATAATATACAAATTGGATAGAAGAACAAACTCAAGATTAGCATTTATGCAAAGTGATGGAAAACAGAAGAGAGATTGCACTGAGCTTTATAGTAAGTACTGCAATAAACACTAAGCAAACAGTTATTTTTAACCAAGCCGATATTTAGGTTTGTGATAGAAGGTCAAAGGTGATCACTTGCGTTCTGTGGACAAATGAGGACACAATAGGACAGTATTAAAACAATGAGGACTTTAGTGTGTCGTTCCAAGTTCCTGTTGTTTGTGATCATGATATTAAGGAACTATCCAGAAAAAATCATTTTGAACTCACCAGAGTCTCACATAACTAGTATTTCACATTCACTATACAAAAGTCTAATTTAAATATACTGGGTTTTTCATGACTCTGGGACAGCGATGCTTTTTTTTTTTCTCAGCAGCTTGTATGTTTGCTGTATAGTGAATATGATCTTCATTTATCTCATTTGTCTATTAGATGAACGAACAACTAAACAAAATAAACAAATACAAAAAGAATAACACAAGCTTTGACACTGTGACTTTGTTCACCAAACAGGATGCAAACTGTTCAAAAATAAATCCAAATAATACAAACTGTAAGCAATACTACGGGGTGTCTAATAAAAATCAAATCAAGATCAACACCCGTTTATAAGCTTCAAAAAATATTCAATCCGATTTTATTGGATTCATAAGATTTCTAAACATAAATCTACATTTGTGCATGGAGATAAGTTAATTCAGTCATTAAAAATCTCAGATATTGTGGAAAATATATTATATAAATAAATCAATCTTAATATAGTTTATATATATATATATTGTATTATTTAGATTATTTTTAATTGAGCAAAGATATTGGTAATCATTTGACCATTAAGTTACTCTCATTTAAAGGGAAATAAATGACAAACTTTCAAATAATATATTAAAGATTCTCAAAAAGGTTCACTGCAGCAGCTAACACGTCCCTTCTGAAATAAATCGCTCGGTAAGTTCCAGGCACATCTGGACCCAGCTGAACTCTAAATAAAGACAACTTTGGCCGGTACACCGTTCTCTTGTGTTCACAGGGACTGAGTTTTCTCTGAAAACCATACGCTATGAAGAGGAATTTGTATGCATGCGTATGCACTGAAATCTGCAATATACAATACATTCCTGATGTTAAAGACTGCAACATATCAAAAGAGTTTGTTAGGTGTCAGGAAAAGCCATGTGTGCTTCAATGCCATGGGAATTCCTGCAAAAAAGCCACTCGCTCTCAGCTGTGAGGCCTTTCGATATTACAATAAAATCATTCCACTTTAGATCAAAACACTTCAGTAAAAGACAAAAAGCATCTTGTCTGATGATTTCAGTCGATAGTTTTCATATATATATTGATAATCACTACAGTATAACAACTAGCTGTAAGAAAAGTATGCCATAAAAACTAGTTCAAAAAAAAAGATCCATTTTCCACAAATTTTACACCGTTTTCCACAAATCTCAAGGCCCTGGTTCACAATTGGAAGACACCACAAAAAAATACACACTGACATGACATTTTTTGCGTCGAGTGATGGACTAAATCGCTGTCTTCTTGATGTTTGTACAGTATATGAAATACAGTCACTCTTCTTGACCACGACGGGTCTTGGCCGTTCGCTGAAATAGGTTTGTCAAAAAGTCATACGAAAAAAAGTGTTGGACGGGAGAGCTTAAAGTGAGGACATCTTCAAAAACACAACTGCACTGTGCATGCTGGCTAACGGAGGTAAATGCACTGAAATCCATTATGCTTTTGGACGAGAGGTTTTGTGTGAGCGTGTGTGTTTCTCGTCTCAGAACTGACCCCATGGGTCGAGATCCTGTGCTTGATCTGCTAACACACACACACACACGTTAACCAGCCACTAAAGGGCCCACCGAGGGCAGCTTAGAGGGGCTGGGATGTCCTGAGGCTGTGTCTCTCTCTGTCCTTTATCCTGGAGGACCCTGTCTCTCATCTCTCTGGAGGACGTCCTGTGCTGGAGCTCACTGAGAGATGGGTGCTGCAGGGGTGCCGGGTGTGGATGGGGTGCTCTGGTAGGAACGTAGAAGGACTTTGTGCTTTGTTGCCACCTCGGCCCTGACCTGCTGCTGCTGCTCCAGGAACTCCTTGAGGCGTGTGGTGGTAAACGTGAGAGTCTGTCTGCGCAGTCTCATTAGATAAGCGTCCTGCAGCCAGGAGTTGTTAAAGCAGTCCTTAATTGAGGGACGGGCCCTGAAACGCACAGTGCACAAATACATGAGTCAGATCTGACCCGTACTGGATGATAGATGACTGCAGTGTTAAAGGTGCCACAAGCATTGCACCAAGAATAATAATTAATGAATGAGTAATACATTTGAAAATATAATTATAATGGTTAAAATAAAAACAGCGTGTCATTTAGAAATGACTATAATTATCAATGGCGATGGTGATCCGTATAACAGTTGTAAAATAACTTTGCATTTTATTTAATAATTATAGAAAAGAGGTGCTCTTCCAACAAAAGAGGAAGTGCAATCCAGATGTCTGATAAAGGCATCATTAATAATGGGCAAAATCACATTTTAATTAATATTTTGATATCTTCTAGAGTAAATAATGCACCCTTTTCAACTGAAATCATTTTGTTCAATTTTTTTAAATATTAATTTTCTGCAAAATTCATAGCAAGACTGCTGTGATGTACACACAATTTAAAATGCACATTATATTTTTTGTCAGCTTGATTGTAAAAATAAAAAAGCATATATTTTTGTGGCATCATATTTATATGACATACATTCATATGACTTTTTTGAGTCAAGTGATGGATTATATATATATAAAATTTAAAAATGACATTTCTGTTATCATAAACTCTTGTTTGTTTGTTTGCAATACAACTCATGTTTCTTGTTTGTTTGTAATACAACAATACTACAGTATGATACTTGTATAACTTTATAAATTATATACAGTACATAATATAGATTTTATTATTAAAATAATAAAAGGTCTGACCAACTCTATTATGTATAATCTAATATTTCTTTTGCATGATTTTTAAAAATTGTTTATTAGAACTTGTGTTAAATATGTAGTCACAAATCTTCTTTCAACCACACACTAAAATATCTCCATTTTTGATTTCAAGTGACCCAGACATGTTCTTGACAGGTTTCTTTAGATTTACCCATATAGCCCAGATAAATATTACTTCTTAAAGCACTGTTTGACTCACCAAGGGTAGCTGCACAGGATCTTCTTGAGGAACAGAGAGGCACTTTGGGACACATTTTGGTAGAGCTTACTGAGGTCAAACTTGGCTGCCTGAATTCTGGCCTCTGTCTCAGCAGGGTCATTCTCTGAAAACGGCAGTTTCCCGCTGAGCCTGAATGGTGTACGGCACGACAAAAGCTTTACGTTACACACTAGAATAGCGTTCATGTCAAACATAATCACATCCACTGACAGCTCACAAGCTCCGGAGAGCTTCTGGAATGCCAAGACAAAACGCAAGAGACAACACACAAATTGCAACAATATAAATGCTCCCACTTTCACAAGATAGAAAACTGGACATTTAGAAGTCAACAAAGCAACGCTCACATGATATAAGTCAATACGCCGATGCTCCAGATATCAGCCGGTGGACCCACCACATCTCCTTTCAACATCTCAGGAGCTTTCAGTAATCAGCAGAGAATAAAACACATTAATAAGTGTGAAGACATGTACAATTGCTTATAATAAATACACAATTCAAATATTAAATGATAGGGAATACTATAGGAAAATATAACTTAAATGATCTGGTATTAATATGAAACAATACGTAAAAAATGGTCTTACACATATAATCCAGTGTTCCGATGGCTGGGGAGAACTGCTTCAGGAACAGAGGATTGAAGGTCTGTGCACTACCAAAATCTATAATCTTAACAACATTCATGTAAGTGATGATGATATTGTCTGGTTTGATATCCAGATGCAGGATTCGTCGGCTGTGCAGGTAGTCCAGACCCTGCAGTATCTGTACGATATACGCCACCACGTCATCTTCTGAGTATCGGAACCTAGAAAGAGAGATAAATGATAAAGACATCACTACCAGAGAAGTATTACCTAATTTCATGCTGGCAGAGAAACTTAATAATGTTTAAAAATTATGTTTTGTGACCATTTACTAAAAAAGTTACAATAAAGTTACACTTTATTGTGATAGTCCACTTTAGACATTCTACTAACTACAAGTAAAATTTGGAACTAAATGTCTAACTCTCAGAGTAGGTTTAGTGTTTTTCAGAGTTTCTCATAGTCAGTATGTTGTTGACCAATCAAAATATAGAGTTAGAAAATATTAAGTCTACTATTACTAGGTCTAATAATGACTGTTAGTTGACATAGTTGCAAAGTTACTTACTGTTAGTAGAATGTCTAAAGTGGACTATCGAAATGAAGTGTTACCAAAAAAGATTATTTTGGTAATTTAAATGTTTTTAAAAGCAACAGTTCACCCAAAAAATACATTCAATGGGGAGCAGAAACTGTTTGGTTAAACATTCTTTTAAATATCGTTCCTTTATATTCAGCAGGAGCAAGAAATTCATACAGTTTTAAACAACTTGTGAGTGAATAAGTGACAATTTTCTGAAAGAATGTGCAGTCAAATATAAAACGTATTTTATTTGAACTCTGCTATGTTTTTGGCTTGACACAGTTCCCAAGGATAATTTTTCAATACTTCTTATAGCTCTGTTCACAAGCTTTATTCTCTGTGCACATACACCACACTCTATCCACAATCAAGCCAAGTGTTTGTGTAGTACTGCACCATGCAATGTGGTGTTAGTCGAGGATGGAAAAGCGATGATTCAAGTACTCAGCAGTCTCTGACCTGTCAATCAGACTATAGAGCAGCTCCTTCCCTGAGCAGCACTCAGAGATGAGCACTAGGTAGCGTGGGGTGACGTAGGCCTCATGCAGAGCCATGACCTTCTCGTGGTGGAGGGACTTCAGTATGTCGTACTCTTGTAACACGGCCTGCTTGCTCTCAGGCTCATACGGCACAATCTTGGCCATGTACAGATTACCGGTGGCGTTTTCCCGACACTCTCTGATCACACCAAAACGACCTCTGTGGGGGAAAAAAAATACAAGGGGATCAATGGCAGTCAAGTTCAATGTTTTTAAAATTATTTGGTTTCTAATATCAAAGAAAAAATCATTTTATTTCCTTGAAAAATGTTGATATTTCCTTAAATAAATTAATTAATATAATTTGATATTCTGTAATAAAGTCTAAAAACATTAATGCATTTTTATATGTGGCTTAAGTGTCATATAAAAATAAAATAAATAACACTGTGTAAAAATAATCTCAGGAAAAGTCAACAAACAAACATATAAATTAATATAATATAAATAAAATAAAGAATACTGTGTAAAACTAAAAGTCTAAAAACATTAAATAAAGTCTAAATGTGGCTTAAGTGTCTAAAAAACTTGTATTTTTCACTGTATAAAAAGTTGTTAACTACCAAGTGTTTTCCACCCTTTTGCAAAAAAGTGAATAAAGAAATTAGCCATTAAATAAATACACAAATATAATTTTAAATAGATACAACTAAAACATAAATCAAATACAATATGCATTTCTGCAAAATAAAATAAAATTTAAATAAAGTTTACAAAATAAATCAATAAATACAACAACAATACAAATAAATATATATTAAATTAAATATAAATAAAATGAAAAGATAACATGAAAACAGAATAAAACATTCTCAACAACTTGGAACAGTAAATTTACATAACGACAGTAGCCAATTATTTAAAATGATATTGTTCTAGTGTAGTGTTTATCATTTTATAATATCATATGGATATGGATTACAACTATTTTTGTATTTGGTGTTGTTTTTGTGAAACTAGTACAAGGTCATATAAAAGTGATAAGTCATTGCACATCTACCTTGCTTTCTCATCCATGAATGTGTACGGTTTCTGTGGGACTCCCTGTCTTAGAGTCGAGTCTCCAGGTTTTCCTATAGGGGTCCTGCGCCCTGTAGGAGTGATGCGTCCAGAAGGAGTTGCTCTTCCACTTGCAGTCATACGATTGGGTGTGCCATTACCCTCCCCTACAGGACTCAGACTTGTAACTAACACCACCGGCGGTGACAGGGCGGGAGAAGGCGTGCTTGGGGTGACTGGGGTCACATGTGCTGTGGTGGTGGTGGTCGGGACATACATGGGCACTGAGGAGATAGGCTTGCCGATAGCAGGTGGAGGGGAGACCAGAGGGGGCGGAGACACCGGAGGAGTTTGAGACGGAGGGGAGACCACATTCACAGGGGTCAGAGGTTTGGGCAGAACGACGGGCGGTGAGGGTTTGGCAGGAGGAGGCTGAGCTGCAGGGGATGCTGGGGAGGGTTTGGCCATAGTGATGTTGAGCGTAGTCTTAGCTTTAGCTGGGGTAGGAGTGCTAGGGGATGGAGTTCGGATATCAGGCACAGTACGATGACTCGGGGAAAGGGCGGCAGGGGAAGGTGTCGTAGCTGATGCAGTTGCAGCGGGAGGAGACACAGGTTTTACCGGCTGGACTGTAGAGGGCGCTGAAGTCGCCGGTGGTGCTGCAGCCGGTTTAACGGCAGCAGGCTTCATTGAAGGTAGAGTCATGGTGGATGTTACCACTGAAGTCGCAGGAGCCAGAGCCGGAGCTGATGATAGCGTTTTGACAACAACTGTTCCACTGGACTTTTGGGGTGCTGTAGAAAACACACATGCATACATGTACAAGTTCCATTCAAAATTATATTACAACTATATTAACTATATTACAATAATACAGTTATGAATTTATATATTTAATATAATAATATAATATAATAAAGTATGATATTATATTATTAAATATAATTATATTATTTAATATTGTATTTTGGATCAAATTTCACTCTCATTTAGTAGAAGCTCGCCAAAATTATGCCATTTGTCTTTAAAGAACAAGAAAAAGGTACTATGACCCAAAGAAGAATTAAATATGGTTACACCTGCAGCAAAAATAAATATGGCTTTGTTTAGTAAATTATTGGCTACTGACAGCATAAAATTGTTGAGAACCACTGATGTAGGTAAAAAGATGTGTGCACCTGTTGAGTCCAGGATGATTTTTTCAGACAGATTGCTGTAAGGTCCCTGTCCAGCCTTGTTCACGCAGGCCACTCTGAACCTGTATGTGGCACCGGTTGGGAGGTCCGTGACATTGTAGTAGCAGTCAGCCACACCTGTGGCTACTATCAGCCAGTTAGTCTCACCTAGAAAAATAAATATTACATTGTTACTTGTAAAGAATAAGAAGTAGGTGCAACACCCATCTTTTCCAAAAGAGGGCAGTAGAGCTTAAAAAAATAATAACAGTCATATTTGGACAAAACATATAGATTGAATATATAGACGATTTAGGAAAATAAAGACCATTATAAAAACATTAAATTTTTGCTTTTAAAATCAAATTGGAATATATCTAAATAAATTTTCTACAATATGAACCTCACTTTAAATAATCAGTCACAGTAAGATAAATACTGAATGCTGTCCACTAACCCTCTGTCTTCCTCTCCAGAGAGTAGGTGCATGGTGCCGTGGTGTCTGAGGGTCTCCATACCACCAGAGCAGTGTTTTTATACTTCTGAGGTACCTCAGGAGTCCCAGGACTATTAGGCAGACCTACAAAATAATAATTAGTGTTTACTGCTAGAAATTATCTTGGTTGATATGCCTTCTGAAAAAAAATTCTAAAGATTGGGGTAAATACATATCTTTTATTTATTTAATGCTTTATTTATCAATGACATTAAAAGACAGTAAAGAAATGTGTAAAGTTACAAAAAAATAAATTTTAAATGCACGATATGATAAAATATATATGATAATAATGTTTCTTAAATGCCAAAACTGCATATTAAAATTAATTCTGAAGGATCATGTGACACTAAAAACTGGAGTAATAAGAGGAAAAAAATATATAAAAAAAAAATTACCATCTCCAAAACCTTTAAAAGTAAGTGCATGTTACTGACAAATGATGAACATGAACAGAAAGCTTTATATCTGATATAGAAAGTCACATAGTTTTCCACATTTTTGTGTACAGTGTTATTCTAATATCCACATTTCATTAACGTAAGAAAGAAAGAAAAAAACAAAACAAAAAGTCTCAGGTACAGCAACTACATAATATTTGAACCTCTCCTAGCAAGTCACCTTTCCATATTAATCAGTTTTGTGAACCACAAAAAGAAATGAATAATTTATGGCCTGCTGTTCTAGAAGAAAAGAGCTTTGAACGATGATAAGCAGTGCATTAGCCTGCTCACGATGTTAAAAAGCCAATGGCATTTCTGTTCTCAAGGCTAAAAGAGCTCTTTCCTGAGTCTTCCTGAGATGAGTTATGCACTCTTAAAAAATAAATGTAGCTGTTCTTTCGCTGTGTCCCACTTTCATCTCTGTTCTAGCCTTTGCTTTTCTGAGAAATTCTAGATCACTGCACTACAGCCCTTCCCTTCTTATTTCTCTGTTAAGGGGTTTTAACGCTGATCACATTAATCTTTAATTTCATTCATTTTCAGTGTCACGTTAGGTTTGAGAGAAGTGACGCATGGATGCACAATGATCATTCTAGTTCATGAAATGATATATTATGCTTTGCTGCAAATTATACATAAACTTTCCCCAGCAGAATATTTAATGGCTGTGGATAACATCTGATAGCCTGTTTTGTTTTCTCAATCTATTTCTCATTTACCCATCTATTCCCCTTCCTAATCAGCCAGACTGTCATGTCCTCATTAGCCTTCTTTTTGATTATTCTTGTCTCAAACTTACGAGCAAGGGACACAACGCATGAGCTGGTGACAGAGGCCAGAGCATTTGAAGCCACACATTCATAAAGCCCTGCATCCTTCTTGGTGGTCTTCATAATCATCAGCAGCTGTCTCCCATCAGGGCAGGATATCATGTTCATCCTTGGGTCAATCTCAAGTGGCTTCTTATCTGAGAATACACAAAAATATTAGTTTCAACCTGGTGTGCTCTAATGTTAATGTTGACATTTTAGACTTAGACTGTGGCATTATTTTGAGGTGAAAAAGAGATCTTTCTATACATAGCCAAAAAATAAATAGGTTTGCTTGCGTCAGCACAATTGCTATTAATTCACCTAGACTTTATGGTTTAGTGCAGCACAGATACTTTTAAAAAAACTATATAACAAGCAATCATTTTTTTTACCCATATTGGCTGAAACGATACAATGTGAAAATAACTCAACATGAAGCCAATATAGAGAACAAAACCTCTACTGCATTAAGATAATACACTTAGAATTATTGCAAAGTTATTTTATATTCAGTATATTTAGTTAAGGATATTGCACTCAATTTAGGTCAGATTATATTATCTTTTGCCCCCATAGAAGCTTATATTTCAATTTGAATCAGACCTTTCATCCATGAGATGCGTGGGTGAGGACTGCCAGCAGGGAGGCAGCTGAGAGTGACGGGATCTCCCTCTAAGAGAATGTGGTCCCTTAGTTTGATATGGAACACAGGAGGGAAGTCTAATTGTTGAGAGATTTAGAAAAAAGATTAGTGAGACAGGCACTGTAATTTATCTCCCACAGCTGTGCCAAAGCAAGTCCTTATGCATAATTGATTCATTGATGTAAATCTTTATAACAACACCGGATGTAATCAAATAGGTGTCTCCTTTTGTGCACAAGTTACTTTGAAATGCGTAAAATGACATGTGCTGTACCAGATGTTAGACGTGTGTACTGGCGAGAGCGGAGCGAGCCATTCTCCCTGGCAATGGAAGCTGGGATGTCTGGTTGGGAAACAGTCTTGTCTCTTTTTCCCCTCGTCAACCCCCAGCGGTCCCATCGTGATCTGCGCTCAATTTCTGCACCTGGAAAAAAATTGGGGCTTTTTAACAACACAAAGGATTGATCAAATTAACAGCATTATCAAAAAACAAACAAACATACTTTTAACAGCTGATTCTGACTGGATGCTTGACATGGAATCAAGTGATTCTGATGAGGTCCCTTTCCCTGATTGGGCAGCAAGTTGGTTCTGTGGTACACCCATCCTCTTGAGACTGCCACCCTCTGAGGTGGAACGACGCAGTTTTGTGAATATAGGTGTCCTCTTCTCCATCTTGATTTCATTATCATCTTTTCTGTCTTCAGAGTGGCTTCTAATCCTAGTGGATAGGCTTGCCATGGTACTGCCAATCTTCTTGCGCATGGCAAGGATTGGTGACTCTGAGGGTGCTTTGGACTCAGGCTCTGGGGGAGCCTCAGGACCTCCATCCAACCTCATCATCTCAATCTCTTTCTTTTCTTGGGATCCCCTCCGTCCTAGTGCCCAGGACAGACGACGCCTGGGTGCTGAAGCTTCTTCTTCTTTGAGCTTCTCCTCCTGCCTCTCTACCGATGGGGTTCTTTTCAAGCGCATTGAAAGTCTCCTCATAAATCCAGGGTCCTTCTCCGCCTCACGAAGATCCTGAACTGACTTGGACTTCTCCTCTAACCGCCTTGGTACAAATTCTAAGGGTGCACCAATTGGCCCTGGGCGATACATTTCTTCTGCAGTTTCTGGAGCCGTGGTGGAAGGCTTTTCTTCAGTCTTCTGGAATGAGAAACGTTTAAGACTACGAGTTAGAGAGGACTCACGCTTCTTGAAGCGAGCTTCAAAGACTTCCTCAGATGCAAGGTCCTGAATGTTGATCCCAGGAGACTCTCGCTTAGGGGAGGCACGAGTGGGAGTCTTAGGAGGACTTGGCTCTTTAGGAGGATGTTCTGTTGAGGCAACCCGGGAAAAGACTGCAGGATGTTCAGTGGTCTGGTGAAGGGTTGGTTCAGAGATGTGTCTGGAAATGGGTGCATAGACTGGAACTGATGGTGGGCTGGTTGTTGGTGTTGGTGTAGGTGTAGAAACAGGAACAGGATCAGGTTGGCTAGATGCTGGGGCCGATGGTACCATGATGGTCTGCATGATACTAGCATATGCAGACACTCTGCCATCTGGGAGCACTGTACGCGCAGGGAGTGATGGAGTCACATAGGTTGAGACGACACTCTGGGGGCTGGGAGCTGGGGCAGCTGCTGAAGTCACCATGATTGAGCTGGTAGTAATGGTGACCTCTGGAGACTTTGGTGATGCCTTTATATCATCCTCAACTTCAACCTCAATCTCTGGAGCAGAAGGCTCCACTTCTTCCTCTGGTTCTTTATCCTCTCTTTCTTCCTCTTCCTCAATTGTTTCCTCTACTATGGGGGCTTTCATCTTAATTTCATCCACTTTTTTAGACTTTTCACTGGGCTTCTCTAACTTGCTCTGGACCTTCTCTTGTGCATCAGTCTCCCAAGATTTCTGATCAACACTCCTGAATTCATCTGCATTAGTTTTTGGCACAACAATGACTTCTTCAGATGTATTGTCCTCGTCGATTTCAGACTCCTTTTCCTCATTTTTTTCTATCTCACGTCTCTCTGGTTCTGGGGTAGGATTTTTTGGGGTGGTGGGGCGAGAATCCTTGACTGGCTCTGTGAGAGCAGACATAGATACAGCTTCCTGCAGTCGTCTCTCTTCTATTTGTGCCAGTGGGATCTCTAGAGGTGCTCCCATCCGTCGGTGCAGGGGCATGGGCTCTGAATCACCCTGGCTGAAGGAAGCACTCTTGCGGAGTATCTTGGTCTTTGGGATATCATCTCTAGGAGACTCGCTGGACGCTGCTCTAACAAGCGGTGGGTTACCGAGACGAGACCCCCGCACAAAGCGCTTCTCATCCCCCATACCTAATGTCTCCAGCAATGGGCCTCGTAATCCACTCATCTTGTTGTCTACAGAGCCACCCCGGAGAAGTCTCTGCCTCATAAGTTCCAATTTCAGGGCATAGTCTTCCTGGCTCAGCTTTGCAGCTCCTGGACTTGGGCTTCTCCTTGGAAGCTCCATAGATACTGACTTCTGTAGTCTACTTCCATCGGTAGAGCTTTCTTCTGTGCCCTCCTCTGGTTTGATGTGGAGCTGTAGAGCACTGTCAGCCGAGCTCCCTCTGCGTAACTCTCCTCTGCGACGTGCTCCCTCTGGCTCATCTGACTCCATGCTTGAACCTCTACGCATTGGTCTCTTTGCGTGTTCAGCTCGTTTGGCCAATTCTGCTGGTTCTTCATCAGATGAGCCTTTTTCATCATCTTGTGTTGACCTCTTCCTGGCTCTACCCCTAGCAGCTGCATCTCCACCCTCTTTCTCTGACATCTCCACTTCCATGGGCTCTGGCTTCTGATGGCTTGAAGCCGGCCTCTCGGCATTTCCATTTGGTCTACCTGTCATTTCATCATCCCCTACAATTTCAGTCAGTGACATTCTAGAACCTGAGAATTCCGTGTTTATGGGCATTGGGATAAAAGGGAGCTCATCAATGTCTTCATCCGAATCTGAAGATGATGATGGCGGTGGTGAGCCTTGTTTAAGATGTCGTGGAACAGCAATGGAAATGTGGCTGCTGGAATCATCCAGTAACTCAAGTATAGACCTCATCACCATCTTAGATTTATAACTGATAAGAGATCGCTGAAAGAGATATGCAATCATTGTTACAATGACATACCAAAAGAATCTATAATGTTTTAAACAGTGAACAACAGTCGCTAACATCATCTTACCTGCCATTTTCTTCTGGACATAAACTTTTTTAAGGACTCTGTGCTGATGCTCTTACCCTTATTCAGGGTCTAAAAGAATGAAATATGTATTGTAACAATCACAGTAAATACATTAAATACTTTGACCTAAAATGTTTAAAACTTAAATGAACTTGATGTTGTATTGATTTAAATAACATATTTGGATAGCCATGGATCTAAAGGAGCATTTCTTTACTCTTTTACTCTGCTGTTACCTTGAACCAGGGGTGCCGAAGACATTCATTAGCATCGGGTCTCCTGCAGATAAAACAACATTAAACAAATTGCCAGTTAACACAAAGCCCTCTTAGCAGTAGAAATAATTTTCTCAACGATAAATTATCAACAGGAGTGTGGAGCTGCAGATAAGCACTGTAGATTCCACTTACAATCTATCAGCCACCAGCAGTTTAATGACGAATCCCTTAGCTTCATGGCAGAGGTCGGTAAACATGCTTTCTTCAAAAGCTACATTGTAGTTTCTGATGTTGAGAACAGAACTGCGGTCGTTTTCTCCAGCAAAGGGAGAAACTCCAGTGAGACTGAAAAATAGAGTTGTTTAATGAAGTCTAACTGAAGATGTCAGTGAAAAACAATAAGTAAACATATATTTTATAATATACAATTGCATAACACTAAACTTAAAAAAATTAACAATGTAAAATTAAATATTTTTATTCTAATAAACACAACAATTTAAATAATCCTACCATAAGTATGTTAGAACTCCAACAGGCCTGTAAGAGAAAAAGGTGAATTGTGTGGCACTAATGTATTCATGATAGTTTAGAGGCTGCATGCAGATTTGTTCAAGAGCTGTTTTGTGATGGAGGGACCAGGTGCGTTACCAGATGTCCGTTGCCTTGGAGACGGGTGTCTGGTTAACAATCTCTGGGGCGACAAATTCTGGAGTGCCATATTTGCAGTACTGTGCCTCATCAGGCGTGAACTTTACAGCATTTCCAAAATCACATATGCGGATCTGATCGCTACTAGGGTCTGCCATGAGGATATTATCAGGCTGAGCGGAAAAAAGAGGAGTCTAGTCAACACATCGTTCCCTTACCGTGATTATTGCTTGCTTATGGAAGTAAATGGTAATGACAGCAAATTACATAACATTTACCTTTATGTCTAGATGAAGTATGTCATGTTGATGAAGATAGTTAATGCCCTCCAACAGCTGCCTCACACCGGATCGGATCTGCAGTAAACAATTCAGACAGTTTAGGGACACACGTCACTTTTGCTAGTCCTGTCCCTACAGAAATTCTGAAAAGAATACATTCTTTATCCTCTCGGTAACTTAGAAGATGCAAGGAGAAATGGCCCACGACAAACCAAATGTGACAACAGTCAAACTTTTGAAACTTTTCTGGTCACTTCAAACTTGTTCACCCACCTCTGACTCCATTACTGTTGATTTCTTTGTAAGTCTCTCGAGAAGCTCCTCATGGCATCTTTACACATTGTCAAGGACAATCACAGCGATGGGGCAAAGCTTGTGATCAACTCATCGTCACTACAGCGTGTGAGAGGAAGTGTAATTGTGCCAGATTGGATATGAGATACAGTACAGGTCCAAAAATCACAAGTGTTCAATTGCAAGTGAGTTCACAAGTGAAAATTAATCTATTTTACATGCTGTACCATTTCATTTAAAATCTTCTTAATTGCAAATTATAATCAGTTTAAGTTCAAAGATGAACTGAAAAACTAACATTGGATAGTTTTTCTTTTGCAGTCTAGAAGTAGTGCAGAACATCAATATTTCATATTCACTTTACACACTTTTTTGTTTTCAGTTTTTCAAAGGCCTAAAACCTCCATTGTTTTTTTTTTTATTTGATCTGAGTTCCAGACTTTTAGACTCCACCTTGTGATTATATTAATTTAAATGCATGTTTTATATAAGATGTCCTTTCTTTGTGTATCTTCCCAAGAGACTGTGCCCTGAAGGACACATAAGCCAACTATTTGAGACAGTTAAAGCACAGATGGACTGGAAAGATTCTAAGGCAGATGACTAAGGCAGGTGTGAATATATAGGGTACAGATTACACAAGCATCTGCAGCAACTCTGTGCAGAAGGGCACTATTCATCTGTAAATCTGACTCACAATGAACTACAAGATGATAGTTCATCATGACAAAACTTTGAATGTCACAGAGTTCAAAATAAAACTTTATTTCGCTTAATTCAATTGCTTTTATGGCTGGCGATCCTTAAAGCTCTCAGAGATGTTAAAGGATACAGCTCTGTGATGATGATAACAGCATTCTTCTTCTCGAAGGCGTCGTGAAAGTACAGGATCCTCTCATGGTCTAGATGAGACAGGATGTTCAGCTCTCTCAGAGCGGAGGCCTTCCGTTTAGCCCGAGCAGAAATAAACTTGGCTGCATATTCAATCTTTCCCGCTTTCTGTATCACTCGTTTCACATATGAGAACGCTCCTCTAAGGAAAGAACATAAAAAGATGGGGTCAAAGAATATATAAATAATCAATAATAAATAATCAATGCTTAATTTAAAAGTGAAGTGTATGTCATTATTTTGATGCATGTCACAAGTAGTACAGAAATTACACCCTTCACATTTAAAAATCTAATTAAATATAGATTTATTGCAATTCAAACTAACATGACTATGTATTGCTCATTTATTGCATCACAATGAAAATGCCAATTCAAAATAAAACTGGGAGTTTTTTTTGTTGAAATTCCTTGCTCAGTACCAGTCCTTCAGTTAACTTTAGCATCAGGTGCTTTTCCACCCATGCTGTAATGTAATTGTGTTCACAAGTTCTCACTGTAAGCAATACTGTGCGTTCAATAATAGCTCTGTTCCAAAGCTAGTGAATTTCCTTGCCATCAACTGCCTATATGCAGAAAGCTGTGGGTCACAATTTGTACAAAAAAAAACCCCCATTTAATTCATTTCAAAAGAGTTTCCATTAGTATGGTGCTAATCTTATGACCAGATGTTCAATATGAATGCATAAAAATACTTACACTACGATTCAAACATTTGAGGCCAGTATTTTATTTTATGCATTGACAGAAAGAGAGAGATTCAGCAAGGACAAACTGATCAACAGTGACAGGTATTTACCACGGTTTAAAATTTTACCAGTAAGTACTGCAACTATTTTCAGCACTGAAAAATCAGTATCAGTATAATGAAAATATTTCTGAATGGTCATGTGACACTAAAGATTAAAGTAATTGCTGCTGAAAACTCAGCTTTGACATCATAGAATTAAGTTTCATCATAAAAAATAGTCAAATTAAAAAGAGTTATTCGTGTGTCATAATGTTACTGTTTTACTATATTCAGATGAATTCATTTCATTTGTGAACATTCACATCAATATTTTTTAATAATGAATGAAATGCATATTTATAATCAACTTTTTTGCTTACCATCTGTGGTCAAAATGTTGCCAAATGATACAAATGATCAAAAAAGCGCACCTACGAAGCCTTAACATCCTTTTAGAGCAGACAGCTCACTAGGTTTTGGAAAAGAGCTATTATATGTGTAGAGCTGTAGCATGTGTCTGTTTGCAGCGGGTTCAGGTCTTATTAGAACGGTGGCAGTCGGCCATAAAGATTATAATTAAAGCACAGAGAGAGCGACAGCATGCAGAGCAGAGATACAGCACCACAATGGCTACACTTCTCTCCGCCCAGTCGAGCGCTCAGTGTACCATTGTGTCAAACAAAAAATCCTCCCTTTCAAACGTGGCTTTGACTCTCTTTATCTATTAAACAGTTTTAAAGTTGCATTGATGCTAATCTGGCCTGGTTCAAAACTGACATGGTTTGAGGAGAATGATGAGCATATTGACTAGAATTGTTGATTTAATTGCATAATTTATTGATGAATAAATTTCAATCAATTTTTGCATATGAAAACAACAAATAAAGATAATTAAAGACACTGCTGTGGAAGATAAGTAATTCACTGAATATGCTTATGTCCAGATTACTAAACATACTGCTTTAAACAGACAGCCCTAATATTTATATTATATATATTATCTGGGTAGTTACTCAATGCAGAAGCTGCACAAACCCTGTCTGTATGAGGCACAGAGGTCCTATATTTCACAAGCTGAGAAATTTCAAGGGTCTTGTGGCCTCTTCTGAAGTGGCTGAATCATTCTTTGATTGTGGAGTTTGAAATTGCATACCTCCCTACCCAAAGTGTATTTTTAATAATGCGCCAATCCTTTCCTCAGCTGATGCTTTATTAAACCTTAGACGTGTGTGATGAGTCAGAAGACCTGAGATCTGTCATCGGCGGGAGCTGATGGAGTCGGCTTTTTGAGTTTCTAGGCCGACAGAGGAAATCATTAGAGATAAATGGTGCATGTCCAAGTGAGGCTCCGGGAGGATGACTCACCTCCCAATTTCCTTGTGCACGTCATAGTAATCAGTAAGCCTCCGCATCTTTCTTAAGATGGACGCCTCATCCTCCATGGGGTCGTCTTTGTACTTTTTAGCTAGACACAGAAATTACAAAGTCCAATGAATCGGCAAGTTTTGTTTGATCAGGCTACGCATGCACTATGGGTTTAATAAACTTAACTAATTTTTATGAAACATTTCAACACATTCACTACCATTTTAATACACACAAAATAAATACATTTGAATAATTATATATAATAATAATGTATTGTTCATGTTATCCACAAATATTCACTCTTTTTTCTTTCAAGTGTGGAGCATGTACGTACATGGTTTGATTGTGGTTTGTTAACATTATTTTCTATAAAGTTGCTTTAGAATAACAGTTATTGTAAAAAAAAAAAAAAAAAAAAAAGCTAAATACTTACATTTGTGAAATTTATTAAAAAATATATATGTTTATATAATATTTTTAATAAAATGAAAATTATTTACTTTAAATACATTTATATGTTATATAGTAATACATACATTTTGCATGTAATATTTCTAATTTAGTATAAATAATACCTTTTCTGACTTTTTGATATTTGACACTGATATTTTAGGAAGGGGTCACTTGCAACATAAAAAATTAAAGTAACACTTTAGAACAGGGAACACTTATTTACTATTCCGTCTGCTCACTAATAATTAGTTAGGTAGTTGTTAAGTTTAGGTATTGGGATGATTAGTCATGTAGAATAAGGCTAACACTAACATGTGTTTAATTAGTACTAATAAAAGGCTAATATTCTACTGATATTCATGCTAATAAGCAACTAGTTAAGAAATCCTAAAATAAAGTGTTACCAAAATAAATAATCATAATCTTAAGGAAATCAGTAAGAACCTCATTGGACATGGAAAAGGACAAAGTGAAAGTGCTTACCGATGTGGACAGTCAGTTCAGCCTTGCAGGACACAGAACCAGCCAGATTCTTAGCAGTGCAAGTGTAAACTCCTGAGTCATCGGCCTGAGTGTTCAATACCACTAGAGAACATTCATTGTCATCGTACACAAATGTGAAATGGCTGCTTTCGGACAGCAGGGTGTCTCCCTAAAAACAAGAGAAAAACCACTGAGTGGCCATCCAACCGTTGTGATTTGAATTTAAAATGCTTTTGTGTGGGTTGGGGGTGAACAGGGTAGTGACGAATTAAAGAGAAGGCAAGGCCTTGAGGCAGGAGATGGAATATCTAACAGTACCATTCAAAGCATAAATTAGCATGATTTACAGAATGTGATAATGCTCTCAGGGATATAGCTCAAGGAAATATCAGGCAAGCAGTGCTAGTGAGAGATCAGCAGGTGGAAAAGGGGCTGACATGGTTTGAATATAAGTCAGTCATATAAGTTTTTTCAGGTGTACATAAAAAATAGAAAAGAGCTGAGAGTTTGCACTTACAATGTTAATTATCTATATCCTGAAAACATGTTTTCAATTAAATGGGATATTGTTTTTGCTACTGCTGTATTTATATCACCAGTTTGCAAGATGCATGTTTGTTGAGTATTTTAAGCCACAAATGTTTATTTATTAAAAGCATATTCAATAGAATGCAAATCCATGAAAACGTTTTTCTGATTAAACAGTACATGCACTACAATAAAAACATATACACACACCTTGTACCAGAGGATGTCTGGGACAGGCTTTCCTTCAACCACCACTGCAAAGCGAGGCGTCTCGCCTACATTCACATCCAGGTCTTCCATGATGGTCTCAAAAGTTGGCGCCACTGGAGACAGAGAAATCAATGAGACTTATGTGCAATAATAATAGAAACACATAGAGTTTGTATTTTGTACACAGCAACATACCTGCCATTTCCATTGTTAGGGTGCAGGAGTCGCTGCCATACTTGTTGCTGGCGATGCAGATGAGCTGACCAGCATCACTGCTCTTCACCTTGCACAGTTTCAGTGTATGCTGGTCATCATCAGGCATGCTCAATTCAAACAGACCCGGTCTGTTAGACAATGTCACTGACCCTCTGAAAATATAAAGGCAGAGTAACTACTTGTTGTCTTTTGGTCAACCACATTCATGTTCTTACAAAAGCAAAACGATGGTGTTGATATTTTATGTTATATGACTGTTAAATAGATGCAAGAAACAAAAGGCTGAACGGAATTCAGTATTCAAGTGTGACTGAGAAAACTGTTTAAGCATTCAGAACAAACCCTAACTAAGATATTTGAGGAATACTAATGAAGTCTTAAATTACAGCAACAAAGAGTTATTAGCATAGGAAAAACTTGCACAGCAAGTCTAATCAAAGTCATGATTCCTTATTTTTTCTGTTCAAGACATGAAACTATTGTATGGATACGGAAGTCTTACAGCTATGCAAACAAATCATGTACTAATTCTACTTTTTTATGCTTACAAGTCTAAATTTCCACTTTTCATGGATGTAAAAAAGCAGCTCGGACATTTTTCTAAATATCTCCATTTGTATTAGATTGAAGAAACAACAAGAAACAGCATGAAGAAGTGTAAATGAGTAAAAGACGACCGAAATTTAATTATCTGTGCATTTTTATCATTAAAAATTTTTGATTTATCAACAGTCCCATAAGTTATGAACAATTATTAGGCATAACAAAAAAGTATAATTTATCCATAATTGATTTGATACAATCAAAATGCACTTCCAGAAATGCCAGTCATTTTCTAACGTCACTCATAAATATCTGAAAATGTATAAAGTTAAAAAAAATGTAAATATTAGTAGCTTTTAAGGAATATTAATAAAGTACTGTATTATTCATAGCTACAAACAATTATTAACATAGGAACAATTGCACCGAACGTCTTTATGCAGCTATCCTTCATATCATGATTTGAAAGGGCTTTTATTTAATAATATGAACAATTATTGTGGTGTGTTTTTATCTTAAAGCTTGTAAAAGACAATCTTTTTTGTGTGTTTAACAGAAGGAACAACATGAGAATGAGTAAATGATGAGATTTTGAGCAATTTACCGCTTTCAGTATTGTATCAACAGTTTTATAGGTTATGAATATTTATTAAGCATAGCAAATACGTAGCCAATCCAAAAAGATTCAATGCAAACAAAAAATAAAATACCTCTTCCATGTGACAGATGCATTGACGTGGTTGAGAGTGACTGTGATGCTTAAGGGCTGTTTCTCCACCATATACACGATGTCCGGCTTGTCAATGATTACAGGGGCCTCCTGGAGGTACGGACCTGCAGACGGAGAGATAAAAGCCAGTCTCTTGCAGTAACTCATACATCTCATTGACCCGTCTGACTGTGGCTGTCCTTGTCTGCTGAGGCATACCTCTGTCTAGCAGCTGCACTGGCTCGGTGGCAGACGATGGCTTGCTAAAGGCCTTGCTGGTGATTGATAGCACCCTGAAGGCGTAGCGGACACCTTTAGACAGATTGGTAATGGTATAGATGGTCTGTTTCAGGCAAGAGGCAATGATGGTCCACTGGATCGACCCCAGAGCTTGCTGCTGAACAGCATACATCAGGGAGCTCGGATCTGGAGATTAAAAATCAAAATATTTTTGCATTAAGTCAAAACCAAAAAAGGAAATCTGATTACTTCCGATCCATTTTTTTTTTTTAAATACACAGCAAAGAGAAGAAACAGCGCTTGACAATATGGAACAAGGACACTCGAATTTTACAGCTTAGGCAGTTAATTCAGCAGTAAATCTGTGATTGTTACCAACAACATTACCAAGATATACACTATCTGTTGGAAAGCAATAAATAAAATGTTATGGTACCACAGTGCTAGTAAACTATATTTAGCTAGTGGCCATACTTGGAAATGTGTTAAGGAAATAAGAGGAGGTCAGGTTAATCATCTGTGATGTTATCCAACTAACGTCACAGCGCTGTTGCTCTCTCAATATTTACTGTATGTTGAGAGAGTACATTTAGTATAAAGAGAGGATGCCAATAAAGCGACTCTAGGAAATAAAGATCACAAATGAGATCTCTATAATGGAAGAGTTCACACAAAAATGACAATAGTGTAATTTATCTTCATATATTTGTTAAATTCAATAATGTATATCACACAAAGCAGCCATATGGCTTAAAATAGAGTGCAGATGAACCGTATTTATTAAGCTTCTGTTGTGCTTTTGAATCATTTTATCATTGAATCAATGATCGATTTGAATCAATCAAACAATGAAGCATGAAAACATCAGTTTCTATTCATCGAAATTACATTAAAGACAACAGAAATGTCCTTTATTGTCAAATTGATACTTTAATATCTATATTTCTCCAAGATCACAATAAGATTAAGAAGAGAGCAGCTGGTTACAAAAAGGGAAATCGTGTCCCAAAACTCACACTATTGGTTGAACCTAATCAAGTTGATTTTTTTTGGTTTTGCACCTGATAATTTCAAATTTGTCTTTAGAGTTTCAGATTTTTCAACATTTGTGTATATTTCCATTTCCCCTAAAGTATTTTAGGGAAACATCTGAGAAACCATGGATAACTGAACGACTCTAAGAACAGCTCTATAATCCTAAAGAGCAACCACTGACCAATTAAAATGTTCCTTTGGGGGACTTTAAACTTTTAAATGAGAAATGCTACAGTACAAGAAGAGTTTCTAAATTAAATGAATATACGCACAAATAACATGCATAATTATACCAATGGATGGATCCAGTCTTCTGGGTTTCTTCCAGCTTAGTGTGATAGTCTTGCCAGTGATGGACTCAATGACTGGGGCCCCATCTGGTGGGTCAGGAAGGATGTCTAAAACAGCAAAAGTGTCAGTCAGAATATTTATTTGGTGCCAGAGGAGTCTCTCGCTATTTTTCACACATGCACACGTATGCTTTAGCCTTAAAATAAATTGTAGTATTGTTTTGAACAGTCAGGGATGTGGAAAAAAATAAGCTGTGGTTATATAATGCTGCTAATTTGGGAGTGTCTAACTAATCCTTTGGAGTATCTCACAGCAGGAGGTACTGCAAATTCAAAGAAAAATATTTTTAAAACACCATTTGACCGATTACTTTGGATAATTAAAATAAATTGATGCTTAAAAAAAGTAAGAGAGTAGAGCTGAACTAATATGGTATATTAGAATATTCCCAACAGATAGGTATAAATATACCTGAACTTATTTTATAAAAATAAGTATTTATATTAAAGCTATTTATTATTTAGTATTAATTCATTTCTAAATATGTTTTTGTTTTTTAGTCAGGGAACTTGTGTAATACTCACCTTTATTGTGTCAATATTGTGTTTACTGATCTTTGAAATCATGTTCGCATTATGGCCAAAATATAATCATAATAAACAGTGATATAATTTAAAAATGTACTGGTGATGAAAGGTAAAGGTAATGCACTTTTTCTAATGTATTGAAGCCATTGATATATTAAACTCACCTGTCACATAAAGATGGGCGTAGCAGGTGGCCTTGCCCACCTTATTGGATATGACACACTTGTAAACTCCTCCGTGGGCATGACAAACAGAGCGGATCACCAGGCTGTGAACATCTCTGACTACACAAGAGACAACATAGAGAACAAACACTTCATATGCCTGCTATTCCCGCCACTCACACAATAATTTCCACAGGGACTGCTTTCCGGAAAAAGAGAATTGAATTACATTATCAGCTAACTTACACTGTGTCATTTTTCTGTCCTCTGTGCTATCAATCCTCTTGCCATTGTGAAACCAGATTATGGCTGGATACGGCAGGCCAGCCACTTTGCACCTGAGCACAGCCTCTCTGCCCTCAACTACATCCAGATCGTAGAGCGGCTTGACAAAGTCAGGCATGGTGAAACGTTCCACCTCGTTCTCTGGCACCTCAGGTTCCTCGGGAATGGAGGGCATTTTTTCCAGCTTTGCTCTAGTAAAAGATAAACCAAAACCATCAAGATGTTATGTTTTTATTCAAAAATGTTTGCATTAACAGTTTTGTGATTTTAGTCTTTTAGATGCTTCACCCAAAAATGAAAACTGTCATCTTAAACGTCAAATTGCTGTTTTTGTTATTGTAAAGTTATTGTATCCATTCATAGCACTTGGAACATGGCGCAGATGTCAAATTGATAACATTATGGTATTAAGTAAGAAGTTAAAAGCCACATAAGGAAAAGATTTACGTAATGATTCCTTTAAATTTCTCCACTGGAAAAATAACTCCATGTATGGAAGCAAAGAAAAAAAATAGACTTTTTCCTGGAAATTGCTAGCTTGTATCTCACAATTCAGACTTTTTTATTTTGTATCTCGCAAAAGAAGAATTTACATTTTTGAGTGAACAAGTTCAGAGTAAATCATTAGTCCCAAGGTCATACATTTGAGAGGAAATTGCTGGTCTGGGCTCCTGCACATACAGCTCCGCTGCGCACTCGTCCTCTCCGTGAGAGTTCCGCGCTACTACCGTATAGAGACCCTCATCTTCATTACTAACATGAGAGATGATTAATGAGTGCCTTCCTCCTTCTTTCAAGATCCGAATGTCTTCGCTTTCCTCCAGCAGATGATCTGTTGAAGACATGACACACAAATGACCCGACCATCTCAATGTTATTTTACGGGACTGACACTAGGAGACACTCAAGGGAATTAGACTCATACCAAAGTGGCTCCACATGACTCGAGGAGGTGGCGTCCCGCTGACCTTGCAGTCAAATCTAGCATTACGACCCTCGATAACTTCTAGTACATCCAGCTTACGGGTGAAGAGGGGCTCTATGGATGCTATGACCTTTAGCTTTGCACTAGAGGTCAGCTCCTCTACAAATCACATGACATGTGAAGTGAAATAGACAGTTTAATAAGGGTCTTGCTGATTACGTCATGAAACCTTTGGCAAAAAGGGTCATGTTTATAAGCAACATGTTTATTTATGGGCATTAAATGAATTGTTTCTGTGGTTGCTACTGCATTTAAAGGGATAGTTCACTCAAAAAACCTGTATGACTTTCTTTATTCTATGAAACACAAAAGAAGATCTTTTGAAAAATGTGTTTATTTTGTTCATGCATTCTTTTTTTGGACTGCCTTACAAATATGGGAAAAACATTCAATAGAATATATTTTTGTGCTCAGCAGAAGAAAGTCAGTGATTGTAAACAACATGAGCTTGAACTATTCCTTTAACACTGCAAAAAATGCTTTTCTAGCTTAGATTTTTGTATTGTTTCTAGCCAAAATATCTAATAATTCTTAAATCAAGATGTATTTGCAACACAAGTAAGAAATATTCGAGGCTAGAAAAACAAGGTTTCTGAGCAGCACAACTATCCACTCTACAATATATGCTTGTCAAAATGTACAGGCCAGGCTGAAATAATCATGATGCTTGTTAAAAATAAACTTGAGTAGCTGATTTCCAATGTTAGGATAAATCAAAAAGAACATGCAGAGTTGCAGGTGCTGAATCAAGCCAAGAAAACGTAATTCTTCTTGATACAGTATTACTCGTTTAATGTAATGAGACTTGCAGAACAATGATGTGTTGGTGTATAAAACAAATCATGCGGACCAATACCTTTAGCTGTGCTCAGTTTGCAGGTGTATGTTCCACTATCATCCTCATGTACAGAGTTGAGCAGCAGCCTGCACCTTTTCCCATCAAAGTGCATCTTACAGTTCAACAGAGCTGGTTGGATGAGTTTCCCGTCTGACAGCCAATCAACATCTGTGTCCTGAGGGCCGATTACATGACACTCGAACAAGGCAGTCTCCCCTGCCTTCACCATCACGTCCCTCACTGGCCGAATGATGGCCAGGCCTGGCTCTATCGGACGAGCTAGAGGAAAAACGATAAGAATCAACCCAAGAGTGGAGAAGAAAAACACCCCATGTAAGGAAATCCAGAGCTTATGTTTAAAGCACACAAGAGTCTTTGCATGTGTTTAATCTGCTGCAGATATGGGAGACATAGTCTGCTAATAGCATGTGTTGTACAGCAGAGCAGATATATTAGAAGAATATGCTAATACGTTGTCTTTTAGCATAATCCGCTCATGGCTCAGTACGGATCAGCTCAAAATGATACCCAGAATCTCAAATCGTCTGGTGAGACTGCATTCTGGCTCTTACTCATCTTAAAATGCAAGGCTAAACTTATTCAGATTATGCCAATAGTGCATTTATTTGATTAAAAAGTTATATATTTTAAAAGATTTTTAATAACTGTATTTTAATACATTTCTTCCTGTGATGGCAAAGCTGAATTTTTAGCAATCATGACTTACAGAAATAATTCTAACACAATGATTTGGTGCCAATTAAAGTAATTATTTCTTTCCTTCAAAAACAACTAATAAATAGTATACCTTAATATTATATAAATGTATAATATTAACTGCAAACATATTTAATGATCTTAAAATATGTTCTAAAATGCAAGCCTGCATTAAAATCCTGTATTTAGCACATAGAAATTATGAAGAGAAAATTTTACAACTACTGGAAAAAAAAATCACATTATATTAAACTGAGATATGGCACAATTTCATATAAAAACTGGTCACATTATGCATTCAAACTCATTCCTTGACTTTCAATGAAAAACTGAAATGAGTTGTTGCATTGATCAAGAGACCATGGACCACAAAACTAGTCATAAGTCTCAGTTTTAAGGATACAACATCTAAAAAAGCTGAAGAAATGTATTGATGTGTGGTTTATTGGGCCAAGATACAACTATTTGAAAATCTGGAATCTGAGAGTGCAAAAAAATAAATAAAAATACTGAGAAAATCACCTTTGAGGTTGTCCAAATGAAGTTCTCAGCAATGCATATTACTAATCAAAAATCTTTAATAGATTTAAAGTAGAAAATGTACAAAATATCTTCATGGAACATGATCTTTACTTAATATCCTTATTATTTTTTAGCAAAAAAGAAAAATCTATAATTTATTCAAATATACCCCGGTGACTTTGTGGTCCAGGATTACATTCAAAAGGCTACAAATTGCTCATAAATAGAGTGTTTGTCAGGGTAATGAATCGGAATGGCTTAGTTGTCTCTGTATATTAAGCTGAGCAAGAATTATATTAACAATAAAAAAATACATAATCTTTAAGAAAGAATTATTTACATGATTTATCATGCTTAATGTATACAGACCATACAACACGATCTGAAGCTCCTACCTTTCACCTCCAGTTTGCCCTCACACTGTTTAGTCCCATACTCGTTGATGATCTTGCAGGTGTAAACCCCAGAGTCTGACTTCTGTGCTGATTTAATTATCATCTCAAAGTTGCCCTCCTCCGTCTCATGAACGAGATGCCGTGCACCTGTTTTAATGGTCACTCTGTCTCTCAGCCTGATACAAAGAAAAATAAAGTTTAGTTATGACAATACTTCAAAACGAACCAACAGTCCATACTATATTACGAATTATCCAGACAATTATTTTAGATTTGAACGTACCAATAAAGCATGGGATTAGGCTGTCCACTCACTCGAACAGACATGGTCACCTCTTGCCCCTCTATAACTGTTTGGTCTCCAATAACATCCTATTATATTGGTAAACGCAAAGGCATATTATTGTATTATTGTCCCCCTGAAAAGGACATGCTGATGGTAAAAGCTTATTTTAGATGCTTTTGCGTATTGGTATTCTCTGATACCAGAAAGGATGGAGGCTCCTTGAATCGAGTATCCACGATTTTCCTCGGCTCAGGTCCCCTGTAGGAGGAGAAATCCATTCCCTCCTCAAGAGGACTGAGGTACTCCTCATCGGATGTGATGGGACTACTGACGTCCATGGGTACACCAAGGTTCCCACGCTGGTCCTGACTGGGCTCTGTGAGACACACCAAGCAGTACTTAAAGATTTGCATCTTTACATCTCTACATTTAGTCAAAATGTAACAAGTACAGTCGACATTCATCTCAATAAAGAACCCAGGCGGAACAACATGATTTTTTTGTTTGAAAAACAACATCACAGATGTAAAATTGACAGATAATTACTTTTTGCTTTTTTCCTCTGACAGAGAGAAACGGATTAGAAAGGTGAAGGATGAAAGACATAGGCTGAATACAAATCAGGATCCCCGAAGAGAAAGGATACTGTAATCCCAAATCCAATCTCAGAGAAGTCCAGTGACAATGTGAATGCAAGTGCTGGGGACAGATTGCTTTCAAAAAGCATGACAAAACAGAGGATGCAGAAGATTTACTCCGAAGATAATCTAACAACAAATTTGTTATGCAATATAGGAGATTTTATTCATATAGTCAGAGGACAAGGAATGTGATTTTAGCTGTGCATTGCACTATATCTTAAAAAAAAAAAAATAAGATTCTGATAATATGCTAGTGTATACCTATTTGCAGTAGATGAACACATTCATTATCATCCATCTAAACTGGCTTAAATATTGACAACTTATCTTGGTTGTCAATTTATATTTAGTATATTAAGTAACAAGTAGGTTGTGATGTAAACTAAAAGCTATTGGCTATTTAACACTTCTCATCATACCATATCAGTGTCTTTAATATGCATCCATTTAAAGTAAAGCTACAATTCTGATGTTGATTTACAAATGGACTTACAGAAATAAGCTACAGAACTGAGAGTCATTCCTTAAGTGAGGTACATGTGTAAACATATGAAACCGTTTTCTGTGAGAGGCCTTAAGACACGGCATGCGCTAAGACTCAGTGATGCATGTACCAGGAGAAAAAAATAGACACAGTGTCTCTTCTTTCAAGAGCTTAGAGCATATATATTACCGTGAACCCGGGTATGATTCTAATTTCAAAGCAGTAACATTTTTAAGAACACCAAACGACTACTTTCACTTTTTGCTAAAGAATTTTTTTTTTTTTTTTTACTTTTAAAATGAACAAAGCATCCAAAAGTAGCTTAACAAAAAAACAGGAAAATAAAAGCTTGGTCAAATTCTGTAAAATTGTACCAGTCTTTGGAAACCCACCATGCAAATTCTTGAACACAAACCTACCTGGCCCTGCTCCTTCAGCCAGATCTTGGCCATTTACTAAGTCGACACCGAGGGCACCAGCGCATGTTCAGTCCCAAAAGTATTTGTGTTAATATGTCAGCACCTTAGCTAATGCCCCCAGATTTCAACTGGTAATCTGGTGCACACACATGCTACGTCTTCCGTACCCTCCCTTGCTCTTTCTCTCTTGGCTCTCTCACTTTCAATAAGACACTACCTCTCACATTTACATCAGCACAAACAGATGCAGATCTCCTCCCTTTTTTCCATTCAAGTCAAAGGAACTGCCATAAAATACTTCTCATAGCAACCATCCTATTTATATTCCTCTTTCAAACTCTGTCGCTTCTTCTTCTGTAGCTCAACAGACCTACTACAGTATCATGAACTGTAAAGAAAAAAAGACTTTCATGCAAGTCTTTCATCTGTCTGGCTCTTGAAATTTCTCAGGAGCAACTGTTTAGATGTTGTGTCACTGTGGAAAATAAAGACCTAGCTGGCAACAACATTTAATGGCGGGTTCTAACAACATGCTGTCAATAAAGTAACACAAGAATCTGAGATTATTAAGAGATCGTTTCATGAAAGAAGGAGAGCTAAAAATACTTGTGGTATTCACCGCCCTAATAAGGCAAAGCTTCTCTTTCTAAGCATTAACACAAACAAAGGTGCACTACGAGAATATTAAAATACATATTCTCAGACATCCCCACCAGGCAAAGTCTTATTTAGCATTTTCTAAAATGATTCATGGTAAAATGTTTTAAATAAAAACTGAAAAAATAAATAAATCAATAAAACCTGTCTACAAAATCTTCAGCTTCACCATATATATAAACAACACAATGCAATTGGAAAAAAAAACAGCATGTAAGAATTATATGTACAGTATATTCTCATACGCACATATAAAAATAATAAACAAAACTACAAAACAGAACTAATAGCAATGAATTTAGTTAAGTAAATAAAAGCAACTTCAAGCGTTTTGGCTAATATTTCCAACTTGTCCACATATGTGCTTGCATTTTTAACATTTATTATGAGGCAAAATGCAGTTGAACAATTCATATGTTCAATTTAACCTCTGGGTTGCTATGGTAACTATCCAGACGGAACCACGGTTGGAGAACTAGGGAGATCTTATTGAGAGAGAAGGAGAAATCAAAAGAGCGCAAAGAAAATGTTTGAGGAGGCACTGGAAGACCAAACAGAGAGCTCATATGAGGGCTGGTAGCAGGGGAAAAAGAAGTGTTATGGTTAATTTTAATGACTATTTTGCTTTAAGGGTGATTTAAACACCAACACAATGATGCTAACCCCCACCCTGCAGGGCTGCATGTTGACAGCGTGACTCACCGCCTTTGATCCTACTTAGATATCTGAAGGTATTGAAATCCACTCCTCTAAAATCCCATACGTTACCCTTCAAATTCCCACATCCTCAACTCAGACTGCAAACACAATACGCTCATCCAAAAATATTTTCTCAAAGCATTTACTTGGAGGCATTTTCTGCATTGTTCAATATGAATATATCCAGCTTAAGGAAAGTAATCTTTAAAATTAGGAAAATTAGAAAATCGAATTTTAACTCTCAATTTATTTATTTTCATTGAGAGTTGGAAATCAGCCACCGCTATCACTGGCAATTGCCACAATCTTGAGCAGAGCTAAGCTTCATGCAAATAAAAAGTGTTGCAGTGTGACGACTAACAATGAGAGTCTGGACAGTGATCCATCATCTGATACAGCAGCTGAGCAGGGATGTCAGCCAACCAACAGCAGAACAAATTGCTGTGAATGTCCCCTAAGAAAGGACAACCTAGAGTGTTCACCATAAGACACTTACCCGATTTGATGAAAAGAGTAGCACTGCAGGACATCTCGCCAACCTCGTTGGTGGCAGTAACCGTGTACGTTCCTGCGTCGCTGGGCTGTGTCCATTTGATGAGCAATGAGTGCCTTTCACCCTCTACCTTCACAACATGAGTTGGGCTGTTCTTGATCTCAGTGTTGTCTCTCTTCCATGTAACTATATATAAAATAAATTTCTTTGCTATTACATGCCTCCAGTAGCAAAATTGCTGAGACTACAGTCTTAAGATTTATCAAAATAAATAAACCTCACATTGTGTCAATCACATTTATACACTGCCTTCCTCATAAAAAAAAAAAAAAATTGGGATCAGGTTCAATTTTCTGCATTTTTGCATCTGTAGCATGTGCAAGGACCTTTATTTCTTTTTACTCTTTAATCACCTTAGGGATTGAAATGTGGATTCAAAATAAATTTCTACAAGGCATAGTACTGTATAGCTGACATCTTGTAAGTTAAAGCCTTCACAGACTGCATTTTTGAATAAATGATTCAGAGTCAACAGGGACTATACCAAGACTGCATCCCTGTGATGCTCATGTATTAGATTCAAGTCAAATAGGCAAGATGCTAAAGGTGCTGTTTGAAGTTATTACAGCATAAATAAAGGACTTACCGTCTGGGAGAGGGGTGCCACTGATGATGCATTTTAAAAGCACCTCTGTTCCAGTAGAGGCCACAGTGTCCTGAAGTGGAAACTCAAACACAGGAGCCTCTAGAGGATCCTCTCCTGCAGACACGTACGAGTCGTCTGAAGACTCTGTAATAGCATAAGATATTCCTCAACTTAAATTGGAGGTGCATTGCAAATCAGGTTTATCTCAGTATTTTTCAAGTCCACAGTCAAGGAACTGGAAATGCCTGAACTTACCTAATTCAGGGGACATTGGTCTTTGTCTACGTCCCCTTCCTCTGCTTCTTTGTGGCTTTTCTTCTTTAGCAGTGCCACTTTTCACAGTCTTATCAGTCTTCTCTGCAGGCGCATCTGTCTCCATTGGCTCCTCTTCGACAATAATTTTTGGTATAATGAGCTTTAGTGCTGGTGGCAGAGGAGTCACATCCTGCTCCATCTTTTCCTCAGATGAAGAAGACGAGGAAACTCGTGGAGGTTTGGTGGGAGCTAGTACAGGACATTCTTGAATAGCTACAGCTTCTCCTTGCACCAGAGGACTTTCAGGCCTTCTGTCCAGTTTTCTCAGCGTGACCTCTATTGGCGTCTTCCTTTGCATGGACTCATCATCGGCTTGTGGTACTTCCTGAACACGAACAACCCTCTTAACTAGTGGACTCGCAGGTCTTGGTTCCAGTTTGCGTAATGTCATCTCTAAGACATTTCGGGATGGAGATTCTGCTCTGCCTCGAGAGCGCTCTTCAGCCATAGATGTGACCTCTACAGTTGGAGACCTTCGAGGACTATCTCTGCTTGGGCTTGGACCCTGAAGTCTTGGAGACCTCTGTCCAGGTAAATCAGAGAGTGACATGGCCTCTGGAGGCGATGGTTGTTGTCCAAATGGGCTTACCGCCTTAGTGGTTGGGACAGATCGATCGCTTCCGAATTTTTCCAGTGGTTGTTGTGCAAGCTGGTCTTTTCGTCTGCGAGACGGTGATTTCGGAGGTGATCGTTCCTTGACTTGCTCTCTGTCTCTCATCTCTTGCTCTCGCTGAGCACGCTCTCGATCCTGCAGCTTTTGAAGAACCTGAGGTGGGATGGGCTCTAACTTCCTTACAGGCTGCCTGCTCCTGTGAAAAGTAGAGAGCTGCTCTGTTGAGAAGGATTTCTTCATGTGTGGTTTGCCGACAAGCTTTTTGATGCGCTGGAGCTCCTCTGTGAACTTGTTCTCAATGTCCTGCACTTTTTGGGAGTAACGGGGTCTGTCCTCCAGGGAAGCAGCCCGCTGTTTGAACATGGTCCTTCTCTGGGCTGCGTCTGCCTTCAGAGCCTCACGAAGGTCTTCTTTGGAGCTCTCCCTCGAGATCCCCAACCGGCTCCCTCCTTCGTCAGAGTCAATAGACGAGGCTCTGTTAAATCCAGCCCAAGAGCGTCCAGATATAGATCCCTCTGGGTTATCGATGCTTCTTCTGCGCTCTTCAAAGACACGCACTTTCTCGAAGATCTTGGAGCTAGATCTTGTCAGTTTTGGTGAGGGCCGAGGTGTAAGTTCCTTACGGGAATACTCGCTGACGGGGGTTTGGGGTCGAGAGTCTTGAGCACTACTCTGAGACATGCCTGAGGATTTGGGTTGCTTAATCTTCTCCTCAAACTCTCCTGGTACTGTGTCTTGATATTCAGTTGGCACAACAACTTTCTTGCGTGGGGCTAGGGGTGTGGCAGGGGCTGAACCGGAACGGCTGAGCAAAGGAGAGGCAGTAGAGCGGCCAATTTTGGGGGAAGGGGGTGGTAGGACTTGAGGGGGAGATTCCCTCAAAACTTCTTCAGATGGGCTCCTAAAAGAAGGTGTTTGAGGGAAATGTTCTGTTAGAGTATGGGGTTATGCAAGGGAAGGAGCCCAACTGTTTGGACGACGACTTTGGAAGAGGGGCCAGAGAGGCTAATTTCTCTAATGTGGGACCTTAAATGGGACCGTCTACATGTGTTTGTGTGCAAGTTACTTCAAATCAACTTCTGTTAATGTCTTAATTTGAGCAAAATAATTTGCTTTTTAAAATGAGGAAGGAGTGATGTGAACCTTCATAATTTTCAAATTTCAGGAGAGGTAACAAAAGAAAATTAAAAATGATAATGAGCTTCTGTTAACTGTATTTTCTAATTAGTTACGCTTGACAAATTGAATATCAAAATAATGCGAGGGGATGTTCAGAGCATGAATACGACGTATTCCATTAATCTTAGAGTGACAGTCAAGACCACAGTTTAATGTCTATAAGGCTAAGAAATCTGAATTCTGTCTTAAAACAAATTGTGATTTATTTGTCTTTTAGTTTACAACACAACTGAATGCTCAAAAATAATGTAATATTAGCACATGTCAGATTCAATTGTGCCTACTAGCCTATGCCTTCCAAAATCACTGGGCTAGACCACCACACATCACTGGATATTTACAGGAATAAGTTAAGTGTCACTTGTCAATGCTAGGAAGGAAGAGTAAAACAAGGATTAGTGCAGGCACATAACTATTAAACGTTGAGTCATCAAGAACACTGCTAAGAGGGGTCTAATTCAAAATGGCTGTGCACTAGAAAATGTCTGAAGAGCAGTAAAACTTAAAACATTTTTCTTGTTTACACAGCACAGACCAAACTGCACTAACCTTGCAAAGCTGATGCAGCTAAAAGTACGGTAAATCCAACCAGCATAGCTTCCTTCCCAACTGGCAGTTTGACAAACTTATTCTTGTATTCAACATCCAGCGCACTATAATGAGTGAACATCTCCCATGCAGCATCAAAATCATGCGAAATCAAAGCACAAATCTGATTAAAACAGAGGGATGATCCTTAGAAATGTGTGATGTTAGTAAAGTATGACATTAGGCAATTGGCAATAGCGGACAGTTTGTTACTTCTTTCAAATTTGAAATCTATTTTCACATGAATATACAGTGTTGTACTTTTCGGTTTTACTTAAGGGAATAATACTCAAGACATTACAGTGTTTTAGATTGCACTTTATTTGAGATCAATTGAAACACTGATATTTACTTTGGCAAAAGTTAAAAGACATAAATAACATTTTTTCGTTTTTGTACAGAGCCTTAATCTGTGTGAATAACACACATCTTGGAGACTTCTCTCAAGATCTATGCCCTCCTATCCTTGCGAGTCAAGGCATCAAGTGCAAGCATGCAAGGATTCATGCTGTGCAGTTCACCGAAAACAGCATGCACAAAAAACCAGGGGGAAACCGAAGGGGTCGATGGTAACCTAACACAAAAATGTGATGCAAGCATGTTTTCAATGCAAACTTTTGGTCAGCTTCAATTTTGCATCAACTGCTGTGCGGGTAGAAAACTAAAATAATTTGCATATGGACAATGGGGGTCAAAGGAAAGTATGAGCTAAATGAAAATAAATCTAGATGAGGAATGAAAAAGGCAATAACGGTGTGTGAGGGAGGTGCTGTATTATTCTAAACTAAATTCAGACTATATTTGTTTCAGCCTGTAACCTCTCAATCTTTTAAGGTTATGCTACATTACTAGTTTTACGGTCTGAAATAGTTTGTTTATATATATGTATATGTGACACAAGGTTTAACATATTATCAGCACTTTAATTTTATTATTACTTTTATTATGATGCATGGTAAAATGGTAATGTTTTAGTGACAAACAGAATGAGCATACAGCCAATGGAAGATGCATCACCTTAAGCTTACTCAGCGAATACTATTTTGGAGTTTAAATGCTTTGTCTTCAGATACAACAGTTTGGCCTACAGCAGCACTTCCAGAGAGGATCTATTCTTAGATTCCTTCAGCGGCTCCCGAAAAAAGTTGACCTGCACAAAAGGTCATTGTGCTCTCAGCATCTCAGTTTGTACATGATGTGACACAGATCTGACAGATTATACGTTGGCTGCTTTAAAGGCCAGGTCATTACCTGACAGCGCCCTGCACCTGCCCTCTCTTAGACAGAACCATGACTTTCTTTAAGGTTATCTTAGTGTTAGGCACAAACAGGAACAGCCTGCCATTACTAATAGATCTTGGTTCAACACATTCATGATACAAATGAGCAGCAAATCAAAAGCAGGGAATGGAAAACAAAAACTAATGGATAACAGCGGGCTTGAAATTATGCAAAGCCTGAGACTGTTCAATGCTAAACAGAGTGGGATGAAATTTGAAAATCTGGGTTATAATATACTAAGAAAATGACATTTTGAAGGAGAGTTTAAGTGATTTTTGGTTTCTAGAGTGTGACAGTCAACCCTAGCTCAAACATGGATGCAGAATAGCGCTACGGATGGATGAATGACAGAAGATACAATCAATCGTCCACTTTTCTAACAATATCTGTGCTTATACATAACAACCAGTAGCCAAAAATAACACCCATTGAAAGTCAAATGAGTAATAACTTGCTTTCGTCCAATCATTAATAACACAACACACAGTTTTAGTCAAATTGCAGGATACAAGAGATTCAAATCCAAGACAGACAACCGACTACATCAGAAAACACCCGTCACAACCTTTTTTTCTTCTTTTAACAAACTACTTTTACATTTTATTTTTTTATCCAGAATGTGAAATATTCCTTGCATTAAGCCAACAGAATGAAAATAAGAAATAGCCTAGATGTTTTTTGTGACATACACAAATAAAGTATCTGTGCTTTTTATTCATCTAGCAATACATCTAGAATATTTTAAGGAATATTTATGATGAATATTAGTCCCTAACTACATCATCACCAAAGCAAAAAAATAAATACTTGAGCCTGAAATCAAATCACTTAGGTTGGCATAATGTAGGTACTATCTGTGACAATGTGAAATGAATATGAGCATCAACTAGAGTTCTTCAATGTCCTTTCGATACAGCTCTCCAAAAATGTAATAATACATGTATATTACAAAAAATCAACAACTTTTGCTGCGCTGCCACTTGCGAATGAGTCACGTAAAACTGTAAGGCTTTTGGCAGCTCACACAGATCTACACTCTGTGGGCTGAGCTGAACCTCATCCAAAAGCAGAGAGCCCACTCACTGTATCTTCTGTCATTCCTGTGGTGATGTAATCTGCCTCGTGGGGCCACCACAACACACGGCTCAGATACCGAGAGAGACAGAGCAGGAATTACAGCCTGGGTCTTGTTTTCAGCCCCCTCCCATCCTTAGCACTTACAGGGGACACCATGTTAGAGCAAGGGTCTCTTGTGACTCTTTGACGGGGGCTGTGGTTGTTTATCTATTGACGAGGGATCTTTTTATATGTATATATATATATATATATATATATATCTATGTTTTGGTCTGCTTATTGTGGGCTGTGGCTGATTGCGGTTTATTTTAGCTTGGGAAGGTTTACTTACAGGGGTACAGAAAAAGTCCTCCCTCTATAAAGACTGAACGTGCTACCATAGTAATCGCTAGCTAAAGACACACTTTCCTCGGACCCCCAAACCGGTCGGGATAGATTGGCGCGTGATGCTCGAATCAGAGGCTCGACCCCTAGGTGCCTGATCTGGGTGCCCGTCGGCTCCCGGCTGTTGGCTTGCCTGGCTGACTGCGGCCCCGGAGCTCTTGATCCCAGGGCTAGAGCTTCTTTCTCCAACACTGTGGTCTCTCCAGCGGCCCAGCGATCGCTCGCATCTGGGGCGACATCCATCATTCTCTCACCTGTGGTGAAGCGAAACGGAAACAAACAGAGCGAATTAAATTTCAGGCAGGATGCTTGTCGTCCTAGACTTCACAAGTTATGGGTGAATTCAAAAAATACTTTTTCTTTCAGTTGCTCATTTTCTTTTCTTTCAATTTTACAAAAAGCACCTAAAAATGTAAAATACTTATTACAATTAAAATGATCCTTGATCATTTAAAATAATATAGTTTATTATAGCAGAAAAAACGCTGAAAAAAGCCATGTTCTTAAATATTAGCTATGACTTTTCCTTCAATTAATACTTAATTTGCTGCTTATTAATAGTTAGTAAGGTAGTTGTAAAGTTTAGGTATTGGGGACTAAGGCATTAATATGGGCTTAATTAGCAATAAATGGCTAATATTATATTAATATGCATGCTTATAAGCAACTAATAGGTGTAACCATAAAATAAAGTGTTACTAAACTAAGTTTTCACATTTCTAATATCTAAAACAGACTCAATGGAACTGTTTAAATCTATATTAGCCTTGAGAAACATCAAACAAGGTACACTAACAAAAATTGCCTGTTTAACTATAATGAAAATATAAATGATGACCATTTTGGTTACCAATATTGTAATTGGACCTAGATAGATTGATGAATGAAATCATGTGGGGGTAGCTTTATGACTATTTTGGTTGCTAACTTTATAACTGGATCTCAAATAAACAAATAAAATCAAAAAATATTATGGATGGTTTAAATGTAAAGTAAAGAAAAAAAGATGAAGAAACTACTGACACATAATCCTGTTAAATTCTTACAAGAATGAAATACTGTTTGTTATGCCTTGTACTAGTAGATAATGTAAGTGGATTACATGAGCATGCATTCAGAGGTGTGAAGAATAAAGCCCAGGTGATGCCATTCAGCCGCAAGCAAAGTCCCAGCTGATGCCTTTAGAGCCAGTGCGATTCACAGTGACTGAATGGATTAGATTGCAGTCAGGAAGCATCCATCAAAATCAATGACAATGCACCTCCGCCCACCCCTCTACGCCCACCATAACAGATCAAATCAATCACTTATGCCACTACAGAAATCATACGCTTCACAAAATCCCGACACATTTATTCCTCCGGTATCTCTTTGCTGGTGAAATTGTTGACTTTCATTTTGTAGAAAGGCTTTGGATCCTACAACAGTGTGCTATGCGCCGTGAAGACATCATTCATAACAGCGCTAATGACAAACAAGCAATTTAGAGCGCAATTCAAGCTTGTGGTGCACTTCTCTGAAATCTATCTCTGTTGAAAGCTACATTGTTCACAAGACAAATGAACTTCAATGTTAGATGCTGAGATCAAAATGGATATTTATATACAGGCCATGCTGTTCTCACACTTCTCATTTCTAAGCTGCATTTCTAAAGATCACTCTATTAGTCTCTTCTATTTTTTAGCCCTCTCTCACGATGATGAAAGAAATGGAAATCTGTAAGTATCTTAAATACACTCCCAACCACTTTCCCCAGGGAATAACGGGAAGGCTTTTGTCATGATACATACTGACAAGTGAGGGTTCAATTGCCTGGATTCAACACAGGGACTAAATAGAATCAAGAGAACAGTCTTTGTAAACAAATCCATGATTTTCTTCTGTTTAATGAAAATGATAAATATTATCAAGATTTTTTTTGCTAGACACAAAAATAGAAAAAACACACATGCTCACATGTGAATACCAACCACGTCCAGCCTCCAACCAAGAACTGTTGTGTCTAACGTAAATCACATCATATGCACACAACGTGGTCTCATTATTATTTATAGATTTTCATACTAAAGCATGATTCAAGCACGTTTTCATGCATTTGGAAAGACAATAAAAATGCATGTATGCATGCAGTAACCTGTGTATTTGAACAAGATGTATTATGCATTATTTAATTTATGTAAATAAACATGCAAAAACATTTTATAATGCCTGCCTGTTTAATATGACTAAAGAGGGTGTGGAGAATGGTCATAAAAAGGTGACCAATTTGATATCATAAACATTATAAGATAAACAGACAAATAAAGAAGCATGAATTGATGAAACATGGGAGCTAATATATATATATATATATATATATATGCACACACACATCCGAATACCTATGAATATTTATTTATTTTTGATTTGTGGCTTGTTAAAATGAGAGTTTCTGTTTGCTGTTACTTCTATATTTATACTCCTCTGAGCACCTGTCTTATCAGATCTGTGATAAGACACGCTTAGATATTTTGCATGTGTGATTTATCTGAGTGAACAGCTGTGTAAACATCCAAAAGAAGCAGAATGTGTGATTTAAGTTACTAATATCTAATAATTAATATCATCAAACATTTTTATTAACATGGAACAATAAAACTGCTGTTTTTTACTCCACCTCATGTCTTTCCAAACCCTTATGCAGTATTCAATTCCTTAAATTAACAGCTAATTGTAACCAACCATGTTCAACTCCAAAATACACAAATAAAAACCCACAAAGGAACTATAAAATAGTCAATTTGACTCATGCACTAGATTCACTAGAAGTCTTTTAAGCCATACAATAGTTTTGAGGCAGGATCAGACTGCAATGTAGCTCATTATTCACTGAAAAGGTCACGTTCACTGGCTCGTCATGTTCACACATGAGAAACAATGTTCTGTTTGTCAATGTGCCATATTTAAATCTGAACGCAAATGCAAATGCGATTTCAGAGCTTCAGTGGAGGGGAAGATTATCAATGAAGGGGGAACAAATCAGAAAACATTGTATGGCTACAGCAAACTCGCAATATAGCAAATGAGTTGGATGGGCTACTTTTTTATTTCTAATGCTGTTTTTAAGCCGTATGGTTGCTATGACTTTGATTGTATGTGCTTTTTGTGTGTCACAAAAGAAAATAACAGCCTATGGGTTTGTAATAACATATCTGTGCTTAGTCCTCCTTCCAGAACCTATACAGCTCCAGAGAGAGGAAAAGGGCAAGAAAACTAAAGCATAAAACCCACACACCCAGGACGTGATGTTTTTGTACTTCAATACAGACCACTGGGCACCAGGAATAGCACTTAGTAACTGTTAACAACCATTACTGTAATGTACCACATTCTGCAATAAAAATAACATTACATTATATATATATATATATATATGTTTATTAATAAACCTGTTACTGTTTCTGTTTTCTCAGTCTAGATTATTATTCTTGGAATGTATCTTGTATTTAATATACTTAAGTGCTCAGAGTTCCTGTAAACCAGAAAAAAACCCTTGTGTGTGAGCACAATTGGCCAATAAACGTTTTTCTGATTCAGTTTGACAGCATTTTCATTTTACTGAGGGAAACTATTCCTTTGATGGCTAATGGGTTAATAAATAAACTTCCATTCAAAAGTTTAGGGTTGGTCATTTATAATGTTTTTTAAAAGAAGATGCTTACCAAGGCTGCATTTATTTGATCAAAAAAATAATAAAAACAGTATCGAAGTTCAAAATTATTATCATTTAAAGTAACAATTTGTTTTAGTTCATTTTACTCCTGTCTTCAGCATAACAACATCCTTCAGATATCATTCTAATACTCCACTATGATGCATAAGAAACACTGATAACACTTTATTTTAGGGTCTCTTAACTAGATGCTTATTAGCATGCATATTACTAGAATATTAGCCATTTCTTAAGCACATATTAATGCCTTTTCTACATGACTGTCTTATTCTACATTTCCAATACCTAAACTTAACAACTACCTTACTATTAACAAGCAGCAAATAAGGAATTTATTGAGGGAAAAGTCATTGAAAACATTGTGCTGCTTAATACTGTGTTGTGGTATTGGTCATATATTTGTTCATAGATAAATGAATTACTATATAAAAGAAAAAATAATCTTACTGACTCAAACTTTTAAATGGTTGTGTTTCTGTTATAATGTAAATGTGAGCAAGCTCTACTATGAAATACATTAAGCACTGTTTTTAAAAAAGGCTGACATTTAGTAGTTCAGTAGTTCATTTTATAAGTGTCTTTTACCTGCAGGCACTCGTTGGGCCTCATCCTGAAAACCTCTGGCTCCTTCTTTAGCTTCCAGGGGTATTTGTGGCTCAGCGGCTTCGTCTTCTGTAGTCTCAGAGTCTAACACAAAGAGATATGACATTAAGTCAAGCAAAAACAACACGTTATGATGACACATAAGTGATAAGTGAAATGAATTAATAGAAATGGTTTTTGAAATGGGAGCTTGGTGGAGAAAGGGAAAATGAACCACTGCAGTGAGCCCAAAGATGAGAACAAACGTTACCATAACTTTGCTTCCGACAGGAGCGGAAAACTTCGCTTCCATAGTGGCAGAGGAGAGAAGCAGACAAGACATCACCGTTACTATAGAGACGAATCCCATCCCAGAAAACACATAACACAGCAACAAACTGCTGAATGGACACATTTGCACAGTTTACTGGTCCTGGTTGACTAGTACTTGCTGCACAACATCACCGCCATCTGCTTTCGCTTTGTTTAGACAAGTGTGTCCTGTACTTCCATTGGGCAAACAATGGTGAGAGCTGGTAGGGACGGTCAAACAGGCCAATCAAAATGCAAAATGCCTTACTTAAAGGCTTAGTTAGTTAAAGATGAAGTCTCTGCACAATAAATGAAATTTCATTTCATTTTTAATTAGTTGTGCAAACCCTGTGGGCTCCGTCCTGCCAGTACAAATTTGTAAAAGGAGCAGCAAATTCCTGAATATTGTTAATCAAATATCTCTCATCTCAAGGACTGAGCTTTTAAATGTTCATATTTCAATCACTTATGCATAATATATTTTTAAGCCAGTTAATGTTAATGATTAAATGAGATCAAGGCTAATTTAGTTACCCAGATCCGTACTGCGGAAAATAATTAAAGCTTATCAGAAACAACATTTAAATCCATGAGGTTCGTACATATAATAAAAGGGAACTGATATGAATTCCCATGAATGAATGTAATAAAGAGAGTAATCCACATTAATTCTGCCTGTCTAATTAATTATTTAAGGCATAGTTTCAATTTAAAGAGCTTTTATAGGGATCCACATCTAAAATCTCATCACATCAGTGCAAAAGTGTCAGCAGTTCGTATAAATTGCTTCAATGCTAAGCACTGCTAAGCTTTTTGCATTATTGATGCTGAGATTATAGTGCCTTTGTACATAAAGTGAATTGATTCATTGTTAGGCTCCTCTTTATCAGATCGAGACAATTCCAGAAAATCTAGCATAACTTTTCAAACCCAAGCACACAGACACGACACTGACACACATTATAGAGGAAATAATAATCAAAAACACAATGGTTTATTACAAATCACAATAGCAACACAATTCAACAACACTAACAATTCATAAAAAAGATGCACAGTCAGTACTTAAAACTGAGGATACGTTACATAGAAGCTGCATTAAGGAGATGCAATTCAGAGTGTGCAGATTGATATAACGCAGGCTAAATTATTTTATAATCATCAGACATGAATATGAATGATATCCCCATTAGCAGTCATTTATAATAAACGCTTCTCAGAGGTAATGGGAGCAGTGCAGCAGCGGAGGTACTTTATGCACAATTTAGGGCACACAATTTAGATCATATTTGTCTGAATTGAACACTTCCTCTGATGCAGGCCCTCTAGGTGTCTCTGATGAGGTTATAAAGGGCTTTGATTCAGAGATTGATTACAATAACATATTCAGAGGGATATTAGATGAATTTTTGGGCTTGCCTCCTAATATCAAGTGATAGAAATCCTTAATGATTTATCATCTATCTCCAGATGTTACAGAGGCTTAGACTTTGTTTTGGCCCACATTTGTGTGATACTTCAAAGTTAGAAACACATTTTGGAAGTTGGCAAGTTGCATATGGCACTGCTGAACATAATTAAAGACGAGCACAGTTTTCTGTCTTGTGTTGGCTGTTTACATATTTCATACGGAAACAAGAAATCTGGGCGAAATATCAAGGAGCTAACTAAACACAGAAAACAAAACAAACAACTTTAACTCAGTAAAAGTTATCTTGAATGGAGGTAACAAACACGATGAAAAATGCATATTTTAAGCTTTCCCAAATCGTGTTGAAAGTTACAGGGGAGTTTTTTTTTACTTGTGGTTCAAATATTTGAACTTTTGTGAACCAGATTTTTTCCAGAATGCATTACTTATGTTGAAATCAGTGTTGAACTATAATTAAAAACAAAATTCTTAAAAATAATAGTGAAATAAAATAAATATGACATGAATCTGGTCAACACTGGTTGAAATTCATGATATTCAGTAAAGTCCTCTTTCTAGTTTCGAACTTCCTGTGGTTTCCTGTTCAATTGACTCTCTTGACTTCAATTTTTTCAGTTTTACATTTTCACCATGACTGCTAGCAGATATTTCGAAATTAGCAGCATTCACTTTCAAATTGCGAAGGAAAAAAAAATCAAAGCATCCTCGATTTTAAACAAAGACTAGACATTACATGACTGACAGACTGAAGAGTTATCATAAAACCTCTGTTGTAATAACCTGTTATCTATAAAGCCAAACACACCATGAGTGAACCGCCCAAACGTTCGGTTAGAGTGTCCGGTTTTCTGGAAAGAGAAAGAGAGAAGAAGTATGTTAGCAGTGGCAGAGAAAGCTTCGAAACGTATGATTATGACTTCAAATGAGCGAGACAAACAAGCATCTCAAACGATGAGCGCTTTTGAAAAGAGATCAGAGATGTAATGATGGCTACCGTTTGTGCCACTTGTCGGTCTTCAAAAAAACATGTCCGTCTTTGCTCTGCTAACCTAGATTTTAAATCTTATGTAGGGCATTTGGTGACTGAGAGGCTAAAAAAATTGAGCTAGTTTCTTTTGCCAATGCCTGCGTTGGTGTACCCGCATGTCACCTTAGATTAAAACGCATCTGCTAAATGACAAGCAAGCTACCAGTACAGCTTAAATGGACTACAGAATGCTGGATCTTATTCTGTTACAAGCTGTTGTTCAAGCAACATACTGTAAGGCATGTTATTTCTTTGTCCATTTCTAAACAAATCCATCTTGTTTAGTGGGAAACACGATTCTCAGATTCCCAGTATAGCTTCCTATCCACCTGTGTTCAGCTTTCACAATGGATGAATGTAAACTGAAGCAACAGCGAGGATGCATGAGGCAGCGGCTGTCTGTCACTCCCAATCCATTAGTTACAGGGAGAAATGAAATCCTAATGGCTGAGGCACCAGTAATTTCAAACCCTTCTTCTGTGAATCTGCTCCCTAACCGCATTAGCTAAGGACGCCGGCCATCCATTTCAGAGACTTGTGCCTGGAGGTTTGCAGGGCTGGTGAAGGGTGAAAGGCATGGATGAACTTTTAGAGGAACTACTAGTCGGCTCTTTGAATTCGTTCGCTTAAGCTCAGCTCTTTCTTGCTTGTTGTAAAGGAAACATTTACAGGGCATTAAAACATCTGAATAATTCATAGGCCAAGAATAATTTGTGTGCATGTGATGCCGGTTAATTTGTCATTAGCCTTCATGTTTGGCATCTTAATGGACGAAAAGGTTGGTTCCACTTCACCACACAAGTGCCATGCATTATGCAAAAGATATGATTTCTTCTATTGCCTTGTTTATTCAAAACTAACAACAGAGCCACCACAAATGCATTTTATGGTCGGTCCACCCATAAAAACGGCTATTGACAAAGCCTACGCACACTTTAGTTGCTACAAGTACCATTAGCATTTATTTACATGTGTTTCTTGGCAGAAATCTGTGTATATTTCATGTAACATTAGTATATGTCTTGCATAAGTAATAAAAATTCAACTGGATTTATTGTTTTCTGAATATAAACTAATTTGGAAAAATCCAATCACTTTGAAAGCTTACAGTTCAACACAATTCTCAATTGCTACTGCAATAATAATAGGGACGCTTGCTTTTTCAAAGACCCCTAATTACAACAGAATCAATGAATCCACGAAGCAATCGAATCGCCAGTCTATACTTTAAATGGTAAATGAACCGAGAGCAGACTTGGAGGCTGACAATGTTTGAGCTTTGGTTCCTCGTCCCATGATAAATCTGAAAGCTGCTAGTAACAGAGGACCCTTCAAGCTTCAATTACATTTTCCAAACTGACACTTATCCAAAATGACCTGCCAAATGCACACTCGCTCCTTTGATTGTGAGCAGGCCACCGAGGGAGGATCTTCAGCCAACCATCTGTGCTGTGAAGAGCTGAGCGACGCTCATCTTACTGGGTCAAGCAAGTAAACACGGACTCGGGCACTCGTCGTTTGACATTCAGTTACTACGTTGTATGACAATATCAAGAACGGCTACAAAAAAAGATACAGGGCTCTACAATTAATTATTTTTTATGATAGCCTAATCTACAATAGCTAAATCGAGTTCTCTTTTTTCATATCTATATGGTAACAAAAATAAAATGAAATGAAATATCCATATCTCTAACAGGTTTGTCAGGTTTTAGAGCTAATTTTGCACATGCAATGCTGGGTTGTGTTTTTTTACTTGATTGAGTTGTGTGATGATTAAGATATGAAATATTTTAGTGATTTAAGTGGTTGCTGGGGTCTTCTGGGTGGTCATTAGGGTGTTCTTGATACCCCATAATATTCCTGCCTTCAATATTTTGGCCAAAATTACATCATTCATTATGAAGGCAATGATTGTATTACAAGATCAATTAAACCAATAATCCAAGATGGTGGGCAAAGCAAAGGAAATGTCAAAAAATGACATTTACATTTAATTCAGAACAGAATAATTTTGACAAAAACAGAAATCTACCCCAGAAAGCATTATAATAAGATGAATTTTAAAATAATAATACAAAATATTGCTGAGAAATGCTATAAATGTCAGAAATGTAATTCAATAAAGAATAATATTCATAATAGAATAACTGAATCCATTATTTACCTAATATTTGTGTGTTTATCATTATATAAAATATATAAAATGTATTAAATGTTTTTAAAATATGATGTAGTCATTAGTTGGCACCAAAACAACATCAGCTGCATCAAAATAAAGCTGCTTTTGTTGTCTTTTTCTAGCCACTCTAATTCTTCATACAGAAACTTCTGAGCCCCGTTGGTCAGCACCTTGGAGAGTTCAAATTATTTTTATTGTCAGCCCACAGTGCAGGCATTTATACCGGATGAATCAAACAGCTCTAGGCAACAGCTCTGGTTGTTTTGATGCATCATTTTTACCTTTTTGTTCACCAGGTAATTTATATGTTGCCAGGTTAGGCTCAGACTGAAGTCTGATGAATGCTGCCAGGCACTATTTAATCTGGGTTATGGTATCTGCCTTCTGCTCTAACTCCACTCTTTCAGCCCTGAGCGAGCGGGCTATTTCAATCTCACCCGGTCTAACTTTTCATTACTCCTGCCAATGCAGCAAGTGAATCACTTCACACCTTAAGGAACACATCTCTCTCCGCTACCCATTGCGTTCCCTAATGCTTGTGAGTCAGCAGGGCAGGTTTAGAAAAAACAGTGGGAGCTCACGTAACTCACAGGCCCCTCTACACTGGTGTATGGTCACTATATTGATATCACAATTCTGGATAAAGATTTGCTCTAAAAAAAAAAAAAAAAACTCAAAACCACGTCACTATATAATGTTACTCTAAGGTTTTACATTGATGGTAAATTGGTTGCAATTTACAAGGGCAGAAATTGTACCTTTAGCTTCTCACTGGGGCACCATTAATGGGACACATTTGTGCAGTTTTTACCCATAAAAATACTGGGTACTACCCTTGTTAGACAAAAGGTGCAATTTTGTATGTTTTATATTGTGAGGTGCATCTCAAGAGAGCTCTTTAGCAAAATTTGTTATACAAAATATTAATTTTCAAGTAGAATTTAAGACTCAAATTTCAAGATTAAAGAGTGTTCAGGAAAATAACTCAGCAATTGGTCTTCTTTCTCACATTTGTACACCAAATTATGACTAATTTTGTCTTTCTTCCATATATTTAATCATTTATAGTCACAATGGCTGCATTCGAAATCAAACGCAAAACGCCTTGCTGTCTTTCCAGTCAGTTAATTTACAGACAGCATTTTTGTATGAAGGCACCTGATTTGAGAAACTGATTTCAGACGGGCTTTCAAACCATAATGTCATGTTTAATGATCTAGAACAAATTCAAATGGGCTTTAGAGAAATCCAAGCCAATCTTGAAGTTGATAAATTAGCATTCCTCACAACATCAGACACCGTTTTTATTCTTTTCACCAAGCAAACATGCATAGGATTGTGAGATCTCAGGTAGTAAAGGTGTCAGCTATGATTCTATCACAAAAAAAAAAAAAAAAAAAAACTCTTGGCAAATATCTTCATACTGGCTGCAAAAACAAGACTTTTCAGGTTTTGGACACAGCTAACAGCAAAAAAGATGTGTGTTGAGTGTGATAACAACGGCACTGATGCTGTCTCTTTTACAAAAAACGAAATCTTCTTTTGCTGCCTTGGAAGCACACAGTTAGGAAATGTGAATCTAGTTACCTTTAGTATGAATGGGATATGCTGTCTCCCTAAAACACATCAAATGGAGAGATGAAATAATCACATATTATTCACATGACAGGATAGAAAATGAAACTACCATTTAACCTACATCTGAAACTATGACTCAGCCACCTGTTCAGTATCCGTCTGGTCTCTAAAGCTAAATCTCTGCCCCATCCACCCGCCTGTCTCCGTCTGCCGACTAAGATCCAATTATCTTTTTCTTTCACCCATCCCCCTCTCCTCTCCTTCACACCCACTTTTCCTTTCATCTTCACAAGGATTCAGCCTGAGAGGAAGAGGTAAAAGCTTGTCCTCCTCTCACCTGTAAAATGTCACATTGACATATTGTCAAAAGAAGGACACTATCATGCATTTACAGGAAATGGCAAAGCGGTGATGTGCAGATTGTTCATTTTCACTTTAGGTGTCAGGAAGGGGGGCACGGTTCAGTCTATATACAGAGAAATTGTCATTAGTGGTATTTGCCAAGCCAAAATAATACAGTCTGCCATTTAAAAGGATAAATTGCCCAAATATGACGATTTCCGTCACCATCTGTTCAAAATAAGTATGCATTTCTTCATTCGCCCACTTTGACTTTCAATGTATGCAAAATAACATATCAAAATATCTTCCATATAAAATATGAAGGAACTTGTGGTATCTTTTGTATTGCACTAGTAAGTATCCCCCTAGCAACCCACTAAAAACATCTTAGCAACCACACAGCAATGTCTTGACAGTGGAATTTCAACAGGCATCTAGTTTTGGAGAGCAATAACAGCCTGCTGATGTGATGCTGTTCGGCTGCAGTACGTATAGTAAAAAAGGACTACAAATGTAATCATTTTAGCTGAGGTAAAAAAATCGTCCTGTTAATGCACTAAAGTGTGAGGTCGTCAAATTTACGATCCTACAGATCCCTAGTAATATGCATCTGGGAAAAATGGGTTGCTGCTACAAGCATTTCTGTTTTATTGCACTTGGACAAGAAAACAACCTACATGCTGACTTGCCATATGTCTTCTGTATAGAGCTGCAAAATCGAACAATACGAGTCCCATATCCAATGCTGGTTTCAAAATGAAACTTTGCTGTGATAAACAATCTTGTATTTCCTATCCCTTGAGAAGGACCACTTAAGAGGCGAGAGCAAAGCACCCAAGGGGCTGTCACCTTTGTCTCTGGTTAATCCTAGCGTAACCCAGAACGCATCCGAATAAGATGGGGTTTAATGAGCCATGGACATTCACCTATTCAGCTGTAATCATCCTCACGCAATTAGCCAGATGGGTGCCGTTTGTTTACAAGAAAAGGGTGGGGCGCAGGAGTGCGAATGAGCGCTAACAGCCCTAAAGGAGGGAACTGGGTCAAGCCTCCCGCAGACAGAACACACTGAATGACAAAAACCCACACATATGGGTCAAACTTAAACTCCCAATCAGTTATTAGTCAACAAGGCAAGAAAAATCAGGCATGCAAGGACTCACCTGAAAGCGTTTCTTGGACCAGATTTTCTTCATGGCTTGGAGTAATCCTGGTCTTTTGTTGCGTTTAACCGAGGTGGGAGTGACGTTTTCGGGGAGCTGGGGATTCACGGTCAGACCCGGTGGTGACCTGATCGTATCGGTAGCATGATCTGAATCCAGCTTGGACTGCTGAAAAAGCCACTTGAGAAAGGAAACGTAACCGGCTGATTGGCAATTCACCTGCTGTTATTTCTCAGAGAGCAAAACTTCTCTCTCATCAACTTGATTTTTCCGAGCATACTCCCTAAAAACTCAAATCTGTATTATAAAGTTGTTCTGCAGCAGATATTGCGCTGCTGTTTCAGTTTAGGCAGCCTCTCAAACTAACACCAGAACAAAAAGCGTTCGAGAAAAAAGAACCTCCTCAGTGCTTCAAGATTCCCAGAGGCAAATAATCAGTGCTGGCTCTAAACCATCGCTTGAGAGTTGACCAATAAGAGAGCAGAATAATAAACTCAACCAGCAGCAGCAAGCAAAGGGTTGTGTGTGTGTGTGTGTGTGGAGGGAGGTAAGCAGAGAGAGAGAGCGAGTGAGAGCGAGAAAGGGAGAGAAACCACTACCCTGCACCGTTTTGGGGGAAGGGAGGGGAGAAAGACAAAAAGAGAGAGAGAGGAAGGGAAATATGGACAGACTGAGTGAGAGAGATAGAATGAGTCAGTCCTATTGAGCCTTGCTCTGAAGGATGCCAGTTGGCAAATCCGTTATCATGTCCCGTTTCGCGTTTTTCCCCCTTTTCTCCCCCTCACTTTCTCGTTCAGTTGTGCACCGAGGCTGAACGTGTCTCTCCTGCCCAGCAGCAGCTCCAGTCGGGAGTCTCCTCACCCACTGCCTTCGTTTCATATTCAGGATCAATGCCCGTGACGTCAGAGCAGCCTCCAGTCGATGGTGCCTTTTTGCAACCCACCAGTGGCACATTTTACAAATTACTTTTGTCGCTTCGCCTTCTTAACCCCCAAGGTACAGGTGGGTGGTATGTACAAAATCTTTAAAAATACATTTATTTTAAATACAATGATTTATTCCATGACATATCACAATAACAGTATATAAATAAGATGCAATTGTATAAAAAAAGTAAATTAAATTGTTGCTTAGTAGCAGTAACCAATGTAAACTCTGTTTCTTCTAGAGGCTAAAGGGAGTGGTCATGCTCTGCAAATTTTCAGTTATTTCGATAGGAATCTACATCATTAGATTGTTTTCATGAGGGTAAAAGACTTCAGATTTTACCTACAGAAAGTCACTACTGAGAGAGCTGTGTACATTGTTACACTATTAATCTTTTTCTTTGCCCTTGAAATGTAATCAAAATTTCAGTAAGGTGACCACACTTTAAACAGTTTCATTTGTGCTTCTAACTTACCCTCTCTCATAAACAATATGGTTCACCAACAAAGCAATTTCCTATTTGCATCTTCTTCTTGTTAATCACTTACTCTTATCTATTTAAATCAATTAACTACAAACATATAGCCCCTTACACAGCAACTCAATCCTTATCCTGACTTGTTTGGAAAATGCTCTTTATTTGACATTACTCTATATTTCCACATGGCTGTGACCTTTAAACATTGCAAAGCAGTCGTTTCCTTCAGACAGCTTCAGGAAATACATCTACCAAGCTAGAAATGATGCATCAGCACACATTTGTACTGTTGCATAGCCTACAGTATATAATCATGCAGCAGAGCCCTAACCCAAGATATCTACTCATTCCTCTCACTCCTTCTCCAATAGTTCAAACTAATTGATGCTTTTAGGTTTATTAAAAGGTTTATTAGAATTTACATCCCTTGGACAGAAATCAAATATCCTTAATGAGAAGACTTAGGCAATCATGTGCAGCTTTAGATTTGCATAATGAAATCATGAATTATAGAGACACACCTGCGATGTTAGCAAGCGGGTCTGCGAGACACATTGATTTCGAGCTCTTTTATTTCACGAGAGCACATGATCTGTACCGTTGCAGCAGCAAAGTGTGCACAAACACACCCGAAAAAGACATTGAGAAACAGACTGTGATCTGGGCGACGTGGGCGCTGAAACAGACTGCCATTTTTCATAGCCAAACTGCTCTCATTATACAGGATAACGCCTGCTGAGGCAGAACATCAAGGGTGTTTTGAGAGAGCCAGACACCTGACGCATTCCCTTATTCATTCTCATTAGCTGTCAGCGCTCATGTTCATTATGACCCAGGTGGATGGTTGTTTTCCTTCATTCCAGTAGTGTTGTCCACACCTGGGTCCTTTTGCTCTAATGTATTGCTTGTTGAGGTAGGCCATATAATTACAAAAACTACACTGAGAAGGATATCTGGAGCACAAAACCTCACCATCCAGACATAAATGATATTTATAATGCGCATATAAATGATAAACAGCTTCACAACCACTTTAATGATCATTAGTTTAGTTGGTCAGCCTTGAAAAATATTATTCTTCCATTTAAAGTCAAAATCTTATTTGTATTCTCAAGGCACATTCTTTATCAGGACGGCTGCACATTATTCCAAATCCAAACGTGCTTTGCCTCAAACAATATTCATTTTCATCTGATATCACAAATCCTTCTTATTTTGATAAATTTGTAACACCCACTTTTCATGATATAATCAATTCCTGATGTATAAATGTTCAGTCGTACATGTTTTCCTCATTAAATACATCAGATAACAAAAGTAAATGGGTCAGAATTTGTGATGCTCAATATGAGATTTAGTTTATCAGTATCTGTCTATATTAAATTGTGCATGTTAATTTCTCCTTATTTCAACATTTAGATTACCTGCGCCATCATTTTCAGTTTCCATCAAACTTCAACAACAATAAGAAACGTGTGCTTAATTACAATTAACAATAGTATATTTATATCCAACATAAATGCTGTAAAATAATGTTGCTCTTAACTATTTGCATTAACTACAAGATACTAACATTAATGAACAAAACGAACCTTAAAATCAAAGTAATGATCACATCATCGGTATTAGCCAGAATTTGTAATGTTGGTACATCCCTAGTTAGAATGACTAGTCATGTTGACTCAATCTGTGATTCAATCTGTTTTTCTCAGATGTGAGGTGCTTGTTCAATGATGTAAACAGCAGTGTTACAAACTAGACTGCCAATTGACCTAGTCTCATTCTAAACACATTTTCTGTGTGTGTGTGTGTGTGTGTGTGTGTCTTTCTTCTATCTCTCTCTTCAGCTCTCTCTCTCATTCTCTCTGACAGACAGTGGTCAATATCTGAGGGACCAGGACAGCTCTCTCTTTTTCCTGTTTCATGGATCCCATCGATCGGTCTTAAGAACAATTATAAAGCTCTGCTCTATTCTACCAGGTGTCACAAAACTGACAAACGCTTCTGTGTTGTTTTCACCTGTAAAACTCCCACATACCTCACTAACATTGGCCAAAACATTGAATCCTGGTGCTGAATAACACTGTTTCTGATTTAGGTTACTAGTATAGGGGTTATACACAGCCGTAGGATTGTTTTTTTTTTTTTTTTTGGTTACTTTTTATTTTAAGGTCTAATTTCAACAAAAAAAAAATTATTAATGATTTTTGCCTCAAAAAACCTCCTAATTACTGCTTATTAATAGTTGGTAAGGTAGTTTAGTTTAGGAGCTGGGTGGGATTGGGGATGTAGAATATGGTCATGCAGAATATATGCTTTATAAGTATTATTACACAGCCAGTATGCTTGTAATATTGTGACGAATGGGACTGACAAGAGCGGATCCATATGCAAGCTCATACAGGGCAGGGTCAAACAATGGCAAACAGGGATAACGAGGGCAACAGCGTACAAGAATTATCCAGATGGGTAGCGAGGGTCGATCGATCGGTAAACAGAGTCCAAAGGGACAAAACAGGGCAATAATCCAAATGGCGAGGCGAGGTTGGTACACAGTGTAGGCAAAGGGAAACGCATTGTATGAGAGGAAAAACTCACCATACTCAGCGACTGGCAAAACACACATGAATACTTTTTAAAGGCGAGACAAGGGGGTAAACGAGGGGGCAGAGATTAATCGCTACAGAAACTAACAAGACTCAAACACAAGGGAACCTTGATGCAGTGGGAGATAAACATTCATAATAAAAGTCCACAAAACACTAAACAGGGGAAACACTGACAGAAAACATAACAAATATGCATTCTAATAAGCAACAAGTTAATAGTGAGAATTTCTTTTTAAATTAAAATTTTTTTGCTTTTATTTAGCAAGGACGCATAAAACTGATCAGAAGTGACAGCAAAATATTTAATATGTTCCAAAACATTTTTTATTTTACTTAGAAATTCCAAATTTCTATATATATACTGCAATTTTTCCCACCATGTTTCCAACACGAAATAATGTTTAAAACAGAATGGAATGATGGGTGACTTTCCTTGCAATTCTAAATTTTTCAGTTCTGAGAAAAATTTCAAAATTGCAAGATGTTAACTCACAATTACAAGAAAAAATGAACAATAATGCCATTAATTGCTATTAACAATAATAATAAATACATAATAATTTTGAAATTCTGAGAAATCAGATATACATTTTTGTGAATAATGTTCTACTTCTTTTTTATTATGTGGTGAAACGGCTTCCAAACCATTCACCAAGGATTCTTTAAATGGCAGCTTTCCTAAAAATGTACTTCTTGAATAAGAAATGTTTCTTGACATTGCACCAAATCAGCATACCAGAAACACAAGTATCATGTGATACTGAAGATTGGTGTAATGGCTGCAGAAAATTCTAATTTAAAACAAAGTAATATTGTTATTTTAATATTAATAATACTGTTTTAACTGTATTTTGGATCAAACATGGTACCCCACAGAAATAATCAGAAGAAAAAGCCTTGCATAATTAGCTTGAAGCTAATTAGGATCCCTTGAATAACACTGTTATCACATCTCATTCCAGTTTGTTTTCCATGATGACTCATTTTAGCACGTTCAAAGGACAGATACTGAGTATCAGACAGGCTGTCTTGCAAACTCTTCACTCATAGCTGCAAATGCCCAGCGGGCAGCGAAATAATGGCTTCCTATCTTAATGTGAATGGCACACTATACAGAGTCAGTGTGAGTGTTATGTGAAAGTGATTAAAGCAAGCAGCGAGCCGTCCTCCAGGAGTCAGTCCCTCCAGGAAGGGCCCAAGTTCCTACTGCACTTCCACTGCAAACTCTCCACGCTTAGATCAGCAGGGCCTCCTATTCCCTTCTCCCTGGGGAACCATCTAATGAAATGTGCAGCAATTCCAGAAGCCCTACAAGCACAGTGTAATAACCAAAACGACTCTATTTAACAAGAACAAGTCACATAAATCACAGGGCACGGGTACTTCTGCAGCACATTTATGTATGTGCTTGTGATGGGCCTCATGCAAAGGAAGTTCAAGACTAAATGTAAAAAAGTCATTATTTTTTCCTTTCTGTTCTGTAAAACAAAACAAACTCTTAAGAAGCATCTGTGTTCATTCAGTTTGAATTAGCATGAACAGAAGCTCTGACATTCATCCTAACATTTTGTTTTTCAGAGAAGAAAATATCAGGGTAACGACTTAAGGGTGAGTAAATGAAGACAAACGTTTTCTTTTAACCTGGTCCTCACCCAGGCTTGTCTAATGGAAGATGTGGCCAGACACCATCAGTATCTTCAATGGTGCTTCAGACAGCAGTAGTTTATTTATTCCATACACACACGATCTGCAGATAAACAGCCTTCTGTCTCTCTAAACACATTCATTTGCAACATGCCAGGCTGCAGGAAGAGTCCAAATGTTACTGGGCTGAGATAACAATAAAAAGGTTTAGAGGAAACCAGTCAGAGATATGTCAAGAACTGACTTGTTTCTGTGGTAATACCTTGAGATCAGATGTATATGGTATGATATATACCATGGAAATAAATCACTACCATAATTATGCATAACCATTCAAAAATGTAAAATTAATGTTTACTACTTCTTTTTAAAGAGTGTTTAAAATGGTTATGAAAACCTCTGAATTTAGAATCTCAATTCAGATTTTAAATAAATAAATAATGCTGAAATTTAGAAGGCATTCTCGACTGTTTTAAATCAATCATGCAAAACTCTATTTAGACAATATTTTAATAGGCTTCAAGCTTTACTGTAATACCGTGCTCAAGTTGGCCTTTTAAAGGTGAATTAAAATAAATTATTTAAAAAATACATAAATACTTCTAACATTTTATTTTGATGGGTGCACAACATACTACATACTGACTATCAGAAACTATGCAGTTATATGTCAACTACTACTACTCTAACAGTCTACTCTGAGAATTAATAGACATGTTGCAAATTAATGAGAATTAGCTGATATGTAGTTGACATGTAGTTACAAAGTTACTTATAGTTAGTAGAATACTTGAAGTGAACTATCAAAATAAAGTATAAACTAAAATGTATGTGCTGTAAACAATTCCATCCAGATTCCTCTCAAACTTTATCAGTGCAGTAATGCAATGCAACCACATCACGTGAGGGCGCTGATGCTAAGACTGACAAATCTCTCAAACGTACATTGTAATAATGCATTATGAAGACAAAAGTCATGTTCTCCAGTGCAGAATGGCAGCAAACCAGAGCAGATGGTTCTCACTCAGCCTGCTGGTGCCTCGCAGACACTGCAAAAAAATAATCGAAGCAAATCTGGCTTAATCATCCCTTACAGTAACTGAAGCTGGGAGGTTAATGGGCTGAGTGCAGAGGAAATGGTGGGATGATTGTGGATGGTTTTCCTTTACAACAAGCACCCCGAGTCCATAGTCATCTTGGATGATACTCGGGCAGTTGATTTAAAGTACCCAAAACCAGCATGGAAAATGACCTATTTGACACAGCTGCCAGTGGTGGTTAACTGAAAAAAAAATCTGACTTTACACTTTTTTTTTAATAAAGAAATACTACATGTAAATATGCCAACAGAATGTAGCTGTGTTTGCTGCACCTGTTCAAAAAGTCAGTGATTTTGTTCCTCCTATTACCTTTTTGGTGAGTTAGTTCAAGTAATATTCTTGTGTCGCCACATGGGATTCGGAAGGAAAGAACCCTTCAAATGCTGCAATTTCTAATAAAGTTACCAGTTAACTGATAAATAACTCCGTTCTGTTTACTGTCCGTATCTAATTTTTACTCACATTTGGTGTTTAGAGTGGGTTAATTTTGGACCCTGGACACAAGTACAGACTGATATGTGATATTCCTATGTACATGAGCCCTAGAAGAAAACAGCAAGGGCATCCAAGAAATCAAAAAGAAATCAAGAGTGTGTAAACAACTAGTGCAACTAACCAGATAATAAAGAGGGATACTTTTTAAACATGCAAACAAGCATACTATCGTGCCTTAATAGCAAAAAATATCAACTTTATAATGTGGAGAAGCAGGGAAATTTGATTACACTTTATTTTAAGGTGCAAATATAGATTTAATATTATATTAATCTACTATGTCTTTTTACAGTATGATGAGGATGAAGATTTGGTTAGTTGTTGCACGCAATTATGCATCATTTATTGTTACTTTAGTATTATTTTCACTATATCAATCAATCACCTTTATTGATATAGCGCTTTTAACAATATATATAGCACTGAACAGTATCAAATTTGGAGAAAAGAGTGTCAGTAATGTGTAATGACAAGATTAAACACTCAATTTTCAGCTAAAGTCTTTCATTATGATATTTTATAGTACATGTAAAATGTGCAACACATAAAAGTGCCACCAGAAATGAAAAAAATTCTCTCTATATTTTGTGTACTTTAAAAGCCATGTGTCCAATCAAACACTCTGGTATTTTAGAGCTTGTTCATCCATCACTCAGTACTAGCTAGCCAAATTAGGCAGATGACAACATGGAAAGCTTGTGTGACATGCCCTAATTCTCGAAACGCCAACTAAGCATGCTTTGTGCTGGTCATCATGTTTTATACAGCAAATTATAAGCTGACATAATTAAAATAATCACAGTTACTGATCCATTCATATTCTACATGCGTATGCTTTGTACAAAAAACTCTGTATGCTCAGTGTTTTCCAGCATGATTTCTATTTTCCATATTCACTGTAAAAGTACTTGTCAAGCAGCCATGATGTGAGACTGACACCTCCAGCTGACGCCCTCTGAAACACTTAGCCTCCATTTTCTGCCTTCCTCTCCTCTCTCTCTCTCTCTGGTCTGACTCAAAGCCCACTTCACGCGCTCCTTTGCAGCTCGTATGTCTTTTCTTCCTCATCTTTCGGGGTTCTTACCCCGACAAATTCAAGCTCTCTTTATCTACATTTGCAGTTATGCCTGTGCAAATCAACCTTTTCTCTCCAGCAACTCTGAGGTACTAATCAAGCTGTTCTTCTTGATGAAGTCCTGCGAATGAATTTGAAGTATTGTTATATTTGTTGCAATACAAAAATAATAATATTTAAAAGCTGCTCCAGATTCTCTTGCCAATTTATTCAGGTTAATCATCACTGGAGTAAACTATACATTAAAAATGTGTTAATGTTTTTATGTTTTTACTGTATTTCTTGATCAAATAAAGGTAGTAGGCTATTATAAACAATGATAAATGACACTGAAGTCATGTTTTACACAAACAAAATCAATAAGTGATTCAATCACACTACACAACATGTATACTTCAGAAATTTTAGATGTATACTGCCTGGTTTCCCTAAAATTTCACTGCAAATGCCTTAATGCAAACAAAATGTAGCCTTTTTACCTATTTTTTTAGCCTGAGAGGTTTATTTTCTCTGGTTATTGAACCTGGAATATTCGTTTAAAGCTCCTTTGCACTAGCAGATCCATTCTGGGCATCGATCATCTAATAAGAGCATTCCTATCTCTGACGTACAGTAACATAATGGAAAGGGGCTAATAAAATTACACAGACAAATTTTAGACCGTGTTTCATCTCTCTGTCTGCCCGAGCACACAGACATTACTCTCCTTCTGTCCATTAAAGGAGACGTTTGTTTTGGCTCAAGTCACATTAGCTCTAACCAGATATGGTCCAGTGTACCTGACCTTTCTGCCACTTACTGACAGGATATAGTATAAATGATGGCAGTATCAGTGTAACATTTTGAATTGCATTGTCATTGCATTTTTTCTCATTTGAAAGTTGCTTAGTACAAACGTGTCTTTTTAAATGTAAATGTAACCTGAGATATCAATTCTTAAATATAAATTAGTTTTGACTAATAACATGCATTGTACTGTATTATAACTTTAATAACTTCTATATAACACCAAGCAACTGACTAGCACATTCTGAGGCGTTTAGACTTTCTCCACAAACACAATAAGTTTCAATTTGTCCTGTTATAAACCGCAAGTAGGTCAGCATGATATTGGAGAAAGGTAAGTCTATTTAAGTGAAATCAGTTCTGTGTGTATCTATGTGATTGTGTTCAAATATTGTCTTGAGATCCAATCCAGCATTATAAGAAGGTCAGGTTAAAAAGACATACAAACAAAATCATCTGTCTAGCACCTGTGCCAAAACTAGCAACTGTTTCTACGCACTTTCACGCCATTCAATTTACCTGTAATGATGGGTTTCGTTGAACTACAAGCCAAAAAAAAAACCACGATTCACCAATTGTCACGGAAGTTTTGTAACCTTTCCTGCTCAGAGTAAAGCTTTTACAAATGCTAGCCGATTTGGAATTAGGTAAATACAAAACACCCTGCAGAGTATGACGCGCTAAGCCAGCAACACAAAGCCATTGAACAACAATGCAGTCACACTGCAGATGCACTCAACACACCGAGTCAGGCTCTTAAGAGCATTATGGGAAGTATCTGTGGCTGCTGATAATAGCCTTTTGCTCCCATAGGAGTCATTTTGCCTTAACAAACAGAGAAGGACAACAGCAATTCTCAACGGCGTTTATCTGGTGGCAAAAGCTACACAATCACATCAGAAACAGAGATCACTGGTCACAGGCCATCAGACAACCAGAGGACATTGGAGGTTCTTAACGACACCAAAAGTGATGTGAAAATATCATGTAAAAGAGACTGAGACAACTGTAATGGGCAAAATGTCTTCAACAACTCACAACTCAAAAATCGCTAGCCCAGTGTTTTTCAGTCGGGCTACCATTAAAGCACAAGAAGAGGGGAAAAATAACAACTTATTTGCTACGCTCGTATTTGCACTGACACTGAAAGCCTTATTCCATACAGCGTGCAATCACAAAATTGTCTCAGAAAGCACGCTCGTGAAGACATTCGTTTGTCTTAAGTAGTACATGTAAATTTACAAGTAAATGTAAATCGTGGCGCAAGAAATCATATGTGTATTATTATATTGTTTCTGTGCAATCAAGCTTAAAGAGACAGCAGCCTAAAAAACCTGCTGCTGTTAATTAAACAACTGTGATATATCAATGCTTAAAATGTTTGTCCTTTATTAGTTATTCACTTGGGATTTTGACACTTTGAAATTTAAATTGAAGTAATAATGATGACACTGAAGTTTTCTCTTCATTATTAATTTCATAAAAAATATTTTAGAGGCAAAAACTTAAGACAATATATATCATGAATATTTATTAACAATTTTTTACCCTCATTGGCACATTTAGGCATAATCCTAGAATTATCCTTTAAACAAGAAAATACAAATTGTTACTGTGGTTAAAAAAAACAAAACTCATTTTATTCTATGAACACAAGACAATAATGCAGGAACAAAAATCTAAATATTAATAAATCAAAAGGTCAACAAATATATATATATATATATATATATATATATACACATATATTTCTGTAAAACACTGAAATCAACATGCAACTGTAACACTAATAGAACTGTATTCAAAGATTAAAGATACCTGAAAAATGTAAACATCATCTATAAGACTGCTCTTTGCTACACTGGAACAATGTGTATCTTGAAAAGTAGTATACAACTAATTCAAATGTTGATGTTTTTCAGTCATCATCTGATTAATATATGTTTTAGCTTACTTGATTTACCTCATTTAAAGACACTGCAGGTGAATAGGGTAAAAGAAAATTACTAATAGTTATCACCTTACTTACCTAGTTGATTGGTGAACATTTTTTGTATTCCAAGTATTCTAAAATATTAAGTTCATTCTTTAAAAATTATTTAATAAAATATTTGCATACATGTCTAGAACAAAAATGTAAACACTGGATGAAGTCAGTTTAAATTTTACATATTAGAGTCAAAAGTTTTTGCAGAGAGAATCTCATTTAGTCGCTCCGTTATTCAGAAAATTCTAAGAATAGACAGAAAACAATACATTTTGATAATAAAATGTTGTACATTATCAAGCAAATTATATATGAACAAATGCCTCAGTTAAAAACCTTCAGGATACAGACTGGGATAAAAATGTAAAGTCTGGTGTGTGGAATTATTACTGAAGTGGAGATATATGGCTCAGTGTAGGAAAAAAACTTATTTTGAGAAAATAGCCTTCAAAAATGTGTAATATAATTGAAATCTATTGATACAAATAGATAAAGGGCTATAAAACAAACACTTAACAGTGTCTTTTGGATATTTTCTTTCCACTGGTCCGAAAAAATACTTAAAGCCTAAAATCTTAAATTTGACAGGGTTTTTAAATTTTCAACTGGGTTTTTGCCTGCAGTGTCTCCCCTTAAAACAATTATAATGTTATAACGTAGAACTTGAACCTCTTCTCCTTTAAACATTTCTGACAGCTTGATTATTACTAAATAAATGCAATCTCAACCATATTAAGTAAATAAAGTTTTTTGTTTTAGTTTTTTTGGTGAGTTCATAAAAAATATTTGTCTTCTTTTAAAGTTAGTATTATGATTAATTCTTCCTGAAAGTAAATATTTAAACTGTAACTGTATTTACTGTTGGCAAATATATATGTTTCTTAAACCAAAAGATGACAGGTAGACCCACAGTAGTCTGTGAGTTATGAAGAAAAATATGAAATAAATAAATATATAAATGAAAGAAAATATTAAAGAACTGTCCCCAGTCTCTCCTATGTGAAAATCAGAAGAGTCTGATCCCTCAAGTATTGAGTCACCTCTGGAGCAGACCTGCAGGGTTGTTATGACTAGAGGTGAGGTGGGTGTTTGCAGCCTTTGATCATTACTGGCTGAAATTAGGAATTATCTCAAGCACATGACTTCACTGACAGTCTGCACGTGAGACTTCGCGCTCTGTGTCAGTCTCACTCATATGTGCCCACATCTACACACACACAGCATGGGTGTTTATCCACACTCTGAAGGACAGCAACAACTGCAGCTCAAAACGGGAAGTCCCTGTCTTTCTGTGGCCATTACACCACAGGCATGATCAAACTGAGATAATGGCAGCCAGTCTTCAGGATTGAAGCTACCGCAACGATGACAAATTGATGCATCACACCAGATATCAGAAACAGACTGAGACCTGTCCGATATCGCCACATTTTCCCAACATTTTCGTACATGCTTTAAACAGCACACATCCTCAAGCTTCATCAGTCTGTGCTGCAGGCTAAAGTCACCATGAATAAAAGATGAGGTAGATGGACCCTGTGTCTCACTATCTACTCAATCAACACGTAGTTCGCAGTCACAGCAGAAAGAGATACAGTAAATTAGTCTGTAGCATTTCAATCAAGACTCCCCAGATCTGCCTTTAAAAAACATGGAATACAAACAACTTTGTTGCTTTAATAAAATAGTACCACATACCCTAGCAAAAGCATAGTTTTTTTTTTTTTTTCAATAAATCATTAAATGTATTTTTTGATAATCAGTCTTTTGTATTATGCATACTAGGCTGCATTTATTTGATCAAAAACAGTAAAAACTGTGAAATTCGTATAGTGAATGGTAAAGCTGCCACTATTCGCTTTGTTACTCAAGAAACATTTCTTATTATCAGTGTTGATAATGCTTATATTTCTGTGGAAACTGTGAGAATGCTTTGATGAATAGAAAGTGTTTAAAAAAACTAAAAATTATAACAATATAAATGTATTTATTGACTCTTTTTAACAATTTAATACATCCTTGATAAATAAGTGTATTACTGCATGTCATTTTACTAGAGAAAGCATTACAATACTCTCATTCTTCTAAACATTTTTTAAGAGCATACGTAGGTAACCTGATGTATTGAATAAAGCCACACCTAGATGCCATGTAGCAACATTCATTACCGCGAAACAGAATCTCAGTGTTGCCATCTTTATGTACTTAAAGGCACAAAATTAACAGTGTTAATATAAAACGTGTCAAAGGAACGTTCATTAATTCATACAGCACTTTACAACTACTTTATGACTCAAAGTGCTGAACAATTAGGAAAAATTCACAAAAACTCAACACTTAGTTCCAAATGCAGGTCATCCACCAGAATTTAAAGTCGGAGCAATATGATAATATTACATATGAACCACTATGTGTGAAAGGGATTTGAGAATAAATACAAAACTACTCAAAGGACCAGAATATATTCAGCTCAGAACTATTTATTTAATTAGCGTAAGCTTCATGGCTCCTCAGTTAATCAGGGGGTCTGGGGCAAATGTTGCATTTGCCCCAGTCTTATGAGTGTAGCATCATGGGAAAGCACTCTGTGTGAATCCATTTGATTTTAAAGCTATGCTAATTAGCAGCGTTTAATTGGAAACAGAGGGAGTGCCATGTGTGGAATCTGACAAGTGGGAATACAAATGGAATGCAAAACCAACAATCTTTGCAGTCTAAAATCCTCTGTAGAAAACACAAAGTTCTAACTCTAAATTCTAATAGGACGAGCCGTTTGAAGTTAAAAGGCAGATAGATGCACTTCTGCGATCGCACATTCTATAGACGCTTTCAATGACAACAACATAAACAAACGTTACTGCGCATGCGTGCTTTTGTGGTCCTAACTGAACTTCCGGTAGACATCCCTATAGAATCAATTAACAACAGCTAAGTCCTTCTAGAGTAGATTATTTTTTTTATATGTTTGCTGCATAAATCAGATAGATTTATTAAAAATGCAAACTCATTCTCTGCCAGCAGGAGGTGCTTTAAGCATGAGAAATGAGAGGTTTCCCCGGTAACGGCTGTAGACAAAGCAGCTCTGAGCTTACAAACGCTGCCTTACATGCAGGATGAAATGAAATTACGTTTTCTAAAGACAGTCTTCCTTCAGAAATAAAGTGCATTACGTGCTCATGTTTATTCAGTGAAGCCTTTTGCAAAATTGTCAGTTTTGAAACACATCCCGCTGCACAATAACCTGAGACCAACTTCATTTCTCATCATTAGCTGCGCTTGTAGCCGGCAAAACTAACCAGACTGATAAACAAACACAGACCAGAAGTTAATTTCAGTCCAGGCAACACTTAGGCCAATGATCTTCTAGATGTCTTATCCACCTTATTTTGCAGCTAAAATAACTAAGCAAATGGCACCAGAAACTTCACATATTCAAATGATGGTCATGTCCACACTCTCATATCCCAAATAAAGTGGATGCATACATTCCGAAAACGCATGTCACATGACCATTCGTGCAGGTACAAACATATATACAGTATATAGGTATATATTATTTATATGGTGGATGTGTCTGCATGCATAGAGTAGTTGAATAAGGAATCTACCTAAACATTTCTATGTGTACAACAACGACCATGATGTTATTGTTTACATGGTCATCAAGAATACGCAGAGTGAATTTAGGCAGCTACGGCATCAACCAAACTAAAACAAAGTCTGCAGCACCAGAGTAATGTAAACAACAGACGTAACCATTGCAAAAGTTCGTTTTAAAACTAAAACACACTAGTGTAAACAGGGCCTATGATAAATCTCCTATTTAATATACAGTTCATATTGTAAAAGAGGCTTGATGGTTGCACTTTAATCTAAAGCAAACAGCCTGGACCTACTCACGAGTTTCATGCTTCTATATAAAGGTCTCTGAGTGACAGGTGAAGCCTCATATAGCAGTGACATGTGTTTCTAAGGATGCATATGCTGCTCTGCAATCTTCTCAGTTCGTTTGGTGTACTTTTAACACAAAGACATCTATAAAAATTATACTGCAAAAATATAACTAAAACCATACCAGCACAATTAAACTATTCAAATGCAGAGAATTCCTTAAAGCTTCTCACTGGGTAAACAATATCCCTTGCTTTTTGTGCCCTGTGTGATATCTCTATTGCAATTATAACTACCACATTTCTACAAACTATTCCAGAAAAAAATATTACTTGCAGCACCTTTCAACTTATTCCTTGCATCAGTGAATCGTCTAACCTCAAGTCATGTTCAGCACGCCACCATTGCAACAATATTCATCATTCAACCCCAAGAACAAGAGCACGGTATGAAAATGTATGATATAGTTTGATTTGTTCCAGAGAGGGAGGGAGAAACACAAAGATGACTCAATCCAAACCCAACCAAACCAAACCAAACGTGTGGTCACCCTTCAATATCCTCAAATATTTCTTACATCATAAACCTTGGAAACGATGCCAGTGTGAAAAGGTGTAGACTGAAATACCGCAGGTCTTAAAAATGCAAGCAAGATGAAGAGGTCTCGAGCGAATGTGGGGTGTTTCTTTCTCTCTACGGCTCCCTGAAGCCCTTTCACGCTCTTTAAAACACTGGTGAGTCAGATGTTTTTATTCTGGAGCCGTCTTATGTGCTCAACACCCTAGCAAAACTACTGCCTCCAAGCTGTACCAAAAGATTAGGTAAGGCAACTGTGCCATGCTGTAAGTATTCAAATTTATTTCAAAATCAATACACATAACTCTATGAGCATGTTTTGTTTTATCACATCATTAACAAAGCTCTGAGGTCATGCCACCTCTCTGCCATAAACCAGGATGGAATGAGATTACACTGACCATCATTACGGCTTTAATTAGATCAAGGACAAAAGCTAAGAGATACAGAGGTGTCATTTTGAGGTTTCAGGGCAAGAAAGGTCAATGAAACTCCAGCCACTTAAATAAATGCCACAACAAAACAATTATATGTCCACTTCACTAAATGATGGCATATTTTATGAAGCTGTTGTTGGAACAAGTAAACAGAATGGCAAAACTAAATTTAGCAAGCAATATAATATTCACTGTAAAAAACAAACAAACTGTAATTTTACACGTGAAATCTTTTATAAATGCTACAGAAAAAAAACTGTTTATAGGTTAACAGTAAATCCATGAACTACAGTATATACAGAGAAAAACATCTAATCAGACATTTAATGTAATTTTACAGTAAAATGCTGTTAATTGTAGTTTTTACAAGTAAATAGAACACATCAATGTATAATTTACTGTCAAAAGCTATAAACTGATATTCCCAGAATTCCCTGCGTGACTCTCATATTTTTTAAATAGTTTTAGTTACCAGTTATGTCCATTTGGGTTTTATGTTACATCTGTTGTTTAATGATTGTTTATTGCATTATTTAAGTGTCACGTACTGTATGTTACCATGATGGTGTTTTGTATGCACCATCTATATACTAGTATATACTTCTGTTTGTAGCAAAGCTACTTGTGATGAGCTTTGATTCTTCACGTGGCTCTCTTTCATCACCACTATTATGGTGTTTGTCAGTATGTTAAAAGTACAAAACAGATTTTAATAGGAGTGTGCAATATTGAATTTACTGGTTTAAATTACAGTTTAATACTGTTTTCTGACGGTTGTTATGGTAAAAGTACAAAAAAAACCCTGTAATTATAAAACACCTGTAATTATGGCACAAGAAATTATTGTTTTTATTGGTTTATCGAAAAAAAAAAATTCTGACAGTTTTTTTTTTAAATAATTTTTTCTTGCACCCCTTTGTACAGTTATAATATGCAAAATTATATTTTTTGATTAATAAATGTAATTATATTTTAATGTTAGTTTAATTATTTAAATACCTTTAATATAGTTCAACTAAACATAAATAATAATATTTTAAAATATGAATATAATAAGGGAATCTTTCAGCCAAAAGTGAAAATAATATTTTATTAATTCATTAATATTAACAGGTTACAACTGCATTTTTCAAAGCTACTGATGAAAAAAATATTTATTATCTTGAATTTATTATAATTGATTTCAAGTTTATCCAGGTTATACATTATTTTTAATTAATTAATCTAAATTTTAAAGAGCTATTGTTGAAACTATATAAAACCAGAACAATATAAAATATAAAACCAGTTTGAAACAGTATACATGAGTAAAAATTATTCCCTTTTCCTCATGTGGGTGCATATCTGTATGCTGTTATTCTGTATGCTTTGTTATTCTTGTTCATTATTTTGTCAATGGAACAAAAATCATCATTCATATGTCCAATGAAGATTAAAAATAGTAAAAAGAATTAACCTAAAAAGCAGAATTCAAACTGATGAACTATTTTTTAATTTTCTGTACACCATTTCATGTGGAGATTAGAGCAACAAAAAGCTTCTGCGGTGACACATAAAAGTGCAACACCAGAGGTTTGTTAAAACCACCCACTCACTAAAGGCCAATGAGAACCTTAGCACAAAGTAAACAAGATGCTTTTAAGAAAATTAAAATCAGTGGATCATCGTTAAGTGTTGATGCAAATGCAGTTAAAAAGAAAGGATAACTGTCTCGAAGTGCAGAGGAAATGGGCTTTCTAGCAATGCAGAATGTCGCCAATAGCAGATTGGAAAAGCAATAATGTTTCAGTGCAGCCTGAGGGATGCTTCAACTCATCAGAATCACTAAACAAAACAGAATAAATGCATATTAACTCAAGTTTATTCCAATGCACTGAATTAGTCTTTTTGCATCCAGTATTGATTCATCTCCACCTACGAGCGATGCAACAACACAACCCCTCAGCTGGACAAAGAAAAGCTGGTGATGACTGAGGGAGACACAGCTGTGTGCTTTGTTAAACAGAGCGACAAAATGCACCTCAGCATGTGTGTATGCACGTACGATTTTGAGGGTGATTGTGCCTAGATGCCCTTTTATATAAAATCAGCTACTGAGGACTGTTATTACTTCCTCTCGTCATCCTCTTTGCAAATGGTGAAATTGCATTTCACCTACCACAAAAGAACAAAACAATATTCAACCGCTCTAGTAATTTTCCATGAGTCATACGTACTGATGACAGATTAATAACTTTGTGACTCTGCGAGGGTCCATTAGCAAAACAAGAGAAATCCTTTGAAATCTCTGTAATTTATCAGGGATTATAATTTCCATTTGAATTCAAATATAAATGATGTTGATGAGAACTTTCATTACACACTCCGCTGAGCATTTGTATGGACATTTTGACCTCTGAGGCCAAAGGAAAGTTGTGCATACCCAACAGAATGCTTTCCTTTCAATGCAATTATTGCTAAGTTTGTGCTTGTGTATCATACTGCACCCCCCCCCCCTTAAATGTAAATGCGAACATTTTGAGACTTTGCATTGAGAAAGCCACTAGTTTAAAGCAAATGTCATATGCATTAATTAAAATATCAGATTTTAAGCTAATGACCTTGAGAAGCACTTGAAAGAAAGCTATGTTTCAAATACAAAATCAACAGTAAAGACTCCAAATGACAAGAAAATAAAGGCAACTCTCTTCAACAAGATGATAAAGCTGTACATTTTGATGTTTCTCTCTGTACAGCATTTCCATACTGGTTTTTCCACCCCAGCAGCATCCATATTAGAAAAAGCACTCCGTAATGCACAGAGCAATTACAGGTGAAATGTTCCCTGAAGAGACAGAGACAGCAGGCACTTTGTGAGATAACTATTCGCTGAGGATGAATATAAGTACTCTCGGTTTGAGTGTCAGCTGAAGCAGACCAGAAATATACATTGCTGTTGCGTGTTTACCAATTTAAAGACTTAGGGTGGGTTGCGCCAGAAATGATTTACACCATAAAAGGGTTTGTTTATCCAGGTTTTATTTTAATTCAAGTTGTGTTGCACCACTTAAATCTTAACAAATTTAAACTGTGATTAAATTTGATTGTCTGCCACGATTGATTCAGCATAAATGGCAGTAAGGTTATTTGTTGCTTCCTTTTCTAGTGGCATTAGAAAATTCTTTGCAAGAAGTATTAGTAGTAAAGGGATTTTTAAAGAAAAAAAAAAGCAAAATCAAAGACATACAACTAAATATCTAACTGACATCCAGAGGTCATATTAGTGAATGTTCATGATTAAAGCTATACAGTACCCTAGTTGAAAGTTGAAGCACAAACAAGTAATAAATGTATCATAAATCTTAGTCCTTATTAGTGCAACCCTCTGTGAAATACTTGTTTGCTATGTTTAAACATGACGGTCACTAGCTAAAGCCAGCCTGGTGTCTTGCCTCACAATCTAAATCAGGAATGATTCTCAGACAGCACCGACTATTTCAAAGCAGGCTATTTTTACCATTCATGTATTTTACAATTGTAAACCAGTTAAAAACATACTCTCCCCCTCATTCAGACTGACTCTAATTGAATAAGGTCTAAGCAAAAGTCCTGTGCTGAAGGCCTATATATAGCTGTGATGTCTTCCTGTGTAACCAGAGAATGAGTGGCCTATTAACATCACAAAAATCTGAAGCCTGGCACATTCCACTGTCAGAAATAACCAGAAGGGTAGAGATGGTCCTTCAGGCCAAGCAGACAGGAGAGAAATTGAAAGACAGAGAAGTAGGGGAAAAAACTTAAGAAATGCAGAGATAAGAATGGAAAGCAAAAAGCAGAGATTCGTAGACTGGGAATGGTCAGAATGATAAAGAAGTAAAACAAAACAATACAGAATCCAAAAATATCAAAAAGATAGAAAAGGGAGGATAACAATAGATAGGAAGAGGCAGAAATAAAGACATTGTGAAAGAAAAGCAAAAGAGAAAGACATATGGCATTTAGCTGAGTGACAAGACAGGTGTAAACACCACAAGTTGTCCAGCGGATTGACACATGCATCATGACTACAGACGTCATAGACACATACTCTAGATTAGTGGGTCTTAACTGCTTTATTTACTGGGCATTAAAAATGTTTTATGAGAAAATGCACTTAAAACCAAAATGAAAAATAGTATTACTATGAACAGCCTATTCAACCATACAAATTAGCATGACATAAGCATAGTAAGAAGAAATATTGTATTATAAATGCTCTAAAAGACAGCTGTTTATTCTGGTATCATAACTATGCAGAGTAATATGGTTATCTTTTATTAGATCTATTGAGGACAACCACTGCCTTAGAACAGTTTTAAACATTTACACGCCCAGATTCTCAAGCCATTAAAAAGGCGTAAAAAGTAGCCAAAATGTAAGTTCTGTATTCCTTATACATAATATCTTCCCCATAAATCCTTCTTGAGTACACCTGGGGACCTCCAGGTGTCCAAAGACCCTTGGTTGAAAGTCCTGGAACTATAAAAACTAAACTGGGTCCAGTGAGATGCAATAAACACTTAACAATCTCAATCATCAAATGTCAATCATTAATATTAAATGCAGAAAACAAAGACCATACAACAATCCTGCATTTAATGAGAATGCTGCAAGTAGAGTAGAGGTGAAAGTTTGACCTGGCTACATAAAGCACCTACACTGTTTCTGTTGATGGAGTGCAAATGAGAAAGCCAAATCCAATGAGAGTCATAAAAGGCGCCTGCATTGCTGACACTTTGGCGATGAATGTTAGTGGCAACCATAACACTGTCAGAATGATGCTTTTTGACGTGGCCAGTTCAACACTGTGACTGTGAAGGACAACAAGGAGAAAAAGCCAATCCATCTAAACAATCCGTCTGAAGCCGGACGCCATCACCTCCCATCACAGCACAGACCCAAAACCAATTACCAATTAACTCTGTACAGCTAGAATAATACTGCATACTCCTGACATAATTACAATTGAAGTATGAAGATATAATTAAATATTATTTTCTAGGGTTAAGTGATTTTCTGAAATTTCAAGATATATGTGTGATTTTGTTGGTTTATTGTCTCTAATGTGTTTTTTATATATATATATATATATATATATAAATATATATATATTTTTTATATATATATATAAAAATTTGGGGTCAGTAAGATATTTAATGGTTTTTAAAGATGTTTCTTCTGCTCATCAAGGCTGCATTTATTAGAT
>JAUCMS010000153.1:15930081-15951714 GCA_032357445.1 Enteromius radiatus | reverse complement strand
TCCTGTGATACAAAGCATCATTACTCCAGTCTTCAGTGTCACATGATCCTTTCAGAAATCATTCTAATATGCTGATAACTCCCCATTTTAAAGCAAAAATGTAAACATCAATATTAAGTCCCTATTGAAAAATACAACTTTTTTCGCTATATTGCCTACATCTTGACATATAGTTTCTCTGGGAATCTTTGGACATTACGACTGAGATACATTTTAGACTGAAAAAAGAAAACAGTATCGGCTACATTTCTGCCCAAAGGTAATTGCAAAGAGCACATAACCTCTTCATTCCCAGGTTAGTAAGAAGGCGAAGTGCTTATTTAAAACCTTCAGAGGAGAAGATGAAGCACCCTGACTTTTGGGGGAGGGGTAATTTCACAGCTCTACTTTGGGACGGGTGAGCAGTTCGTCTTAGCCCATCAGCTGCCCCCATCATTCCACCCTCGCCCACCAAACAGGTCCTTGAGGTAACTGCCACAATGGAACCCCAACCAAACAAAGTGACTGAAGAAAGAGGGGTGGCTACTTTATTTTCTTTAACTGGATTAGTCGTCATTTTAAGAGACACATCAGAGGGATGCGTTACTCCTTTAGCAAATTATCACAGATCATGTTTTGGTGCACAAGAACGCCTGCCTTCCACCTTCTTCTCTGAAGCCTAACTCGATAATTAGCTCCATAAGCTTGATAATCAAGCACAGTGTTATGTTGGGGACCTTATGTTCCAGTCAGTGCTACAAGGCTTTACGTAAACGAGTTCTCGAAATTAAACATGTTATATTAACATTCGTAGTTACCTTCACCCAAATCCAAAACGGCAAGGACAGCACTGCTTCTGGCCTCTCCAAGATGGTTGGTGGCGATGCAGGTATAGAGGCCAGCATCACTGGGTTTGCAGTCCCTGATCCACAGGCCTCCGTATTCCTGGTTATCCATGTTGAGCAGGTCATCATTGTGGTACCAGTAGAGGGTAGGTTGTGGGTCTCCAGCCACAGCTACTTTTAGGCGGATATCACAGCCGGTACCTACCGCAGCGTTCCTCATCTTCCGGATGAACACCGGAGGAGTTGGTGTTGGGTAGACAGAAGGGTCTGGTACGACCTGATTTGAACTAACTTTTGCCCGTTTTGATGGTATCCTGGGACTTAAAGGAACCATTCCTCCTGATTCTTCATCAGCACCCTTCTTCAGGGTCATGTGAACCTCAGCTTTCCTCATGATCCAGCGGAGAGTGTCTTTACAGACTGATACACGTTTTACCAAACCGACTGAAGCTTTAAAGTATGTCAGATATTTCAAATGCACAATAAATTATCCAAAAATAAAACTATTTTTTAGAATTTGGAGTTTTGATATGGTAAACATATTCCAAACATTCAAGCAGACATCCTCAAATGCAAGACTCCACTCCAGGTTATTAAGACCACTTAAATGCAATACTTACTAATAATATGACTTCTTAGAAAAGCAGAAATCTCTACCTGCATCAACAGAAGACCTATTGAAAGGCCTTCAGGCATGTAGCAATGTCAAAAAAAGAGTATGCAGAAGTTTCCCACAGGTTTTCTGCATTAGAGATGTTTTGGAATATGTTTCTCACATCCTTGAGATGTCCAATTAGAGAAGCTGAAAACAAAATGTTTAATCTTTCTCCAATTAGGCGAGTGTAGCTTGCGCCTGTACTCCTGGCTGGGTGGTATTTTTAGAGCGAGTCCCTGAAGATCATATTGCATTAGCAGCTACCCCTGTGGCCTTTTGGAAGATTTGGCCTCAGATTTTCACCCTCAGATTCAGGTCCCCTAGTTGTTCGGGATCTAAGGGGAAAAAAAGACCGCTGGATCCTTTAGTTGATTACTCAGTTGCAGGATTTCCAATGGGTTTCCAACTCTATGCCTGCGGCGCCCAGACTTTCGTCCCCTTGCCCTCCAAGTTAAGTGGCCTCACTCATGAAAGCCCCCTCCCTCCACTCGCATGTCCCCCTGGGGAAGTGACAGACAAGTCCCACTAAGTCATCAAGGAACAGCTGTACCCTGATAGGTCAAATTTTTTGGACAGCCCGGATGCTTTGGCCCAGCCCCTTGTCTTCACCCCCTGGAACTCACAGCCAATCACAAGCTTCAGAGAGTGTGACATGGGGGCCCAGTGAGGGAGGGGTTCAGAATAAAGCTCTGATTCATGTGTCAAAGATAGCTGCTGAGTAAGAATCGACATCATCACCACCATCAGTTTCAGTCTTGGCAGTAGGATTTTTAAAAAAAAATTCTCAGAAAATAACATGATTCAGCTCTCAAGCCTCAAGGATGAATGTCATTTTTTAAACAACCCTCAGGACGAAATATACTGATATTTGATTATCTCAGCAGAGATGGAAATAGTTATCAGGATTGAAGAATTAAATACAACATACGCAACAATATATTGCAAATTCCAAAGAAGACCCTGAGGACCATACAAAAGACTCTAAAGACAACAGCTGCTATGCAACATAGATTGCCCTCTGCTGGACACTATGTATACATGCAAGCTGTTTTATGGTTCTACATAATGAAGACAACAAACAATATAAATGTAGTGTTTGACTACTTCAGTAATTGTACAGAGAACTTTTATGTTATTTTATGTAATATATACATTAATATAAATGCACAAATTAGGTTTTAGATATACAGTGTGTGTATATAGATAGATAGATAGATAGATAGACAGGTAGATAGAAATTGAATTTGGTTCATTCAGGCCATTAAATGCCTATGTAATTCATTTAAAAAGGTCAAACAATCACTAATTAATTAAATGTGTACAGTAAACATCAAGTTCATAACTCAAAATGTATCCAATGATACAATGCAATGCAAGTATAAGGGCTATTTATACAGATTTCTACAATTTTCACAGCTTTGTGAATGTTTTATCTCTGATACATTTGACACCAGCAGAGTGTTCACAAACCGCCAACCCTTTAGTACATTCAACAGATGACTAATGTTCATTTTCCCTACTTTGCAATGAGATCATAAACAAGTAAAATGATTTCAGAGGGCTGAATTTCATGCTAAGCATGTGCCTTCTCTTCGGAACCCCCTTTGAAAGGAAAATCCTCTCTGCAGTTTGTCCTGCAGGACCCAGTTGTCATAGAAACAGCATCGTTCTCTGGACTGCTGAATTGAGAGCAAATGTGTGGATGGTGCACGGGTCTCTGAGTGAGTGGGAGGGAACAGGGGAGGCAGATACAACACTTTACTATTCTAACACAATAGGGGAGATAGCAGATGTTTCAGCTGTTTAAGGGGCTAAAATGATTGGAAAAGGCGTGGATGAATGGCAGGCATGGCGACACTGGTGACAAGAATGATGACGTTAATGGACAACAATGAATAGAAGAGTTACACTTACGTGTGGTCGAGTCTCACTTAAAGCTGGAAGGAGAGTGCTGTGATGCCGTGATGAGTGGAGCCTCTGGTGTGTGTGTGTAAAACATCGCCCCCTGCTGGTTGAAACAATACCCTCATAATTAGGGTGTTTCCTCAGTGATGTCACTAAGGATAAAAGCTGCCCACTGGTGAACACATTTCTCATATTCAGCTCAAATAAATCAGCAGTTGGATATATTGATTCCCAAAACAAGACTAACAATGACCAAATATAAGACAACCTTTGTCAATTTTTGGCGGAAGAACTCAAGTTCCCTAAAATGTGTGAATAAGGACATCACGGTAATTATAGTTAACCTTTAAAAATAAACAAATCTATTATTTTAAATAAAATAAACAAAATCAAATAAAACATAGAAATTAATTTTAATTTAACAGAACTTGATATTCTAAAAGAATTAAACTGAAAAAAATAATAAAACACTTTACAGACAGATATCTGTAAAAATTAGAATAACAAAACTACTAAAACTTTAAAATTAAAATAATAACAGAAAATCGAAACATTTAAATGATTCAAAACATAAAAATATAATATGTTATACAAAAATAACACTGCAAGACAGTCATTCTTTAAAAAATGTACTGAAAATACTGTGTATAAATCTTGTAGTTATATTCAGCTCAAAAATACTTCATAGACACTTAGTCTTTGACAGATCGGTGTACAGAAACATAAACATTCCCATAATCTTGCAGTTTTATGGTCATTATGAAATTGTATAGTGTTTATGAAGTTTACATCAGAACAATAAAACACATTTGAATTTGAAGTTAATTAACAACTAATAAATTGTGCTAGAAAGTAATTATTGTTTAAGAATCATTTTTATCACAAGCACAATAAAGTGACCTTTCAGTAAAAACTACTCTAATTCAGATAAAACTGTATCAGTTAAGACTCAAACTGGAGAAGCACTAATAATAGCTTTGACACATTAAAACAATACACCAAGTTGTAAAATACAATATGCATTCGTTATCAAAATCAACTATTTATTTCGTTTTAAATCAGGCTACATAATCTGAGTGCATGGCTTATGACTGCTTTTCTTTTTCTTCGCCTTATTGGAGAGTGCAGGTTTATACCTTGAAATTGTTTTCAAAGCAAAACAGCACTTCATGCTGAGCACAAAATTAATGTAAAGTGCTCTTTTGACTAGAAAGACATCTTGTCTCATACAGGTGCACATACAGTATATGTGTCCGTGTGTAGCTGTGTAAAGATTACTAAAGATCTAAACCCTGGCTTATACAAATCCATAACTAGTAATATATTCAATAAATAAGTATTAGTAGCATAATACCACTTGGATCCAAGCAGTTAACAACAACTATATGGAGTCCTGAAAAAGGTCAACTGTAAAATGTTACATGTATAAAAATGCTAGTACACCGATTAAATAAATATTATGTAGTACAAAGCAATGAAATATTTGATTTTAAATTAATCAATAGCATGTATTGTATACATTCATCCTGTTTGTATGACGGGTGACGTTATATATTTATTTTTGTCTACAGTTTTGTGCATTCATGCAAATTATGTACATTATTTAGGCCTACATTTAAAAACATCAAACATACTGTGTCATTTTTAAATAAAAAACGTGTTAAAAGTTAAAAACCTTTACAAGAAAAGCTGTACGACTTTTAAGTATCAACATGTCTCTTTTCATTGTGTTGTTATTTGAGAGTTAACGTTACAAGATTATTTACCTTGTTAAGATTTGTTGAACGTTTTCGAGGATGAAGAAATGTCTCATTTGCTTTCCATTTTGGCGTTTGCACTGTATTTTCTTTCAATGTGAATTTGCGCCAAATTGCGTTCGTGTGATAGGACACAAGGCCTGACGTCAACTCATCCGTTTATTCTGATGAACCGATTCGTTCTGTTCGGTCTTCGCTCTCATATCTACAGTTGGAAATTATGATTCATCTCGGTGTATCGGTTCCTCGTACTCGGTTCTCTTTTTCATGTAGCTCCGAGAAGTGCGATTCATTCCAGAAAATCGGTTTCGGGCAGTTGATGGAAAAAAAAAAGATTGAAGAAAAAAAAGACATATCTTAGTCCTAATGGCTTGTGTTAAACAACTTCTATTTGTGTGGCGGAATAGTTAAAGCTGCTGCGTATTGTATTTTTATGTAATTTCTTTCTTTAATTGCAGGTACATTTGGTGTCCCAGTCTGTCCCTGTCAACTCTGTTAATAAATGAAAAGAATAATCTGTTGCAAGAAGAAAAGTACTATAAAACATTTTGATTGAACATTAATATATGATCACATAAAAAACACTGACTAATGTAGATAAGAAGAATTCATGCTTTTTAGCTATTTTAGACACTTTTAAAATTATATATTGTTATGGACTGTACATCTTGTAATTCATAAAGAACAATAATAAATAAATTAAATAACAAAAATATTTAACAAAAATAACAATTTGAAAAAAAAAATAGAAAAATAATGTTCGTTCGACGTTTGATGCTGTCTGTCTTTCTGATAAATACGAGACATATTAGACAATAACTGAATGTATTGGTAGTTGCTTTATAACTATTTGTTTACATTTACACGGTTAATTGGAATATGTTTTAAAGGTCCGCGACTTAATTTGATCAATTTTTCCTTTGTTTTGAACTTCAGCAAGTAGATGTCGCTGTTTTATCAAAATATCTAGAGCTAGCTCATTGCATGAATTCGCTAGTCAAAATAAATAGGTTTGCTATCATTTCTAACCAGAAAATATATTAATAATAAATAGAAATCAAATAATTGGTTAATAAAGAAAGTATTTTACTCCGACTAGATGTAAACTATATTAAACTATATTTGATTAATTTAAAAAAATCAACTTTTTTAAAATCTAATTTGACTGATCTTAGACATGGCATCATCTCCTAGGCAAATACTATTCGGAATAACTTTAAATCTACACCACAGTGTCAGGAACTGAAGAACGAAAAGGGGTGTCACGGTTGCTAATGACATCAGTGGAAATGAAGGCAGTGCCACAAACACACTGGCGCTGCGCACATCGCAGGCAGGTGAGAGATTGACGTCAGGTCGGATGTAAACGGCCGTACAATAAACCTGCTCCTTTGCTCTACCGGAATACATCGCTGCGTTTGGATTGTTCATAGAAAGTGAGCAAAAATTCAGGATGGTGATAAAATGATGGTTGGACGGAGAGAGCAGTCTGCTGAAGGGATCGTCCTCCTTCAACGCCAGACAGTGAAATAACACAAACTTCCACACAACAACCGGGTAAGTGAGCCACCACCGCTGCTTGTTTTATACTGAAACACTGTGTAAGAAATATAATGCATGATCAGTTGTGTTTGTAAATACATGTAGGCATTGTGTTTGTGCACTATGCACTGTTAATACAGGCTAGGCTGTGTGTTACGAGTTTTAGACAGGGACTACACCCTGTGAAGTTTATTGTGATGTTACCGTTCTTGAACACTGACTGTACTTCATTTTCATTCCACAGCACAATGATCTCCACCTCTTAATTGAAATCCTAAGAATGTAGTTTCTAGTAATGCTAGCCTATCTGATATTTAACAGTACTTGATGTGTAATTAAATTTATTCTTAATGATTGTTAATCATGGGCAGCTACTGAACTGATTTTGTTTAAGATCATATTATTTTCTGACAAAAGGTGTGTTGCATTCTTATATGAAAATCTATTAGTCTAACTTAGAAAAAAAACTGTTTTTCTTCTGGTGACTGAATTAGAAGGTGTAATTATTTATAGGTTTAATGCACAAAATTAAACAATACTATACATAATAGTAAACATTAAAATGTATCAGTATTCCTAAGGACTAAATAGACACCGATATACAAGTTATAAGCATGTATGAATAGAAAAATAGACCGTTTTAACACATAAACAACAGCAGTGTGAATTATGAGCTATGACATCACAAAGAAAATAATACAGGAAGTTTAATTTTCTACTCTTTTTAATTTAGTTTTGAGATAATGTCCCATTATTCTCAATGAACATTTTGTTATGATCATAAGGATGTGCTTATAAATCAGCTATCTTTGTTAATGGACGCTTTGCATTTGTTATTTTGTTGTTGTCTTTGTTTTCCTGAGCCAATCACCTGATCCATAAATGCAAGGTACCTAATCAGAACTGCAGGGAAATGACATCATAACCATGCTGATTGGCTAAGCAAGAATATCTCGATCTCTTCATGGTCATGCAATATGATGTGAAAGGCAGCAGACAAAGAAAAAAAAACACCCAACATTCAAGATTTGCTAGTTAAAGCTACAATGTGAAGACATTATCCAATGTCCTTAATAGATATTTATGTCTATTTCACAGAAATGGCGAGTGATCGGGTGGCCATACTTACGGATGATGAGGAGGACCAGAAGAGGAAATATGTTCTGTCTGAACCATTTAACACTCTCTCCCTGGGGCAGGTGGCAAACACTACACCATCCGGTCAAACAGGACCACCTGCCCCCACTGACACACTCCCTTCTCAGCCCTCTCAGAATATGGACTGCACAGAGAGGTGCTGTGCGCGAATAGACAATCATCTCTTGATCTCCAAGGTCTTTTACTTCTTCTTTTACTCCGCATATGGCTCTTTACACCCCCTGCTTGCCGTGTACTACAAGCAGCTGGGAATGACACCCAGCCAGAGTGGCCTACTGGTCGGGATCCGTTATTTTATAGAGTTCTGTAGTGCCCCTTTCTGGGGAGTAGTGGCGGACCGCTTCAAGAAAGGGAAGGCACTGTTGCTGTTTTCTGTACTCTGCTGGGTGGTCTTTAACTGCGGTATCGGCTTTGTCAAGCCGGCAGCTATGACCTGTGTCAGTATGGACCCTACTGTTGCAACACCAAGCAATTTTACAAACTATACACAAGCTGGTAACCATACCAGACAAAGAAGATACTTGATTGAGGATATATACTCCGCTCCTCCACTTTCTCAGCCAATATTAGAAGAATATGGAGCTCACTCTAGATACATTCGAAGTACAAATGTAAATACCACAAGCAGTCCCTCTACAGACTCAACAGAGAATCCTGTCAGCATTTCTATGCCATCTAACTCGACAACGGCGTTGCCACGTACCTCGACAGCCACGTCAAAATCTACCTCAACAACTGAAACACAAGCTACCACTGCCAAACTCAAAGAGTATTCCATAGTCTTTAATAAGGAGCAAGTAGATACTATATTTCTCTTGATCCTCTTGGTCATTATCATAGGTGAGTTCTTCAGCGCCCCGGCTGTGACCCTCGTGGACACCGTCACTCTTCAGTACTTGGGACAACACAGAGATCGTTATGGACTCCAGAGGATGTGGGGATCTCTGGGATGGGGTATCGCTATGCTGTCAGTGGGCATTTGGATCGACCACACGCACATCACAATCTTCATCCAGGGCTCGGGTTGTGTTCTACCCATCTTCAAGAACTACCAAATCGCATTTATAGTTTTTGGAGTCCTGATGACCTCAGCGCTAATAGTGGCCACGCAGTTCCACTTCGACAACAGGGTTTATCAGTCGGATGAGGAAGAGGACAAGAAGGAGGATGTGGAAATACCTCAAGTCGTTCAGGAAGTCTCATCTCCAGAGTCCAGCCCAGATGATGCACCCGTTTGCCCAGAAAGCAACCTGCAGCCTTTTCCCTTCAAAGATCTCTTCCGGATCATTTGTGGCGTTCGCTATGGTACAGTTCTCTTTGTGGCCTGGTTCATGGGGTTTGGTTACGGTTTCGTGTTCACCTTCCTTTACTGGCATCTGGAGGACCTCAAGGGCACCACCACTCTTTTTGGCATTTGCTCTGTGCTCAGTCACGTGTCTGAGCTCGCTGCTTATTTCATCAGCCACAAACTCATTGAGCTTGTTGGACACATCAGGTGGGAACCTAATTATGTGAAATATATGGCATATTTTATACTAACCTGCACTTACTGAAAGTTTTTCCTATTTAGAAAATATTGGATTGGATTGTGAATTTTAATTTAGGGACATAATTCACATTTACACGTGCATTTGATTTGTTTGCATGTCTGTTTAGTCCACGTCCAATGGCTTCTCCTGTTATTTGGAACATTCACACTGAAATTTGTAGAAACCATGAGTCATTCAGTTTCAATGAGAGTAGAAAATTGAGCAGTTAAGTAGACAATTGTGCACACTTAATCTTTAAAGCAAATGAGAAGCGACAGCTAATGGAAGTGCGGCATGTTCTGCCATCACCTGAGAGAGTCGGATACAAAGGTCAGATTAGAGCCAGCTCACACAGAAAGCATTTTTGTGATCTATTCTGCTGCATTTAATTGTTTTTCTAATTAAACAAGCATTAGATGACGTATTTAACTGATGCAATGGCTATATAGATATTCCAGTCCTTGTGAACGCCCCTGTATGTTGCCAGGTATATTGTTTCTTTAAACCATACCCAAGCAAAACATAGCTCAGTCAAGTATTTAAATTGTTTTCCAAAAACTGAGAAGGATAAACAAACTGCTTGGTTGCAGTTTTACCAGAAAATATATTAATTAATGTCAGTAAAGTCAGTATTTATTATTTATATAAATAATAGTGTTATTTATATTTGTAGCAAAATTTTAAATTAGCTATTGTTTTTGGAATTTGTTTACAATTCATTTTGATAGTCCGCGTTAGACTTTCTACTAACTACATGTCAACTAAATCTCATTCATTTGCAACTACATGTCTAGTAACTCTCAGAGTATATTGTTAAGGTAGAATAAGTCTCACAGTTTGCTGTGGACCCATCAAAATAAAGTGAGCAGATATTAAAGATATGTAAAGTAGCTTACTGTTAAAAAAAAATTAAGTTTAATTTAAAGTGGATGGAAAAACATATTTTTCCTTATGTTGTCAATACATTAAAATATTGCTTGGGTTTTACTAGATTTATGGATGAAATTATATTTAGTTAGATATTTGTATGTCCTAGACAGGTGGCCTCTGATGTACACAAAAGCTTAACACTCATATATGCTCAGGGTTTAGTGTTGAGCAAATCTTTGTATGGGTGGAGCCAACCAATTTATTTTAGTATGGCAGTGTATGTATTTTGGACCTGTGCCCAAGCACCACCTTCATGCAATGGTTATCATATCCTGGTTGCTTAATATTTTATGAGAGCTCGACTAAGAACATCTGTTCAGAAGAAATGTATATGCACTTATTTATTGTCTCATGTCTTTGTTAGCACATATAGACGGGCATATTTGTGCCATAGCGGTGTACATTAGGCTCACAGTGAAAGTCAAAAGGTTGTTTAATGTGTCTCAGTCAGTATTGTTGACTTTGGCGAAGCTCTAAATGGGCACTGCCTAGCCTGGGCACACAATGTACAACCAAGAAGCAGGCCACCCTTTTCCAGGATGTTTACCATGTGTATGTGGGCACTGGTCTGCTCACATCCTCATCCATCTGCTTTGTGGTATTTCTCAAGTGTGTGGTATTTCCCAGAGCACCGGTTCATCCGAGTGAACAAGATGAATCACCTTTAGATAGTTGAAGTTGTACTGGTAGCTCAGTCTATGCATTTTTAATGACGTGAACTGGTAGCATTAGCAGATGTTTTGTTATACAGAATCCTCAAAGGACCCAGTTTCACTGATCACTGAAACTGCTATTTTTGTTGATACATGCTGTTTTGTAGAATGCCGATTAGTTAGCAGCAAACTGCATCTGCAGGTTTTGCAGTTCTGCTGCGTAACAGACCTCCAGCTCTATACAAAATATATATTTTCTGCCTTACCACGCCAAACATTTAAATTGAGAATTTTACAACTTGATTTTTGTTTTAAAAAGCCATAAAATCTAATGGAGATGAGGTGATAGCTTACAGTGTATGAATTTATCCCAGTGGGATTTTATATCTCACAATTGATTCCTTTTATTTAATAATATGACTTTTCTCACCGTGACTATGTCTCTCATAGATGTAATTTTATATTAAGATTGACTATATAACATTTTATATCTATGCAAGTACAAACCAATTTGTTACATTTTTATAAATTCTTGTGTTCTACATTTTGAAAATCATCTATATAATCTCCTTATGGAGACGAAGATGTTTTGTTCATCCATGTGATACCGTCAGTTTTGTCCCTGTAGTCTTTGTTAAGTGGCCTATTTTCAGTCATGACTGCGGAGAGGCCTGTAACTTTATCCTGCCATTAGTCCCATCACACATTGTCTAGGCTTTCCAGCATTGATCCACTGAGCTTGCTTCTTTTGTGGATCAATTCTAAAGCTTTCTAAAGACAAAAGAGTGTGGCGGAGCCAACATAGTGTACAGTGAAATGTTCTCTGTAGTTTGTAGAGTCAACATTTGCATGGCTATCTCCCGGAGCTGCTTTTTGCATGTTGTTGCTTGGAGAAAGCAGTTTAAAAGCTGCTGTTTAAAGGTTTTCGTGTAGTTTTTTTTTGGTGTTGGTATGCTTAAAATGCACACAACTGTAAGTAAGCCATTTGTAGGTTGATTTCCCCAAAATGCGAAGCAAAACATTGCTTTGTTTGAGCTTCCTGATCAGTTTGACAACAGAGATGCTGATTTAACCAATGGCGTGAGATTGGGGCGTGGCTATGTGTTTATTTAAGCAACAGTAGATAGGGAGACAGGGGACAGGGGCTTGGTATTGTTAAAAAAAATTCCGATACCAGTTCTTGAACGATAAATTTTTTGATACCAATTTTATGAAATCAGTTTAACAAAATTACATAATTATATAATTTTTTTTTCCAGCTTGTTGACATTTATACAGACTTTATATTAATATTGACAAATACTGTTGAAAGTGGGAGTGTGCTTAATGTGCAATCAAAGCCTCAATAATGAAGTGACAAGAAGAAGAATATTAATCGTCCAACACAGAATTATGACGTCTGTCGCATTTCAATGACGCAAAAATGGCATGCGACATGACCGCTCAGACTGAAGCCGCATTGCAAAACATGGGATATGTAACGTATCCGGTTTAGGACAACATATGAAAAAATGTGATTTGTGCTGTCCACACTGTCATAAGAAAATCAGATATGGGTCACATTTGGGGGAAAAAAGTCAGATTTGGGCCACTTTAGCCTGCAGTGTCAGTGTGTACTAAGCCAAAGTCAAGCGTGACCACAGCTTTATGATGTTTTAATTCAAAATTGAAAATGCTTAATGATGCTAGTAGCAGAGAAATGAGACAATCAGTTTTAAAGTGCCAGCGCTCTCATTAGATTTTCCCGGAAACAACATTTGATTTAATCTGGTGTTAATGACATTAACATAGTTTTTTCCTGTTAGAGATTCAGTGTTTGGAGATTAGCCCCAGCGAGATCTTGTGCGGTCACGCTCAAAGCCTGTACAGAGTGACTCATTCATTCGGGCGTCAGAATAGAGACTGACATCACCAGCAAATGCAACACCCAGCCTTAACTACAATAGGCCTTGTAAACCAAACCAGTTTAGATACACCCAAGTGTGACATTTTCATTGTACAGAAAAGCATTGTTTCATGTGTATGAATGAAAAATTACGTTCCAATATCAAATGACTGTGTTCTCTTTTTAGAGTCCTTTATATCGGTCTGGCCTGTAACACCGCACGCTATCTGTACATCTCCTACCTGGAAAATGCATGGATAGTTTTACCCATGGAGGTGCTTCAAGGTGAGAAATCAAGGGTTTCTGTGTTGCCCAACTGGCCTTATCAAACAGGAAGTGGTGTTCGTATTGGTAGGCTGTGTTCTTGAGTGACCACATCTGACTTCGAGTTCATCTAGGGGCATGATTTAGCTGTTTTTGCAGTATATCTGACAGCTTATTTCACATCAGATACGTTGTTGCAATCACACAGTTGCAGTTTAGAAATAAACAGACAGGTTTAGGCAGTGCTGCTGATACTTAGGAGGCTAGATACATTGTTCAACAGTTCTTAGAAGAGTGAACCTTTTTGTTTCTGTGTAAAACACAGTTAAAACGTCAAGTCCTTTGTATTTTTTTAAGCAGGTTTAGCCACTATTATTGTGTTGACTATTGACACTGTTCAGGATGAGCCTGTTCCCACCTCACATGAGTGTAACCACTGTTTGTTTTCACTGTAACTGAGTAATATGCATTATACACAACCAGTCATAATATTGGGAAATATTTTTACTATTTCAAATAACTGCTATATTTTGAAATGTGATTTATTCCTGTGTTCAAAGCTAATTTTTCAGCATCATTACTCCAGTCTTCAGTGTCACATGATCCTTTAGAAATCATGCTGATTTGCTGTTCGAGAAACATTTGTATTATTATTCATTTCAATATTTAAAACAGTTGAATAACTGTTTTTCAGGATTTGTTGATTAATAGAAATATCCATTCATCCAAAATAAGTTATACCACACAAAGGCTTGGAGTTGGAATAATGATGCTTAAAAATTCAGCTTTCAGATTAAATCATAGGAATAAGTTACATTTTCAAATAGATGACAATCATTTTAAATACAAATTAGACAAATATGAAAGTACAGTGTGAGATCAATACAAAACGACAAAAAAATAATTAAAGGAAGTATGGAGTTAAGAGTATTTTTGTTGAATTTTTCACTTTTACTGTTTTAACATAAAATAACATGAGTTAATACGGCTGACTCTCAGCTTTAATTATTAATATTGTTTTCTTGTTTTTTGTTGCTATATTTTGTTTATGCATTTGGTTCCTGACTTCCTGATGATCCCGTGTAGCAGACTGAAGTCATATAACATAATATCTATACTGTATTTATTCATATATTTGATTTGTTTATCTTGTGGCCATATGTATTACAAAGACCATGAGTAGTCTGTGTTTATCCATTGAAGCAGAAGCACAAGTGTTTATTTCTGCAGGGTTGACACACGCATCAGTGTGGGCGGCATGCATCTCGTATTTGAGCGCTGCTGTTCCTCCAGCTCTGCGCACGTCGGCTCAGGGGATCCTGCAGGGGCTGCACCTGGGACTGGGGAGAGGCTGTGGAGCTATGCTAGGAGGAGTTTTTGTCAACTTCTTCGGTATGACATCACATCAACAAAACCATGTGACATCACAGACATTTCTCACATGTGTCTTGTGCATGCTTTGATGCTATTGTATATTTAAACACTTGTAGTAAAAGTGAATTCTACGTTGTAATTTAAATAATAATATTAAATATTAATAAATGTAATTTTTAAATGTTTAAAAGTGTCTAAAAAATTGTGAAAATACTGTAAAAACAGAAAAATATTTTTATGAATTAAAATAAGTGTTTTGTTATTTTAATATATTACATGATGCAATTTATTTCTATGAAGGCAAAGCTGAATTTTGGCAGCCATTACACCAGTCTTCCTTCAGAAATCATTCTAATATTATGAACTGGTCCTTAAGAAACAGTTGTTATTATCAGTGATGATAATAGTTTTTAGCTGTTTAATGTTTTTGTGGAAAACTTAGATTTTGGGGTAAGTAAAAGGGAAATAATATATATAATTAATCAACAATGAAGCATTAAATTGATCAAAAGTAACAAAGTTCTAAATAAAAATGTAAATAAAAAAATTTAAAAAACTTTTTCAAGTAATTCATTTTCATCCCGAATCCTGTGACATAATGTCAGGTGTCAAAATGTTGAACAATAATATTAAGCAGCAAAAACAGCATATTAGAATGATTTCTGAAGGAGCTGGAGTAATGGTTACTGAAAATTCACAGAAATAAATTACGCTTAAAAAAATGTTGACTACTGTATATACAGTACATATATGTATGTATATGAATTCTCAGACTTCTGGATCTCAACTGAATACACGTATCAACAAGAACATTTTCAGATTGTGTTTTTCATTGTGAATGACTTTCATCTTAAGTTTCAGGCTTGATTTCCTCTCAAGCTTCCTTTTTCATCTTGCAAACTTCCTGTTTAGGTGCTGCAGAAACCTTCAGAGGCCTCGGAATGGCTTCTCTGGTCACATTGATTATCTTCTCTCTGATACAGTGGCTATTAGGTCAAAACGAGGATAAAAGTAGGTTTCATCCTTCTGTTTTACAACAAAAAGGTCATTTTGCTGCAGTAAAACCTGCGACAGCTTATTGATTACGTCTGTGTGCTCTTTTACAGAGAGCTCGATGTTGGCTGAGAACATCCCAGTGCCCTCCAGCCCAGTGCCTATCGCCACTATTGACTTAGTTCAGAACCAATCCGCATCTCAGCCAAACCCCGAATCAAAGACGCCTCCTAAGAAAACCAGGCATCAGGAGGAACAAGAAGATCCCAACAAACCGGCCTGGGTGGTCTCTGCCTCCCCCTGGGTCACCATCGCTTTCGCCCTCTATCAGATCAGAGATATGGTGGCTTTGTCAAAGAACGGCCCCTGCGGTGAAAGTCAAGCTCCGCAGGTAGGGTGGTACCCTTTGTGATTTGGGATGTGAACGTAAGGAGGTGGTGAAAGTTTCACTCTTGCTTTTTAATAACATTTCATGACATTTTTCTTGCTAATCTTCTTATTCGTATCTATTCATTTGTCATCTTGGCTTTCTGGTATGGAATTATTGTGAAAACCAGTTTCATACTAATGGAAAATTATTGAATTGTTAAATCTTTCTCTTTGCATTCTTGCTGTCATTTTCTCAGGGGAAAGGTGAGAAATCTATCTTTACAAATTGATTTTTGTACATAAAAATGCATGGAGTCCTGTCAGTCTGGTATTGCATTTCCTCTCATTCTTAAAGTATTCTTGGTTAATTTGGCTTATACTAACACCATTGTACAACTTACTTCTTACTAAAAATAAATGCTTTTCTGTTGTCAGTTTTGTTTGTCTTTTCTTAAAACACACTTGTGTGCTTCAGCTGCTTTGTGTCCAATTTTCTCTTCTCTGCATGAGAATGTTACATGTCAAGGCTTTAGCTGAAGCGCTTTGTTGTAATGTCAACTGCTATATTTGTGTATTTTAATTTGTGAGCAAATATTTAAAATCCGAAGATTCTATTATATGGACGTGTGTGTGTGTGTGTGTGTGTGTTTGTCGTATTTGGTGCATTGTAATTGACTTAAACAAGAAGTAACCTGGAAAGTACACACAATTCTTTCTAAGCAATGACTGATATTTGAAGTCAAACAAATGCTTGGTTGGTGAGTCTCACGAAATATGTCAAGAATGTGTCCATATTTCACTGCTAAATATTCTCTTTTTGATCATCTTTAAACCACTGGTTCTCATAGTTTGATTAAAAATGTTTTATTTACATTATTAAATATTAATGCATCATAGATAATAGTTGATTGTACATGTTTTTTCAATATATTTTTTTTTTAGCCTTAAACCTATTAAAAAAAAAAAAAGATTAAATATCGATAAAATGTAATGATAAATCAAGGGAAAATGTTAATTAAAAATAATTTTCAGAAACACTTTTATTAGTTTTTATTTTTATTAGGATTTTTATAATGTTAATAAATATTAACATTTTTGAATTTATGCTTTAATTTACCATTTTGTGCTTTTGTTTTAATGCCTTTATTTTTTATTAAAATAAATAGGCATTATTGATTTTAAACCTATAGAGAATAGTTAAGTATTAACATCTAAATGTATTAATGTAGTGAGAATTGATCTGGAAAATATCACATTAATTATGAATATATTACAATGTAAAGCATCATACAATTATTAACAAAATAATAATAAAAAAATATTAAATTAATTTTTATTTGACATTTAAATTCTGGTGTAAAATGTGACTTTAACATAAAAACATTACTCCATACACTAATAAATAAAAAGTACCTCATCTCATTTATATTTCACATTTAACCTTTCCTCTTGTAGGTAACAAATGAGCGAACCTCGGTGACGCCACCTGCTGATGAATCCACATCACAAGCCAATATTTTAAGCCCAGCAGAGTACCTCTCCCAAGGACCTACTACCAGTGCGTTCATTCCTCAAAACACACATCCTGTCCATCCTGTGGAAGAACCGCCTCCATCTGCAGGAAGAAACGAAGCAGTAGAAAACTCAACACCTTTGCCAGGACACTCCAAAGAGCAGCCTCCAAAAGCACAACCACAATCCAAAATCAACTGAACTTCTTTGGGATATAGCCTTGTGATGCAGAGACAATGTTATGGGGTGTAAAAGGTGACAGTTGACTTTGGACCAAAAATATTACGTTGACCTACAGGTATTCTACATTAGTGAGGAATTTGTTTTCTGAGGCGATAAAATCAATATGCTTTGCACTGCCACAGTAGATGTCTTGCCTTAGTCACGAACGGCCTGTAAGTCTCTGTACATAATGCTTGGAGGTCAGTGCTTATGAGGAGATCTACACATTACTGAGCATTTAATGCTTATAATCCAACAGCTGAGGTGCTTCAGCGTAATATACATGGGCCTTGACATTGCAATAGAGAAAGCATTGTTGCTTTGCACTCTGTATGTTATTTTTTCTTATCATACTTCCATATTTCTTGTGACCAACATCTACTCTGTATAAAATAAAATATGTAAAAGCCTGTTCTGTTAAACATATGCAGTTATGCATAAATACCAAGAGTGTAGTAGCTATTACAAACCATAAAAAGGTATTGATTTGCACTATATGATGTCTAGAACCATCTGCCTCTCAGCTTTGTGTATAAGTGACCTCTGTTTACATATGATGACACAATACAATATTCTGGTTGAGAATTTAGCCATTTGTATTTTTTATTAATTTAGATGGCAATATAAAAGACTGTAAAAACATGAAATGTGTTTAAAAACATCGATTCTTCAGATAAAATTGCTCAATTCAGAATAGCTCAGATGGGTGGAAAAAAATATTTTAGTGCTTTTGTGCTCCCCCCCCAAAAAACCTTTTCATTTGTTCACAAAACCTTTGTTTTTGGAGGGAATAGTACAAACATTTTGCAGAGGAAAAGTTTTTTGGGAGAACCCAAAAACGTAACTTTTTAATCACAATGTCCCTTGAGGTTTCCTATAACTTTATCATTCGTGAGCTCCAAAAATGACAAAAAAGGACCATAAATTAAGTCATGTTGCCCTATATTCCATGTCTTCCAACGCCACAAAGGGCAGTGGATTTAAAAAAAAAATCAAAAGCTGTCAAATAGTTAAGTCTAGTGCATGTTTATATAGAAAAGCAAATGAAAACCAGTGCAAAAACTAGATTTTAAACCCGTCTTCCGATAGGTGAAAAAAAGGCATGAAAAGTTAACTCAGTATATAGCTAGCTCATACTTCCATTAAAACAACAACAACAACAACAAAGTAACACGACGGAATGGAAAGACGAGTTTAGCTTGAACAGCCACTAGGATAGCTTTGTGTGTGTTTTTTAATACGTCGTGCTGTAAGTTACTATGAACACAGCATTCTATCATATGACGTCAGACGAAATGAAACAGAACACGCAAGCAACGAAGACGCTTTGATGTCAGTTTTGGAGCTTTTACAAACAGTACATCCTCATTTAGTTTCACCATATAATTTGTAGCTTTTGTAACAAACACTAGGGGGCACTGTCTTCTTAAATTACATAAATGCTGTGGTAATATACGTGTCGAGTCATTGTCTTGAGCATGAGGAAAATGTATTAGCGACTGCAATGGTGTCCTGATGATCTGATATACCTGAGAGCAGTCACTATCAATTAACAAACAGTATGTACAATAAAGTCTTATTTCCAGCTCTGCATCTCTTGAGTATGAGAATACAAAATATAACAGCCCGCGCTGTCTGAAAGAGATAATTTAAACACAAATGAGAGCTAAAGAGTATTTTTACAATCCTTATATAGTTCCTTAGAGTCATTCCTTCCTAAAAAATATTTTACAATTCAAAAAGTCTCTTTAAAAAGAACATTAAATCACTCATCCTACAGACAGAAAGATCATTTTTAAAAGAAATCCTGGTCTTCTGGATCCATGGGTTCTGGCTGAGGGGTGTAGCTGACAGGGGGATATGGGCAGACAGGTGGAGTACATATATCAGGACTGGGAATGTTATTTTGGGTCGGAGGACTGTTTCTCTCCAGCTCGTCGTCGCTATCGTCCTCTGCTCCTCTGTGCGACTGGGTGTCGCTGGAGCTGCTGTTAAAGAGCACGTTTTCAAAGTACTCCCCGCCAAACCCATACTGATTCTCATGATTCTGAAGCTCCTCTTGAGTGATGTGGCTGCCACTGCGTAGAAACTCAGCATACCTGAAAGAGGTAGAAGCTACCGGTGAGGAATATCATTACATAAAATGGGATACATACAGTGTTGAACCAAATTGAAATACCTATGCGGCGATCTGAGCCTCAACACAGTTTCCCATGCAGGAAAGCCAGGCCTGTTACACTGCTCCCGTAATTCATCCAAAGATGCTCTAGTGTGCCTCTCTCCCTGCTCTCTGTACTGCTCCTCAGTCAGTAGCTTGACCTTAGGCCGTTTCTTCCTCCTGAACAAGCCCGGGAATGAGTAAAAGAGACTGAAGGCAGAAAGTTAAAGTTAATATACATGCAAATGTTTATGATTATGATAGGTTCACTCATTCAGCATATGATTAGCTTTCAGTTTCCATCTTAGGATGATACTTGGGGCAACGTTTTGAGCAATTTTGCCAGGCATCTTTTTTAAGCAATGTCCTATAAAATGGGTAACAAATTTCTATCAAAATAATTTAGATCGGTCATGGGTCCTGTGTCTCACCTGTTTGCCAGTTGATGGCAACATTGCTCAAAACGTTGCCTTATGTATCATCAGCATTAGACTCCATTAGGACCCCACGACCACAACGAAAATCCAAATATACATTTTTTAGATTTTTTATTTAGAATATAGATTTTGCTAGACTTTGGCAAAACTACCTAATTTAGTTGACATTATGAATTCTTCTTAAACTACGGTCACACTAGACTTTAAGCATAATTTGACGTCACATTTGGTCTATTTTTAAAAAACAGAATTCAACATGTTATACATCTAAAATGAAAAAAAAAAAATTGCAATCCACTCCACTGTAGTGCAATGCTGCATTCCTACAGATTTGAAGTTTCATTCTTTTTATTCAGTGGATACGTCACGCTGTGACTTACCCATCTACTACTTCATATGAATGTGTCATATGAACTTGCAGGGCAGAGTTTACCAAACTTGAACTTTGGAGCGCAGCAAAATTTGCAGGAGCTTGTGTCTCCTACACATTCAGGTGAATGAAAGCCAATTGAATAAGGAATGTAGTGACACTAGTCCTTTTTAACCCTTACCACCTTCATTTTGGTGAGTAACCATAAATAGGCAATTGGGTGTGGAAAATACAAAGCCCTGTCCTAAAACTTTCTCTCCTGTTTTACAGTTTGTGGTGCTTTTCTTACCTGCAAATCCACGTCAGAAGGCTCCAGACCAAGAGCAAAAGGCTCCAAGTCAAGGGCAGAATCCTCCAGCACAGTAGGAACATGATCAGTACATAGCAGGCGGGGGGAAATGTGATCCCATAATACACCAAAACCACGCCCCCTACTTGCATACACCAGGTCATAAAGCTGAGGGTGCGTTTGTTGGTGATGGGGCCATGTTTATAGCACACAGCAAAGCTAAATAAGCCGGATATGAACACATAAACTGTAGAGAAAAAGAAAAGAGAAAATGTCAGCACCTCACCATTTTATGTTGTAAGGTAACAATAAAATAAGCACACCCAATTTATGTCAGACAGAAGCAGCCTGCCTGAGCTTGCCTGTCATAAACACCCTATAAAGCAACAGCAATAACACATACACACAACATTTTTAGATCTACTGTGATTGTTGCAAAAAGATTCCAACAGTCACAATAGATCTATATGTACTGAAGCAATCCAATGTCATGTTAAATATTGGGTGAACCATTCCTTAAAGGCGCCATAGAATGCATTGAGAGAATATTTTAAATTGTTGTCTGATATGTACATAGAAGGTATTTTTTCCCCCTTAGGTAAGGGGGAAAAAATGCCCAGAATACAACCCTAGAATTTGACCCTAGAATGAAACAGTCTGTTTTTACCTTATTTGGAAGGTTCATGAATAGTAATGAGGAGGTCTAATCTGATTGGCTGTTTCTCAGCGGTGCTCATTCCAGTAGCACGGGTATATGCAAATGTGGTGAGCGTAACTATTACGCCTCTAGACTGTTACCAAACAGTC
>JAUCMS010000153.1:15916852-15929981 GCA_032357445.1 Enteromius radiatus | reverse complement strand
GAGACTCACAGTATGTTATGTCCATGTACTGAACTCTTATTATTCAACCATGCCAAGCTAAATTCAGTTTTCCATTCAATGGCACCTTTAAAGGCAAGCTTTCACTTGCAAAAATGTGCACTGTGTGACGGAGTAACATCAATATTAAGTAGTGGATGTCATGTGGTATATTTGCCAAGATAAATACACTCACTGAATGCAAACATTATGGGCTATTGCTGCAACAAAGCAATGGATTGCTAAATACTCTATTATTATTATACAATCCAAAGAACAATAGTGAAAAAATTAAAATTAATAATACTGGTTAAATTAATTTACTGGGTCATTATAAAGCGATTTCTTCTTGTGTTTTGATTTCTTATAGTCAGTGTTGAAAATAGTTAATAGATAGAGACAGGTGTGTTAAAAAATACACTATATTCCAAGGTGCTCCAAGCTATTTGAAACCTTTTAATGAAATCAAAAAACTTCTCATCTGTCTAAAATCACTTTTTTAAAATCTATCCTAAAACGTATGGGCAGCAGCTAAAATGGGGGAAATGTATTAATATCTTTGTGAGCACATTAAGAGACGTGAAAAGAAGAGGGTCAAGAACTGAACCCTGGGGGACACCACACACAAGAGGGGCAAGTTACAGAGGACACAGAATTGCAAGGTTGACACAGAAAGTTTGATCTGTCAAGTACGATCTAATCCACTCCAGAGCGGAGCCCCTGATGCCCACCCACTGCTCGAGACGCGAGAGCAGGACTACATGGTCCACTACATCAAAAGCAGAAGTTAAATCAAAAAGGACCAAGATGACACTATCACCAGAATCAGTGGCTAAAAAGATTTCATTAAAAGTGCTGATTCCGTGAAAGACTTTAAGAATATTGTGCTCTTCCAGAAAAGCCATTAATTGACAATAAACAATCAGATAGCTCTTTTAGCTCTTAAAATGCTTTTTTGATTGAACATTGCCTTTAATGTTACAGCAGATCTAAGAAAAAACAAAGAAGAAGAAAAAAAACAAAGAGAAATAAAAGGGCCAAAAAAGCAGACATTCACTGGGGCTGTAATCCTCCCAGAGCCTTTTTGTTTTAGGCATAGAAATCAATGTTCCAGCAGCACTGCGGCTTCTTTGCCTTAATCTTAATATGCCTGTGGTTCTCGCATTCAAACACCGATGCATTTACATACTGCGAGTGCTTGAAGAGGGAAATTGATTTGGCAGAGAATAGAGTCTATTGAGCAGTCAAGAGGCAGTCATTTCAGCATTCAAAATACTTGGCCCTCATATTATGACACTATTGGTGCCAAGATATACGATACAAAAGGTGAATCTCAATCTGCTCTACACTGTTACTATGCGATGCTGGCATGTACTAATGCGAGCGCTTCAGCTGATGAAACATGCAGAGAGAGTGCAGAAGGATAATCTGTCTAAATGACAGAATGTACAGTAATTATTCTATTGTATAAAGAGCACGTCAAGCAAATTAACAGACAACACGTGGCATTCGACTGAAACGCAAAACTGTACAAAAGGTACATTTGAAAGACCATTTATTAACATTATCGAAGGCTTACTGTCTGATGCAATTAGCTGATGAGATGATTGCAAAGGAAAACAGGGCAAGATGGGTTGTAACAGAAAAAGGTTGCCTAGTTACCCAGTAACTCCATCCAGTGCTCAGTCACGATGTCATCCCATTCATTTAACACCCTCTGGATTCCCATGTAGGACAGACCAGAGCCAGCGCCCAACAACACCAGGAACAGCCCTCGCTGGGGGGGGGGAACAGAGCCTTAGTGAATGTTTTTGACCTTCTGACCTGCCCCCAAACTGTGAGCTGTCAATCATTCTGTAATTGATTGCACAGCCCTGTTTTTCTTTTTAAATAAATCCTTACAATGATGTACATGCCTCAGGACGTTTGCGTTGAGGAGCGAGTCTCCACCTCGCTTTATATTTAATCTCATCAGCAGAGACAATGCCAGCATTGACAAGCTTAAATATGACTCATACAACATGATTGATCAGTGTGAGGAAACATGCAATGCTGTGTAATCATGATGGTGATAAAGGTTGTGACAGAAGCATTACACACCGTTGGTACGAAGTTCCGGAGCACGAGCGCAAGGAAAACAAATGTGCCAATGACTCCTAGTGTAACTCCAGTGGTGTAGAAAAACAGTGAGCTCCTGGAAAACAAGGCATTTCAGCCACAAATTAATTAAATAACTATTTGCATTGAACATAGCTGTCAAGCTTCAAAAAAGCACTGTAAAAGCTACACACATGACTTGTGTAACATATTTATATAATGTTTTTTGCATAAGAAAAAAATATCACTGCAATTTAGCTTGTTGTTCAAATATTCCCTAGTTACGACACATATGAAAACCACTGCCTTTTTCATCAGATCATGTGTGAAATCAATGTTAATGTAGGTTCACGACTTTTACAAAACTACAAAAACTATTTCATAGACAGAGCTTATCTTAAACCAGGATTAGGTCATAGTTCAATTAGGACATTTAAGTCATTTTATAAACACGCCTTAGAAAAAAACAAGACAAAATAGAGGCACTGACATGTTTAAGGATTAGTTGGTGCAAGTTTCTTTCAGTTGAAAAATCGCAGATTTACATTTTAGTCTAGGACTAGAACTTATCTCTGAAACCGGGGGCAGAAATGTCAACGTATGGAAACAATTAGGTAATATTATTCAAGAACTAAATGTATTTCACACTTTCTGAGCCATTACATGGGGCTTCCATATGTTCATGATTATTGGATAAGGTTTCAGATAATCAGAGAAAGCTATTTCTGCCGGTTATAATATTTTATAGCTTGACAAGAAAAAAAGAAAGAAATTACATTAATTGCAGAAATTTCCATTACATTTCTGGTTCGAAAAACAAATGAAATGGCTATGAATTCAAATAATTTTGACCCTATTTTTAGTCATTTAATTGTTAGGCTGTTTACTTATTTTAAAGCTTGTTTTAAAAGTGTATATATATCTTAACCCATCTTGCAGTCTTCTTTGAAGTGTGCAGCCCCATGTTTGAGAGCCACTTTAAAAAAGGCTTTATAAATTTTAAATCATGTACTGGACTGAATATCCCTTTATACAGACAGCACAAGCAGGCATTAAATGATACCCAAAATGTAACTTCATAAGGCTAGAACGCACCAAAAAAAAGGTACACTGACCAATTTTACCATGCTTTTACAGTTTTTTTTACTTATTGACAGATGATCTCTACCCAAAAAGCTGCACAAGGATTCTTCGATTTTTAGGTTAAAAATATTAAATATATAGTGTCATTTTTATATTAAACTACTTTATCTTATCCCAGTTTAAGGTGGTGTAATTAGTCTGCAACAAATAAAAAAACACCTTGATCAGAATTAAATCTGACACTCTACTGCAGATAATCTCTAGATGAGAACATCTAAACTACAGCTAAATTGCCACTTACCTGCATATGCTTCCCGCTCCGAAAAACAGCACCAGCCCACACACAAAAAGCAGGAAGCACATTCTGTTTAACCCTGTAAAAGAACATAAACAATCATGATTCATTGCCAAACTACTCTTTTTAAAAATAAGAGTAGTGTGATTTTCTGGCTCACTTTTGTTGGAGACGTGTAGTGTATACTCAGTATTGCTTCTAGGCGACTTGGTCATGAAGCAGACATCTTTATCAACCAGAGGAATGTCCAAAGACTTCTCCCTTTGGATAGTGGAAGGCCAGTAGTGTTCAACAAAGCAGTTAATAACAGTCAGAAGATCATCCGGATGATGGCAATTTCCCGTCTCCATTGGGAACACGACAAAGACGTCCAAATCACTCGTCACATTTACCTGTGAACAACATGATGTGTCTTGTCAGCATTCGATTTAGAGTTAGTTAACCCAAATTCTTTTTTTGGTCATTATTTACTCACCCTATGCTGTTCCAATTAAAAAACACTACATTAGGAGCAAACAATATTACAGCAGGATGTAATATTACCTTGAAGGTGGACCAGATGTCCTTCCATTTGATTACTGTACCAGGGCTGTAACAGAAGCACCGACTCCCAGAATACTCGTGGGCACTTTCTCCTTTCACATAGGTGCAATCTGTCAGAATCAAGAAAGGATCAGAGCTACTTCTCTTCTTTGATTTAACAATCCATTACCATCCATTTTCTTCTTTTCTAAGTCTAAAACAGTGCAAAAGCATCCCAGAAAAAGACCAACTGGCTCCAGAAGAGCTTCTGCCCCCAGACTAAATTCATCCTAATCACTGTACTAATACAACTGCAGCATCCTCACTTTCTAAAAACCTGAAATGCTCATGCGTGGTTGCATCTGTCAAACAGTATTACTAACACAATTTATGCTGTTCATGCAGGAGATTTGATCGCAAACATACAAAATAAAACAGTACATCTAAAAATGCATCAAATATTTTATTTCCAATATCTATTTGTGGACTTTGTGTAGATAAATATGGCCATCTTAAACCGTGACTGTTTGGATTTATATCAAATGGTAACACTAAGAGTATGCTTATAACATAAATGTTAATAAGCACAGTAAAAGCATTGTTCATTGTTTCAACATTTATTATCGGTTATCGTTAGTTAATGCACTGAATGAACATGAATGAAGGTATAAGCTTAATATTTAAAAAGTATACTGGACATTTTCATGGTATTTATTTTTGTAATACATTTCAGCACTTTACTTGGAGTGTTATGTTTGTTTTCATTTAGTATTCATTGTAAAAAGTATATGTTGATTAACTGGTTCTCGGCCAGTGCAATCCAACTGGTAAAATCCAGTATTAGTTGACCTCTAGTTATATACCCCACAAAATGTAACTTGTCAGTTCTGCTTAATTGGAATGACTTCACTGTTTTATACTGTTCCTAATACGATCTAATAATAATAAAATGTAATTGGTTGTGCACATTCATTTAATGCATAAACACTTCTCACACTGTTTTCATCATGGACATAAACTTGAACTACAGGGTCAAAAATAAGGCCTTATACACTGCCCTTCAAAAGTTTGGAAACACCCCTGGCAAAGTATGGTTTTGGATGATATCTACATAAATCCTTATAATTTTTTGGTGCGAATGCATTAAAGTAACTTGACATTATCACTGAAGACCACCAATAATCATGTTCATTTTGATTTCATAATAATGGCAATATATATGTCAAAGTCAGATATGCCCCTTCACCAGCTGTGATGTCTGTTTACTGGTTTAAACTTGGCCCAGGTTTTAAAAGATTTTTTGGGTCAACACACCTTTATAGCTTCAACAATGTTTGAATAAACTGACAGCTCGAATGTCCAGATTATGCTAATGGTGGATATTTTGATTAATTGAATTTTTTGATTCTTGAGTATTTTCTGCATATAAACGTTTTATGTAATAGAATATGTTTTTGCAATTTGTATTGTCCCTTATCAGTGCAAAATTATCTCAAATTAAAAAGGATTCATGGCAATATTGTCCAAAACCCCACTTTTTTAAGGCGTTTCCAAATTTTGGAGGGCAGTGTAAGTCACAACTAAAAAAAATTGGAACTGAAGAACCTGAAACAGCAAATGAATGAATGTGACTGAATGAGTCTTTACAGATGCTCAGAAATTATTATCAGAGAAATTGCAGACAATCCTAAGGTAAGATAAGAACAGGTTACAAGGACTATGATAAGATTACATATACACACAGACAAACCAGTTATGTTTGGTTATTGTTGTTTGGACGCTGAAAATCTCAGATGATGTAATTCAAGTTTATTTTACTGATTTAAAAAAACGGAAAAACCAGATACCGCCTTATGTTTTCTTATAGCCTAGTGAAAAGTAGCCTATACTTTTGTTCAAAACTTAATAATAGAAAATATAAACATGACTTTATAAACATTCTTAAAAGTATGTCGCTATCTAGAAAGCATTACGGGTATAAAAAAAAGTATAAGTAGAGACCTCCCTAGGTTTTGACATAGGCTAAAGCATTTAACTTGTGTCCAGCTCACATAATTCACAACACAAATAAAATGTACTTTAACGGCATTCCGTGATTCTATATAAAAACTCACAGATAAAGGTATTTCCAATTAAGTTAGACCTTTAACGTTACGCAACATAATGTTTTGTAATGTTAGTGTTATTTGTTTATGCTGCAATCTGTTTAGCATATTACTCAAATCATTTACCTGCGTATGAATAGTCTTTGTTTCCTTCTGTACTTTGCCAGGAAGCACACAAAAGAGTAAAAATGGGTATAAAAGCAGCTAACTTTCCCATGTTTTGTGGCTTATTGTGTTAAATGGATGAATTTGACAAATACAGCAGGTTAATGATTGGTCGGCTAAGCTAACATGGGCTAAGCTAATGTTTTCGGTTTCAAATTCGGTGGGCTTCGTGTAACCCAGACCAGACTATCCGTTTCAGAGCGCATGATGGGTCCCGATATTTAATTTACTCATTTGTCAATTATAATTTATCATAAATGACAAAGATGTCGTTCGCACACATCAAAAACCACATTAAAACACATTAAAAGTAATTTCAAAGTTAAGTTACAGACTTAATGGAGCCTATTTGGACGTTAGTGTTCGATTAGTCAGGTCTTAATCCGTAATCAAAGGTTTAAAAGTAAACAATAGGCTATTTTTAATAGATTTATGTGCTATTATAGTTTTAATAGTATTTGCCATATTTTGAACATTTAATACTTTTTTTAAATTTATCATACCTTTTAGTAGTTTTGTTGTAAATTCAACAAATTCATATTTGTTTAATTTATTTTTTATATCACTCTTCCTAGTAAATTTACTGCTTTAAATGTTAATATTCAGATAACTTTTCAAGATTTCTAATAAATATCAAATTAACAAAAATGTTTTCATAGTTTTAGCTTTAGTTATCAAGTTTAGAATACAACTTTGTACTTCTTACTGCAAAGTATACACTATACATAACACATTTTTAATTATATTTATGTTTAAATAAAAAAAGCAAGAAAAATCTGTTCTGATAATAATAGTATTTTAATATTACATCTATTTGTTCACAACACTCTAAATGGAAGAAGGCCGAGCATCTCGCATTCTCTGTCTGTAAAAATCTTAAAAATCATGAAAATTTCTATATTAAATATACATTCTTTTAGTTATGCTCATGTCTAATGCATTCATTTGAAGTGCAGTCTCTGTGAAATAATTACAAAAATCAAAATACAGGAGTTCTTTCATTCCCAAATATAACTTGTATAAAAAACTTTAGCTATCTGCAATTTTAAGCAATCTTAAAATGTCTTGAAGCAAATGCAAAGATAAGCTGTGGGAAGAAAAACGTTAAACCAAAATCTAGAGGAGACCAGATGAAAATGTCATCTCTGTGCAGTCTTCGCCCTTTGAAATGGAAGGGGGATTTTTGTGGTGGGCGTAGACACAGCAGGCGGCTGCTTTCTCATTTCTCTAGGATGCAGAGACAACAGCGGCTTTTCCTGACAGGCACACCCACGCCAGGCTGAGACCCACTGTCACTTACGCTTGCATAGAGTCAGCAAGCATCTGACTAATGCAGATGCTGTCATTTTGGTTTCTAGGAAGAATTCTAACCTCGTTGCCCCAGAAAGAGAGCATTTCTTCATGCAGTCAACCTGTTAAATGACAAAAATGACCAAATTTCAGTCATGTTGCTGCTTCCACTCAACAATAATGTTAAGCTCTAATGAGGCTTATATCTTCAGTTGCTATAGCAGACTGTCACAAGGTTATGTCCCACAGGGGAAAGTATTAAGAAAAAAAAGTGTTGGTTAGAGGAAGGCTTTGTGGGTTTTTTTAAGGTACAGAAAGTCCCTTTTTTGACACAGAGTCAGTTAAAGGCCTTTTAACAAAATAACTCAACTGGTTTCATGACCGTATGGCGCTGGTTCAGAATAAATAAGATGCATAAATAGATTATTTTAGCATGATCTTATATATATTCATATTCATTTACTATACTGTATATATAGATATATATATTCTAAATGAATTGTTAATATGTGTTAAAAGAATAGTTCAGACAGAAATAGCATATGCTGAAAATGTACTCACCTTGAGGCCATCCAAGATGAAGATGAGTTTGTTTCTTCATCAGAACAGATTTGGAGAAATAACATTGCATAACCTGATCACCAAAGGATGAATGGGTGCCGTCGGAATGAGGGTTCAAACAGCTCATAAAAACATCACAATGATCCACAAACAATCCACATTAGTCCAGAGCAGTGAAAAAGAGCAAGAAACAAATCCAACATTAAAAACTTGCAACTGTGGCTTATAGTCCACAATCCATAATAGGCTAATGCTTTTTTCATTGAAGAAGTCTATCCACTGTTGTCCTCTCACATCAAAAACCACTGTCACATGTTTAGAACTATTTCAAATTGCTTTCACTTCGTCTTGTTATTTACATACTTGGTATGTGTATATTTCTCCACTGATTCAGATGAGATGGCATTTCACTGGAGAAAGCAACTTAAAGAGGATTTGTATTTTAATTGGAAGCAATGGTTTGAAGCAAAAAAAGTCAATAAATATCTGCTTGTGATAAAAAATGTCTGTTTATTACAAGCATGCAGCTGCAACAAGAGTCATTGTTAACTGAAGGACTGGATTTGTGTGGATTACTTGTATTATTGTTTTTATCAGCTGTCTGAACTCTCATTATGACACTAAAGCAATGCAAAACATTTTTCAAATCTGTGAAGAAGCAAACTTATCTACATCATGAAAAACAATTTCAGCAGCAGCAACTGTAAACAAGCATGAACAAACACTAAGACTTTGTTTTGCTCTTGTTTCTTAATTCTCCTTATTTTATGTCACAGAATGAGACACGAGTTTCAAAATGAGACACAAGTTTCATCATAACAACTGCGGTCAACTTCAAAAAGAGGTTTTGGCAAAAAACGCATTCCATGGACGAACGCCTCCCCAAAACAGAGAAGGACTTCTGAGCTTGTGATTAGTGGGCTAAAATCTGACACCCACAGAGCTGGGCCTTATGTTGGTGCACTTAAGCCCGTCCTACACCCGGGATGGCTGGAGGACTTTGAAGGCAAAAAAGGCCTTAGAGCTTTCACGAGTCTTTCTGTCCCATGAAAGTGCTCTTGTTGGTGACCTTTTTCTTGATCTTTCTGTTCCTTTGTTGTCGTGAGTATTCAAGAGGTGCAGGTCACATGTTCCTCTTGTAATAGCCACATATTTGTGATGTTGTGATCTGTGTTTTTGCGAGTCAGAAGATTGGCAGTTTTTTCTTACACTTGCTTATGCTTTTTTTCCCATTTGGTTTCCAAAAGGAGGATAGGTTGGTAGGCTGCTGCTAGGCTGCACAGAGCAAGAGCGGTGATTGACATGAGCAGAGAGCTGAAAAAAATCAGTCGAGGCTCAGTCTTTCTGTAGGTAGGCGGATGAGTGGGGTGAACCAATCCTCAGCAGAGCTTGTTTTTAATTGCCGTCTGCTAAACATCAAACGTGAAAAAAACAGACGATTCCATCTTAAGATACAGGGTGTTTTGGAAAATATGTTACGCTGTGTGATTTCATCTAGTGCTTTATGCTGAACATATTGCAAGTTATTATATTCCTGAGATGCTCGCTGTCTCGGGTCATTAAAAACTCTTGTTTGCTTTGTTGTCAGAAATGTAAGTAGTGCAGATGCTGAGGAGGAGTTTTTACTTGAGGGAACGGTTGAATGTTTTAATGCTTTTCTTTGTGGTTACTGTTGTTTATTTTAATTAAAGTTCATCCAAAAATGAGAATACTGTCATAATTTTCTCTGGCGTATGGTGATACTGGTTCCATGGAGCACAAATGGAGATTTTTTTGAAGAATGTTTATGCAGCTCAACGACAAAGTTCAAAGGGATCATGAATGTAATATAAAAATGTTCATTATAATAGTCCATACTTTTGGTCGTACATGCTCTTTTTTTTTTTTTTGCAAGCGCAAAACTATTGATGTTTTGCTGTTGTGTTGAACCAAAGATCATTTGTAATAATCACATTTTGCCCATAATAAAACGAAACAAATTCTAAAATAAACTATATAACAAAAATATGAGTAAATCTGGGGGAGTTGGAAAATTTCCAAAAAAAAGAGGAGTGCTCCTTTAAAGAGAAACTTTCAGTTTAAATATTTCACAATATTGTTTTACATTATTTTAGTCACAAACATTAGAGACTTATATAAAAAACATAAAAAAAAATTGTGAACGGTAAAATAATTTTAAACTGCCATCAGTTTAACCGTTTTGGAATCCACTCAGCCGTTCTCCGGGTCTAGCAATAGTCAAAAATGACCAAAGAGTTTCGATATTTTATCCTATTTAAAACTTGACCCTTCTGTAGTTATAGCGTGTACTAAGAAATATAAAAGCAAATAAAAAAAAAACTTTGTGATTTTCTAGGCTGATATGATTGGGAACTATACTCCCATTCGTTATAACGAAGAAAGTTTTGCTGCCGTTACACGACCGCAGCAGGCGCAGTGATATCACGCAGTACCTGTGGAAAATAGTCCCCAGCTTGCAAGACACGCTCCGTGTGCAAGCAAGAGGATCTGCTGTTTTCAGGTGCTACCTGATAATCACTGCACCTGCGGCGGCCATGGTACGGTAGTAACCTTACTTTATTACTCTTTGGTCATTTTTGGGCACGTTGCTACTGGTCTAATTGGATTCAATGATCTATGCTAAGCTATGCTAAAAGTGCCATCGTCAGAACCGGAGATCGACTGAATAGATTTTGTTTACATAAATATATGAGTGTACTGTTTATATTTATTATGGATTTATAAATACACACACATTAATGTATTTATTTAAGCAAAAGTGTTGTTTATGTATTAAAAATATTTAAATATAAGTTATATGATTATAAATATGCATTTAAATACATGTAAATATTTTCAAAATAAATATATGTATGTGTGTGTGTTTTTACATATACATAATAAATATTCACAGTACACATACATGTATTATGTAAATCAAAACTTTATTTTGATTTACACATTTATCGTTTGACAGCTCTAATATATATATATATATATATATATATATATATATATATATTATAGAATAGGGATTAAACCATGATTCTTTTAATTCTTTTATAACATTATGTCTCTCCTGTAACTTTTGATCAGTTTAATCCCTTCATCATCAAGCATGAATCGTTTGTCCTTAAACATTAGACCTTTCTTTTAATCTCTTTTGCATTTTTATTTCTGTTTTGGGGATTGTGACCCATGTAACCAGGCATTTTTCTTATACAATGCTTTGTTTTTCACCTCCCATCACATAATGATCCAAACAACTAGGTTGGAGAGGTGTCAGAACCGTATGACCCTCGATTAATCCTTTTATTTTCATTTTCTCTATTTAAGGTTGCACGTTGATTGGTTGTATCATTCCTCATTAGCCATGCTGTGCAGAAAATGGATGGAAGGGTGGGCGGCAATCAAACTCTGCTAGTGGTAGAAGCCCCGCCCACACAGCCAGGTCCACCAGGGGCCCAGAGATGTGATTACAGTTCATTAACGTGGTGTGTGTACAGGGGGTGGGAAGGACACTGGTCATTATTGTGTTCAAATGTAGGTGGTGCCCTGAAACACACAGGAAGACGTGGGCAGCACACACACCCATGCTGCAGCCCTTAAGTCCTTTGTGAGGAATATTGGATGCAGAGTTTGACTCTAGGGAGTTGGCAGTGCATAATTACTTGGACGTGGAGACAGAAATTTGTGTTTGGTTGCAGTGGCACTTTGCATTGACAGGGCTATTTGGAGGACTAGCTCATATTCTAAATTCAGCCAGCAGTATTTAAGCACCTACAAATTAACCACAGGTGTAATTCACTAGGCTTCGAGTATACGTTCATACACGATGGGATTTGTTTATAGTACATCTGATTCTTCAAGCATATATAGACACATTTACAATAGAACGAAACCATTAATGAATGTTGTAAGCAAATTAGCTCAAACAACACATCAAATCAGAATCAATTAAGATTCTGGGAATTTGCACAGAATCGCTGTTTTACGGCGGATCACCGAGTCGGTCTGCGATTCACTGAACGAGCTGTATAACATCAACTCTGTGCTGGATATTAAAATCTAAATTATAGTGTAAACACTATTAATAAGCACAGCAACAATATCTTTATTAACTTGTAAGCACAAATATGAAATTTGACTTAGCGATATTTGAATGTTCAGACCAGACAATCTCAACAACTTTCCATCATGTTTGGCATGGTGCTGGCCAAAAGAGTGATGTTAATGGAATGGAAATCTACGACCCCTCCAAATTTTTTCAAATGGTTAGCAGAAATGGTTTCCATTTTTCCCTTAAGCTGGAAAAGCTACGTTATTCCAGAGCGGGCAGATTAAAGATGTTCGACAAAATCTGGGGCCCCCTTCTCAGGTGTATATTTTAAAGATGTCCTTACTGCTAAGGTGCTATGTCATGGGATGTGTTCTTCTCTTCGTTCTTTCTGTTTTCTTTACATTTCCCTTTTTCCGGCTGAAAATTTGTTAATTTTTTGTTTTGTTTCATATATATATAAAATGTTATGGGATGTCTTGTTTGGAAAAGAAAAAAGTTATTACAAATAAAGTACAAAAAACTTGTAAGCACAAAACAGAAGATACAATTACTCTCTCAGGAAGAGATAAAGTGAGGAAAGAGTGAGTTTAAGAGAATGAAAATGTGAAATCCCAATTTTACAGCAATATGTGCTATTGCATTGACTTGAACAACCATCAGTAAAAAGATTCATTCTCGCAATGAGTTTGTCAATGAGGTTAACATTTATATCAATTTCACCAGTTCAACCTGAATCTGGAGGTTTGTACGTTTGTACTTGTGTTTCCTTGTGCTACAGGGCTCCTTCTGTGGTCCTTGTCTTGGAAGGCCGATGATTGGGCGGTGGCTGAAGGAGAAGTCTATAGCCTGTTTTCCCATGCCTTCTGATGTTCCTTCACTTTTATACCTTGCTATACACTTGAAACAAAGAGGAAAAACACATTCATTTGAAAGATGAGCTCTTTTATATCAAAA
>JAUCMS010000153.1:15897978-15916752 GCA_032357445.1 Enteromius radiatus | reverse complement strand
TTTCGACTTTAAATCTCGTAATATTATGACTTTATTCTCGTAGTTTCGACTTTAAATCTCGTAATATTATGACTTTAATCTCGTAGTTTTAGATTTAATAAATTTTTTTGGTGGCACTAAAACACTGTCGTACTACGGAAACTAGCTGTAATAAAATTAAACTTTTTTTAAATTTTAATTTGATTTCAAATTTTAGTTGTAGTTAACCCTGCAAAAAAGTTTAAGTTTAAGATTTAAAAATGGGGGGTAAAAATGTGCTTAATTGTCTTTTTTTTTTTTTTACGCTGCAATGCAAAAAATGTATACCATACGTCCTATAGAAATTTCTTCTTTTGAAGAATTTTTTTCTTGTAAGCTGACAAGCATAAGTAGGTTTATCTGCTCCACGCTCTGATGCAGTGAACATAGCCATCATAAAAGCAAAGCTACCTTGATGTGTGACAAGAGTTCCCTGGGGCAAAGCACTCTGGGAGCCATCTGTGTTCAAACTGCAAGGATTACATTGCTCAATCCCCGTAGCAAATAAGGGAATTAGGGTAAAATTTAATCATATACCAAATTATAGTCACTGACACTATATTACAGCCCCCCATGAGCTCTGTGTGAATGCAGCTCAGACTGATTGACTTAATCTCATTCCTCAACCTGATTTCGTGATCATGGTGTCTCCCTTGCTTGGTATTCAGTCTCATTTCCGTTGGATTTTCCTGTGAGCATTTCACATTTAGGTTCTCAAGTTCTTACGGTCCTTTCACCAGGACTGTCAGGATGTCACTTGCTTCATTTATTCATTAAGATAGGCTTGTAATGCTTTCATGTGATTCCCTGTCTTGAACCCAGTGTGGAGTCAAGAGCGCTGTTGAACCGGTTTCATGCGAGTTATTGATCTTGCATAGATTTTTGTGGCCAGTCATTTTGATACTCTCAGTTCTTTTTTTCAGATACTGTATTTCTCATTGCAGGAGCCATATTATGTTCAGTATTTATTCTCAAAGTCATATTGAATTAAATGAGTTGGCACATGTTTTTGTCTTATTTGTTGTCTGTTGGCACATTTCCCTGTTCCTCCTAAGATATTAAGTTATTTTTAAATGGCACTCTGCCGAGGCCCAGACTGAAACACTTGCTTTTTGGAAACATACTGTTAAATGTAATTTGTTTAAAAATAGATACTGTATCACGACCGTGTACCAGTGTACACGAATAGGCACAAATAGAGGACACTGTTTCCACTTTGAGAGCAACAGGAGATAACCCAAAAGTTACCACCCCAGTGATAGCTTTTGTACCTTTTTTCTCGGAGAGTCAGAGTGGAAATGTTCAAAGCCAGATCCTAAGAAATAGATACTTATATTTCAAAACTGTTAAAAACTGACTCAACTTTTGAAATTATTTACCAAGTACTTTACTTGTTGAGGCACTTCAAGGGTTGATACCAGACATCCGTTCACAGTCCCTCTTCCTCTTTGCTCTTCATACAGGTCAATGATTCTCCAGCATATATACAACTGTGTATGTGAGTGTGTGGCTCAGGGGTCACAGCACTCCACTCCACGTCCCACGCCAAACTTGTTTTTTTAGAATTCTCCTTTCAGTTCCCTTCTTACAAATATATATACACCCATTCATGAACAAACACACACAATAAACATTTACTCTCTTACACAGGAAGTTTGGGCTCTATTTAAACTGTCAAGAGGGGACATGCTTAAAAAAAAAGTCCTCGAAATGTTTCAGGATATCTGGGTACTTTATCTCAAATCTCAGATCCTCTGTTCAGTCGTTTTCAGGTTTGACTCTTCAATTAGCCAGAAAAGTCCACGGCTAAATACTGTGTTAAAACGAATGCATTTGTTCTAAAAGAAACAGTTGAAAGTTTGTAAAAGGTAGTTTAAGGTAGCACAAAGTTGAAACAACAGATATTTTACAGTGAAATTATCATTTATTTGGTAAATTCAGCAAAAAACATATTACAATTTAAAATAACTCTAACACTTAAATATATTTTAAAATGTATCAAATATATTAAAATGTAATGAATTTTCTACATCACTCTTGTCTTCAGTGTCAAATGATCCTTCAAAAATCTGCTCAGAAAAAAAAAAGATGGATTCTTTGATAAATAGAATTTTTATTGCAACTTTATAAACATCTTTATTGTCACTTGTGATCAATTTGATTGACCCTTGCTGAAAAAACATTAATTTATTTATTTTTATTGATGTTGATGAGATAATCCAAGGGTTTTGTCCATTACCGTTAAGAAATTTTAAAGGATGCATGTCATCGAGGTTTCATTAAAGAATCCTATCGATGACCCTATGTTTTCTATACAGCTGCAAAACCAACTGATTGGCCTTATTTCCTGTCGATCAAACAGGCCTTTCTTGTCTAAATAAGTGTTTTTTTACCTAGAATAAGTTATAAAGTGCAGCAGACTATTCAGAGAGTCAATACAGCCTGGCTACAAGTGACTAACAGGAATTATACGACTGAATCTTTTTAATTTTTAATTGCATAAGGAAAGTCCACAGCGTCAGAGGGTTCAGTCAAGCGTCAGAAGCCTATCTTCGGAAAATAATTTTCACCAAAGTGAGCGATGACCTCTGACTCCATACTGGAGCCATGGGAAAGTTTGCTGGGAAAGCTTGGACAGACACAGCCAGACGGTTCCAAGTCCCTATCTTTGGATGCCAGATACCCCCCACCCACACTAAAACACACCCAAGCGCTAGAAATCAGCCCACGCTCGCGCACACATGCTCTTTCGCAGATACATTCACACACAAAAACACAGATGTGCGCAGCTCACCCACCCACACGCACTCCCAAACACTCGAACATATAAATACCTGCCCACACTCGCACACGTTTGCGAAGATACGCGAAGACACAAAGTTAGCTCGAATGAATTTCCACATTCGGCTGCTTCCCTGCATGCATGCGTCTCATCCTTGCTTCACCCTCTCACACGTGCATGCACAAATTCACACACTCTCTGCCTCCCTCACACACATACTTAGAAGAAATGGTGAGATTTTTGGTTGTCTTTGTTCGTGTCTACCTCTGTAGACATTCTCTCTCCCTCTTGCTCTTCCTCTTCTCAAATGCACCCTAATGAGTCCAGAATTCAGTGTTTATATGTGTGTGTGTGTGTGTGAGCGTGGGCGTCATGGTGTGGAGGGGGAGGTCTTAGATGCTGAATAACAGTAGTGTGTTTCTGGCAGCTGTGTGTGAATGCGACCGAGTGCAGTGCTGTGTGGGCGTCCTCAGCTCGGCGGCCATGCAGAGACTGTCGGGCTCAGACCGGGCCTTGTGGCTTGTAGCCACCACACTAATTGGGTAGAGTTGAAGTATATGTTTTCCACAGCCTGAAATACATCGGCAGTAAATGTCTGAAGTCCCCGCAATGCTCAGTTCACACAGAGTGTTGTGTTACGGGAGATCTGAAGTTTTACCTAACTTATTTTGAATATCGTAAGTAAGCCATTTATGATGACTTTTGATTCATTAGTAGCTTTAGGTAAATAATTAAAAGACGTAAAGTAAATGATAAAACTATTTGTGCTAGAAATCAGTACTTTTATGAAATTTGATAACAAATTGCACGGCTAATAGGAACGTTCTTAACACTTTGGCTAATATTCTGGCAAAGGTTCTCTCCAACTTATAAATAAACTTTCATTCAGTAACATTCATAAAACATTAGTTCAAAGTTGTCTGGTCTTTAATAGCTCATCTCAACCTAACCCTAACCCTAACCCTCTTGACGAAAATGTACCCTTGAGAACCTTGTAGCAAGACACAAAATATGTACCAATAAGTACATACGCCACTGCATGTAACAAGCTTGTTCAGTAGCTTACATAGAATTGGACTCAGAATGTGAAAAACAGTGAAAAACATAGAAAGTGAGAAAGCAAAAAAACAAGCTAAAGGGCAAATGTGTTTTTACATCACATTCACTTTTGGTTATACTACCAGGTAGATTTAAATCTACTGCAGATCTGCAAATAATCTTGAGTACCCAGGCCCTAAGACTTAGAACTAAAAGTCTGGAATACATGGTAGAGTTCATTGGCGAAGGCCTGCCCATGAAGCCGTTTGACTGACATGGAAAAAAACTTTTTTTCATTAGTACGTTTCGGGACATAAAAATTTCGGCACGAAAACAGACCGGTGTGTAAAACTCTAGGACGTATTTTAAAGATTCTATGCCGTGAATTTTAAATATTTCACATTCTTTTTAAAATCCAGTATTTAGTTGATTCTGATACAGCTTTCTTAACTGATACACAACAGCTTTCTTCTTTTACGAGGTGGTCTGGCATCACAGCATATTTGTTTCCAGGCATAACATTAAAAAATGCAACACACGTCTCCCAGAAATCCTGTATAATTTAACCAATCTGACGACACCTTCGAAACTCCTGAAGTGTTTCCACTTTTGTGTTCCATATGCATCAGACGTTAAGCCTTCTCATGGGCATGTGGTGGCACATACAAAACAAACGTCACATAAAATGTACTATATGTACATTCTTCTGTTTCGTGGAAAAACAAGCAAACACTCTTTTAGCATAAATCAGTGGACATTTTACACTGAATAGCTATGTAATATTGAGTAAGCTATGTATTTTCACATTTCACAATTCTACTAATTATAGCAACTAAGTTAACTCTTAAACAGGTCAGGTAGGTTAACACTGTAAGTTGCATGCAAAGTTACTTAAAGTCAGAAAACTTTTTTTTGTTGATGTTAGCAAAGAGCTTGGTAAAACAGGTAAAACAACTGGAAGTGCATGAAACCAGAAGCTGTGCACATTCGAGTTACAAATGGCCGCTCTTACAATAAAAATAAGGTGGATGGAACGCATTTTGATGTGAATTTGGCCTTACAGGTACAACGTAATTTGATTTCAATATTTTGAAACTCCTCAGTGGAATGATTTGATGCATATTTCAATCTCACAACAAGATTTCTCCTATGATTGAATCAGAACATAGCTCTGTCGCAGTCATAAACAGATAAAAAGATTTGAATGAGAATGAAGCAATAAGTCACGAGAGGCCGTAAGGGATTGGGCACGACGTGAAGCAGTGCAGTGTGTGCAAAACTACAGCAATATGAAGAAAAAAAAATGCGTCAGTAGTCTAGCTGCAATTAATAATGATGATAATTGGAATAAATAATTTGTACACAAGCCAACAAAGTTCAAAACAAGAGCTTAAACCAGTCAATCTGGTCTGGTAGTTGGTTGCTAAGTTCCTTTATGAACAGCGTACTGCAGTAATGCTGGATGTTTATAAAAAATAAATGAACTATAGTGATTTTATCTGTTTGCCATGATGATGTTTAATGTCCTCTACAACTGTCATCCCATTTAGCCAATTGTTAGCCACCAGCTATGTGAAAATATCTATGTTAACTACACACCATATTTTAGTCATTTATCAAAACTGACTTGAGGGCGATGGAAGCAAAAGTACTAAAATGCTCATTTGTTTCCAGTTTTTGGCCTACAGACATCTTGCCTGTAGCGTTGTAGTGTTGTGGAACTGTACCTATACTCCCCCATCAAAACTCAGTAGGTTACAAGAAACCACTTAAGATGTTTTGCTTGAATTGCATTGAATGTTGATGGATATAATACTAGACTGAACTAATCCAAACAAAAGTCTATGCATTCCACGCAGATCTGTTCTAAAGGGGAAGACTAATAAGGGTTTCAAGCTGCAACAAGTACAAACCTACAGTGTCACAGAATTTGTCCATATGACTTGTGTGCTATCAAATATTATGAAGCTATAGGCTATAGCTTTGTTTGAGGAATAAACTATAAGCCATATTGAAAATATGGCATCTGCCTCTGGTTGGCATGCTCATGTTTATTAGTGAACAAATTGATTCTTCACAGTGAATCAGTTGAACCTGTACATAAAAACTTTTTAAATGGTTCATTCACAATCGATCAATCTGTTTAGTTCGACAGAGAGAGTTGTGATCCAAGTGATTATCAGATTAAATTTCAGTCTGTTCCTCACACAAAGCCATCAAACGACTTGGAGACATGGAATATACTGGCTATATATAAGCTTCAATCATATTCATTTGCTATTTATTTTACATACCACTACCTCAGCTGTGTGTTACAGGCTCTGGAAGTCTGAATTTAGTTAGACTAATTAATTCATCTTTAGATCTAATGCATTTATCAAAGCAACACGACGTTAATCGGCATCTTTGTGCGCATACTTGTGCTTGACCTGTTTATTCCTCATTGTACTACATTTAAGTGCTAAATGTGCATGAAATGAACCTTACATTATGCTTTTCTGACATCTCTGTTATTAGCAGCAGAAAAATATAGACTAATGCATGCAGTCTGGTTTACCTCATGAAATGCAGGTTCAGTGCATACATAACTAAATGAAAAGAAGAGAAGAGTATTTCTGTGTATACGCAGCAACCACTCATTCATTTAAGGAAAAGGTCTGTGTGGTTTAATTGGCTGAATCTCCTCCAGACCCTTTGCTCTTGTGTATATTGGCCTTACAGGACAAAAGGATCTTTTATCTGATCACTGGCTGGAGAACTAATGGAGCAGCTGTCAGATCTGTGTGCCCAGACCATAATGACATCGGCTTCAGCAGAACAGAATAGGTAGCCCACTCGCTCTCAACGCCCACGGCCTGTGGCTCATTTCCCCTGGGCTTTGAACTGCCCTCACTTTGACCTCTCTTTTTATTTCCCTGTGTTTTCTCTCTCTCTGCTTTTCTGAACTTAACAGGGTATGTTGGGCATTGTGAATTCTTACATTTCTTCTCTTGCTTTCTGTGTATCACTAGAGGATGACCAATTGGTTTATCATCTTGTCTGAGTCAATCGTCCCATTGCTTTTTAAAAGAGATTGTTTCTACTCTGAATTCTGGTAGATCATTGCAAAATGCAGATTTTATATGTTAAATTGCTTGGAGTTCAAGGCTTTTAGTTGGGCTTCACACAATTTTCCATTGGTAGAGAATGATGTTAGCAACACTGAGGTCATGGGTTTGAATACTTTTTTTATTATTGATTATGGACTCTTTTAGGCTATGATTTACATTTTAGGATATATACGATATACAAATCCATGGAGGTTAATTTCCACAATGGGATAAAAAAAAATAACAAATACAATTTTGACTTTTTGATACAGTGTAAACTCACATTTGCAGGAAAAAGTCAGAATTGTTACGTAAAAAGTCCCAGTTATTTACAGATTTTTATTACCTAGAAGAAACATAAAAACAGAACTGAGAGATGTCAACTCAGAATTCAGAGAAATAAAGTCGTGAAATGTAACCTTAGAATTCAGAAGAAAAAAGCCAGACTGAACTCTAAGTTTATATCTCACTATATATTAACAACACACAGTTTTGAGGATAATTCTGTAAATATATTTTTTTCAGAATATTTCAAAATTTCATAAAATGAAATTCCAAGATTAAAAAGTCACAATTACCCTTTTTTTCTGTAGCAGAAATGGGCTTCCATACAAATTAGATGATAGAATCGCTATCAACTCATTGCTCTTTTTGTGGATGGATTTGTGCAGCTGCTTCTTGGAAACAAAACGAGTGTAATCGGATCAAATCAAATGTTTCTGTTGCTTCTATATATGAGGTGAAGCAATTATAAAACCGTTTGTGCAGGGAGTAAATTATATTAATTGAGACTGCAGCTGAGGGGAAACACTTGACAGTACCCACTCACCTGCTTCTGAATGTAATTTACCTTGCTGGAGCCCTTTCTGACATACCCTGTTTCGACAAGTGTCATTCACTTTAATTTCAATGTAACGCTGACACCCAGAACTATTATTTAAGCACTGCATGTGTGCCAATTCATTTTCACTAGCCGAGATCATATAAAAGCAGAGAATTCATGTTGATCGTGATGAAGTCATCCAGCTGTCATGAGAGAGGTGGATACTCCTGAAAAACTGTTTTGCCATTTTAATCTTTAAAAAAATGTATTATGGTATCTTTTTCTTGAGCACCAAATTAGCATATTAGAATGACTTCTAAAGGATCATAAATGATAACTGAAGTAATGATGCTGAAAATTCAGCTTTTCTATCACAGCAATAAATTATATTTTAACATTTTTATTTGTATTTTAAATTGTAATAATATTTCACAATAGTACTGTTATAACAGTATTTGTTTTATTAGACATTATATATATATATATATATATATATATACACGACGGGCCTTTAATGCTAGAATCCAATTGGCTGATGAACATTCTAAGGTGTGCAATTATTTTCAAGGAACTGTAGTTCGTAGTTCCAGGTAGTTCCACATAGTTCCAGGCAGCTCTTTGACCGCATCACAGTTCCATATCACTTCGCTAAATGGTTTCTATTATTTCAAAGGTCTTACAACCATATATATATACATGTCTATGCTTACAACAGCAAAATAACCAAAATTGTATTATGCACGGAAAGCACATATTCTCTCTCCCGCTCTATCTAATGTTCCTAGCATTACTCTGATGACTTTATCAACTTGAAAACAACTAGACTTCCCACAAGTGAGCTAACAATGGCGCTGTTAGTGGAAAAAAGGAACTTAAAGTTTCACTATTAGCCGAACACTTTTGAGAGATGCACAGACTCTGAGATAATTCACACGCTATCTCTCTCTCTCACACATACACACACACACACACACACACACACACACACACATAACATAGTCTGCTATCAACAGCCATTACTAGGTCTAAAATTACAATAATCCTACTCACCATAAGTACCCGGACAAAAAAATATATGAAATATATATACTTGAAATATATCATTTGATCGATGTCTTGAGGTGTGGCAACTGTAGTATACAATTTTTAAAATAATGCATTATTTATCTAATAATTCAACAGCTCGTCATCAATTCCTTACGCACACACATATATACATATAGGCTATATATGTAATAAGCACTAAGCACTAGAGACTTTTTCCCATTGAGATATAAAATTTCTTCTTCCAGGTAATCCTGGTAAAAATGTTCTTTCAAATTTGAACGGTAGTATACATACGCAAGTATTTACTTCAACATATATTATTTAACATGAAATATTCTGTAAAATATTTGGCTGTTATTGTCTGTATAATTAATTGACAGAACAATAATTTACTACCCTACCTAAACTTGAACCTGACCTTGAAATATGTTTAAAAAAAGATATTATACAGTATTTTAAAATAAAATTACATGCATTTTCTATGAAATCAAATACTTTGTCACCATATATGGAAAACTCACATATTTAATAGTTAGAAACTAATAGGTTTCTCTTGTAAACAGAATTGCACTTTTATTTTGATGCTAAAAAGATGATACAGTTTTGAAAACATGTTTTGTATTGTTTTTCAGTGAAAGTATCGTCTCACTCATCTTGTGAATCAGTTGTATTTCTTTCGGTGTGATTTCAAGCTAAACTCATTGTCAACTGCACAGTTGTCATTTTTAGGATCAATGTGGTAGCCATCTGTCAATCAGCTGTCAAAACAGAAATGTCTCATATTTTCCCTGGCATCTTTCGTTTTAGTTTTGGCACAGTATTTTAACGTTTATCAGTTCCCAAAATCATCTCAGTTCATCTCTATCTGTCAAAGAAAAAAAAGAAGGGAAAAAAATATAATCAAGCATGCATGGCACCTTCACCAGGCTGCTAGCTGTTGCTGGCCTACTTCCTAAAAATAGCATCTAATACCAAGGCAGATTCGAAGACTTTTACTGTACTGCTCTCTCTCTCTCTCTCTCTTCCTTTTTTCTCTTTCTCTCTCACCCTTTCTGGCACCCCCCACCCAACCCAACCTCAACTTTCTCTCTTTGTCTCCCCTTCTGTCTGATATCTCTCTCTCCTCACACCTTCCTTTATTAGTGGGCACATTGAAAGTGTTGTTTAGCTATTTATAACTGTGACATATAAGTCTATTAAAGAAATTCTGTGGAGTATTCACATATGTATTATTGTGCGAACCTTTATTGTGTTAACTATGTTAACATTTATTAAATAATAAATTGCCGTTTAAAACCTATTTCAAGGAATTACTCTCATAACACATTGTTTATAGTTTGACTGTATGCTGCTTTCACACAAATAATTCAACCTTTCACTTACAGCATTATATGCTCATTAATGCTTATTAAATCTCTCTTTCTCTCACACCTCAGGACTGAAGAAACTAATATGGAAGTGTCACGGACATGTTATACACTTAAAAGACTCCTTCCTAAAGTCTCTTCTTCAGACAGCACATCTGTCCGATCGCAGACCGTCTGATGGGTATTGCACACAAAACGTAAATGCACTTTCTTAATTGACTAAGCTCTTATGTGATTGGCTGACTTGCTTGCCGCTAACCTGATTTTACCAAGTGCAACATGTCCCTGGGTCAGCATCTTTGTTGACCCTGGAACAACACTGTGATTTGAAGACACAGTTTTTGTGAGGTTTAGGCTTAGTGTTTTGGTGCTTGTACATCAGTGTCAGTCATCTGTCTTTTCCTCTGATTTTAGGCATTACTCATGGGTAAGGTTAGGTTTAGGTGTAGAGATATGGTCAAGACTATATTTTTGCATTAAAATGTTGTTCCAGGTTATTTTAAGATAGTCATGTTTAACAGTATAATTCTTCCTGAGAGACTACATAACCCATGATTCTGAAGTGAAAGTCTACTAATCAGAGAATCAGAATGAACAAATGAAAACTTGCATTGAACACAGTCTTGTCCTTTTCTCTTTTTTTACGTTTTTCAAATATGTTTTTGCTTTAAATCAAAGTTTGATATGTTGTGATTCGCCATATAGGTGATTGGTGTGTTTCATGACTTATAACTCTTTAATTAAGACTTTTAAAATGCCTTGTGGTCTTTTTTAATCAGTCTGCTTGGAAACAGTATTGTGCTACTAGGGTATCAAGCGCACCACTTAAGAAGAACTAATCAAACTGCCATTGATTTTTCTTTGAGGCACTAGAAGTAAACAAGGTGTGACTCATTTGAACCTATATTGGTTGAATTTTAGAATAGCCTACTCTTACTATTTCTGCAATCTTTATATGCAAAATATTTATTTCCTGTTGGGGTCCTGATTAACTATATTTTCAAGAGATGTGAGTCATTCCAGAGGACTCTATTGTGACAAAAATGCACTTGATATCTTTCACCTATGGGCATAAGTTTACAGATATTAAAACACCATTTGATATTTGTGTGTTTGTTGTGATGAACACAGAACAATTGCCCGACCTTGTGTTTTGAGGACAGAAGAATGGCACGTCATGTCAGCTGCCCACATACAACCAGATACGAAATACTCAAAATTCTCAAATTGTTTTGTCAGTCAGCTTGCTCCTCGGTTTATCTAAAGCACATGCTTTTTTAGATGAAGAAGGAGAATCTCTGCCGTAGTCTTTTGGCCATGGGTGTCTTATGCAGCCTAATCCAGCAGCAGTGTGTATATGTGTGTGTGTGTGTGTTTGTGAGGAGAGGATTAGAGCCAGCTGAATCACTGTGTGTGGGAGTGTAAATATCCTGAAAGAGGAGTGAGTAGTGGCTGCATACAGGACCACAGCCCCTCCCAGCATCTCCCTTTTCCTACTGCAGACCCCCAAAACATGTCTGTGAATGTATCTCTCAATGAATCTCCGCATCTGACGCTGAGGAGCAGTAAGAGAGATGTGCTGAGGGGAGAGGTTTGTTTTGGTTGAGTCACTGTAACAATGAAAGTCTCTCAGTCACAAACCCCTTAGAAGGGTATAGTTCTCGGCGGGGATTCACTACTCGAGGACCACACTCAAAGAGAGCACTAACATCTGTGCATGTTCAGAAGTAAGAATGACTGTATTGATAATGCTTAAACAATCTGCTTTGGGTTTGTTCTCATTCCCCACCCTAAGTATTAAAGCAAGCAATTAATTTAGAACAAACCGCTAGATAATTTTAGCCTTAGGTTTTTTTATCCACACATTTTATTACAGTTTGAAAATCTCTTTATGACTAATAGAATGTGCTGCAGCGTCATTGTAATATTTGCACACTGAACTGATTGATCTTCTTATTCTTACTATTTGCATATTGAATCATATTAGATTATTTTCTTGCTGCATATATGACAATATGTTACAACCAAATACGTTTGAGAACGGCTTCTTCCGATTCAGTCTGATTGATTTCAAAAAAGTTCACACAGATCAGACTCAAAAAAAATGATTAATTCATGAATCAGACATCGCTGCCATATTAGACCGCCTTGATGTAACCTCACTGACTGTGTTTACATTTGCTTTGATTATGACAAATACCCCGATGTGTCATATAAACGCCTTTTTTCTCTTTTGGTTAAGCAAAATCTGCATACATAAATCAGAATGCGAAAATTTTGAATGTTATAATGCATTTGTATTGTAAATATGCATGGTTTTGTCATATCTATCTATCTATGCATACTCTCTCTCTCTTTCTCTCGCTCTCTATATATAGCCTATAAAAAGAATATGCGTATAGGCTATATATACATTAAATACAATTTCTGTGACATCAAACCTAAACTTGCCAAAGACGTATTACTTATTACACATTATTGTGCTTCTTTGTGGTTTACGCTGTTTTGTGCTTTGTGCAAGTTTTTCTTCTTCTGTATTCTCCTTAATTACAAACCAAAGATCCAGGATTGCTTCACTAGCTAATTAACTCATCTCCAGAAAGTGCGTTTTTAAATAGCAAAAAAGTAATTATGTTGTTTATGAGATTGCCTGCAGATCTAGTTATTGGCCATCAGAGCAGAACTCTATAAATGAAACGGGTAGAACTAATAAGATGTGAAACGGGGTCCACTGGAATGCACAAGGACTCAGTATGTGACAGGCTGTAGGCAGCAGGTGAATTTGCTCTGGAGGAGGAGGGGGCAAGAATAGCACCGGTGTGGGCGTACAGGCGGCCACCGAACCGATATGCTGTATGCTGGCGTATTTTCAGTAAGGTCAACAAACATGATAAATGTCCATGTATATATATATATATATATATATATATGAGGCGGTGCATGCGGCTGATATGAGGTTTGGTATTCCATGCAGCAGCCTCCCACGCGCCGCTACCGCCCACGCCAGGATCTGCGTCACGCAGGCGCGTGGGAGTGAGAGAGCAATGTAGCAAGCGCGGAATATCCCAATTCTGGCAGTAGGGGAGAGAGCGGAAACCAACTAGTTTGAGAGTCCCTCCGTAGTTCAAACTACAGAGTGCGTGAGAGTTAATTCAATAACAGAGAGACGAAGGACGCGTCGCTTACCCGCCGAAAGCGCGGCACCTCTCAGGACGTCAGGTGAAGCGTCGCGTAACTCAACGGAGCGTCATATTTCAGAACTTTAATAATCAAACAACCAGACGGCGCTTTTGGAAGAGTTTTGGTGGAAAAAGACAAAGAAAGAAAACCAAAAGGTACGTTTTTGTCAGTACTTTTGTGCAGTACCGCTAGCAAATGCAGTGGAGCGCTGGATTCATGTATTGTGTGCAACTTTCCTGCGTGTTTTTGCGATCCATGTGCGCGCCGTGCAGACCGGACAGCTCTCGGTACCGTTTGTGAACGCGCCCCCGTGGGCGTCTTGTCGTCGGCAGCTGTGTGTGTACAGCATCCTTAGCGTTTCTTCACTTCCAGTCAGAGTTTTCCCAATGCTATCCATTGTGCAGTGGATTTTATTTCTGTGAATTTTTTTTGCTGACGTTGTTCTCAAGCAAATTCAAGAGCTAGCTATAGGATATTATATACAATATTATTTGAAATATTTAATAATCTATATACCGATTTGTTTGTTTATATGTAGATAATGTATGATAATGATGAAAATTAATATAGTTGCATGCAGATATTACAGGGCCAACAGTCCAGAAGCTTTAATAGAGACCGTTGTTATTGTTATTGTTATTATATTACAGTATTATAAAACCGATATTGAACTGATAATGAATATAGCATTCCTGGTGAAGAAAAAATATTATCTGTTAGCTAATACAATTGCTTATTTTTGAGCAATAGTTGGCACTGTCCAAAATTTGATGTAATTGCTTTGGTAAAAAAAAAAAGGTGAAAATTTAATGGATTAATGGATGAGGAAAAGTACAATTAACGGTAGGCAAACAATGTTACTGTCCATGGCAAAACAAACATTAAGGCAAAAAACTTTTTTATTTTGAAAAACATTTTTTTTTGGTTAGGAGGATGGTGAAGATTTTACCTTGAATTGTTAATCAAATACAGCTTTTTATGTTTAATATTAAAATAACTGATACATGATGTACAGCTGATATAGACAAAAATGTATCTTTCAGTTTTAAAGACTTTAAACCAAATTATTTATAGTAATAAGCAATTATATCATATTCATAATTCATAGATGGCTCCAAACGGTTTACCTTATTTCTACAGCACAAATTTAACACATTTCCTTCCAGCAGTCCTGCAATGACAATATAAACACAATATGATGTCCATAATAAAACTACCTTTGATGCTTGGCTCATAATAATAATAATAATAATATAATCCTGTTTTGCCAGAGATGGTTTATTATTGTTCCCATAAACATTAGTAATAGTTAGTGATGCCTCATATTTGGTTTATAATTTGAATAATACATTGGAATGAGGTAATGGGAATTTTTGTTTTGAAATGTTGCTGGTGCCCTGTGAATTTATGACTCATTGTTTACCACTTTTTGCACACACTGGGACCCCCGAAATACAGACTCATTTGTTACTAATATTAAACACAAAGTGGTGAACTTTTATCATGCCTATTCTACTCCTCTACTTTCCTCACTAATATTTTCCCCTGTTATTTTCGAAAGACCCTGTGACGAATCATACAGTATTTGGGTTGAAGGCACAGGCAGTGTTTAGTATTTGCACCTAGCTTTTGAAGTGCTTTGAGTAAGATTATCAAAGTTGAACTTGAGTTGATGGTCCTGAGTTGAAAAGTGATGTCGAAGACAATGCATTGTGGCAAGTTATTTTTACATCTTTCAATATTTTTAATCACAGTTTTTCTTAAAAGAATAGAAATGTTCATCCTCATTATGTTCAATTTCCCTATATGGAGCATAAAAAAAGTGTAGGAAAATGTTGCTGCTGTTTTCCATAAAGTGACCAATATATTATTCCGAATCATCTGAACACATATAATAGCAGAACAGACCAAAATTGAAGCTGACAGATATTTCTTACCCTTCAGTTTCATTGTATGGATAAAAGCAGGTAGAACATTCTTCTAAACATCTCTTTTGGTGTTCCCAATAAAGTAAAGTAAGTCATACAGGTTTGAAACAACATAAGTGATGACAGTATTTATTCCTTTAAGAGATACACATACGCACAAATGATTCCTTTTCTTGTGTAGTCATCCACTTAAGAAGTGAATCGATAGTGTTCCTCTTGTAGTGCCTTAGTTTTTTTGGTTCCTTTCACCACAAACAGCCCTTGTAGCTTTTATATGGAGAGCAGCTGTTCCACAAACATTTAGTCTGATGCACAGGACTGATAGGTTACCTTTCAAAAGAAGCTCTTTTTCGATAGCTTCATAGCACTATTTAGGACAGGTCTCAATGTGAATCCATTATTCATTTAGATTGATAAGAGGCCGCTGTTGGGCAACACGAGTACGTGCTGTGAGTGCTCTCAGCATGTTGTGTGAAGCCCTGGCCTTAGATCTCCAGCATTAGGAAGCCAGCATGCTGCGGGGAGAGAAAGCTTCGGATAAATTGCTGCCTAAGTGCCATCCATGCTGATACTGAATTGGTTTCAACAAGGCACCCTTCACTTGGGTCTAGGCCTCAGTCATCCATTAGAGTGGCGGATCACTCTGCTGTACAGTGGGGTGTCCTCATTAGACTCCATGCACTCACTCATCAGTACTCACTATCAGCCTCGCTGTGTTACTGTTCTTACTCACCTCTAGTACACTAACAGTCATGATGATTTAGCAGCATCTGTCATCTTTTACCGCCACTGAAAGAACAATAATTGAGGTCTGCCATTCACATTGTTCTTTATTTTTAAAAGTGGATGTTTTATTTTATTTTTTACATTTAATTTATATTTTTTTTACTTTATGTTTAAATTGTTTATTTATTTAATCCTAAAGTATATGAGTGTTTCTGTCTTTATACTTCATAGCAGGCAGAGAAAAGTACAGATGCAGATGTGTATGCCAGTTCAAGTTTATTTTGAAATTATGGAAACAGGACAATATTTTATTGGCAGATTCATTTAAAAAAAAAAAGGGGTACTTGTATATTTGAATGTAAAATGCTGTTTTCTGATGACGTTGAAACAATATACATTTCTTGACATATCCCTAGGGGTCAGAATAGTCTCAGAAAGAATATATTCACAAAATGTGATTCACAAATGAGTAACCTAATTCTTATTCACTAAATATGATTCACCACTTTAAAAACTGAAAGACTTGTTTGGAGATCTTCAGACTGCCACTCTGGAGGAACCCTCTGGAGAACCTCTAGGCATCATTTTGAACGTGCCTCAATTATCATGTTGTGTACTCAGTGAAGTTCAATGTATAATTTAAGTGTCTCTCAATGCCTTTCCCCTGTGATGGGGGAAGGAACCATTGACAGTCTTTGGAGTTCTTTTAGGAACTTAGTTCCATTTGTAAGTTCCACGGGTTCTTTAAGGTTCTCCACATCATTCGACAGTGATATTTAATTATTTCCATTTTTACTGCGACAAATGAATAGCCAGATTCACAAACTATGACAAATCCATAATCTAACTGACATTCACAAAGATGCCAAACATCATTTTGAATGACTGAATGATTTTTCATATGCATTGTCTATGCATTTGTAAATCATCACTATAAATATGCACCAATCCACAAATGAATGGCCATTTGCAAATGCAGATTAAAAATAAACATTTCCCAACCAAATCTCAAATATTTCTGACTGTTGTGTTTTGCATATCATTTCTAAAACGCATCTAAAATAAGCAAATGAGTTCGGTTACCACATTGGTATGCATTACAGTCTCCGACAAAGTTTACAGAGAGCATTATGTGTCTGCTCGTGTACGTTTGTCATGCATTTATAATCCCTGAATCCTTCTAAGGAAGAAGTGGGTGAATTAAAGTAAAATGCAGAGCGCTATCTTTTTTAGCATGCACACCTACCGTCCCACTCCCACACGGCTTCATTACCCCACCTCCCTCCCCTGCAGCCAATCTCGCTTTTATCTGTGCTGCTGTGGATCCAGATCCTGACAGTGGCAGCTGTAGAAGGAAGCCAGATCCCGGCAGAAACAAATGAGGCCTGTGCTGAGAGAGCCCACCTACGCGTGTTGCAGAGGTGGAGTGTGGTATGTGACTCTCCCAGCAGCCCAGGAGCCTGACAGGCTCTCTCTTATAGTCGCCACTCTTGGATCCAGCCACACATTTCTCTTCCTCCCCCTGCTGTGGCAACCAGTGTCCTCTCCTTCGAGCGCTTTTACTTTGTTTCCTGTAATTGCTTACTTTGTTCCTTCCTTTGTTCAGGTATGGCAGCGACTTTACCCAGAACCCTTGGGGAGTTGCAGCTCTACCGCATCCTTCAAAGGGCCAACCTGCTGTGCTACTACGACGCCTTCATCCAGCAGGGTGGAGATGATGTTCAGCAGCTCTGCGAGGCTGGCGAGGACGAGTTTCTCGAGATCATGGCACTCGTAGGCATGGCCAGCAAGCCGCTGCATGTCAGACGCCTACAGAAAGCTCTGCGTGACTGGGTCACAAACCCTGCCCTGTTCAATCAGCCCCTCACGTCCCTTCCCGTCTGCAGTATTCCCGTCTACAAGCTGCCCGAAGGGTCACCCACACTGTTACCTGGGAATGGCGCCCGGGGAGACACCCAAGTCAAAGTGCCCAAGTGTTTGGCAGCTGCTTGTGTGGATCCTGGAAAAGGAGAATCGGGCAACGGGAACTCTTCTGCCACCGTTTCGCCCCTCCAGAGTGGCAGTGAGCCACGTTTTTGGGCAGGTCACGGAACGGAGAGCGAGCACAGCCTGTCCCCAGCAGAACTAGGCTCTCCGTCTTCCCCTCGGGATGGCCTGGAGGCACTAGACGCGGCTGCTGTTCAGTCCGTGGTGGAGTGTGTGGAAAGAATCGCTCAGACTTTGCCCAAAAGTGACTCCGGAGAGGTTAAAGAACTGTTGAAGGGAAATAAGAAGCTTGCCAAGATGATCAGCCACATCTTCGAAATGAGCGATGAGGATCCTCACAGGGAAGAGGAAATACGCAAGTATAGTGCCATATATGGGAGATTTGACTCGAAAAGAAAGGACGGGAAGCATCTGACTCTGCACGAGGTGCGTTTGACAGGGCTTTTGCATCTTTAGTTGCTTTTGGAGTTTAAATATATCATGGACTTCCAAGCATGCCCTGTTGAAAAAAACAGCCTATGCTGGTTAGGTATGTTTTGAAGGATGGCAGCTGATTTAAGCTAGTTTAAGCTAATCCTTAGTTGGTCATGATCTAATTTAAGATGGTCCTAGTTGCTTAGGACTTTCTTTGGACCAGCACATGCTTAAACGAGCTCAGGACCAAATTAAACCAACTCAAAACTGCTGCCATGCTTCATACACTGCAAAAAATACTTTTCTTACTTAGTATTTTTGTCTTGTTTCCAGTCCAAATATCTAATAATTCTTAAACCAAGAAGAATTTACTAGA
>JAUCMS010000153.1:15878409-15897878 GCA_032357445.1 Enteromius radiatus | reverse complement strand
TGAATGTGTAGAACCATCTCAAGGATGATCAGAAGAAATGGACAGCACCTGAGTTAAATATATGAGTGTCACAGCAATACTTAGGACCATGTGATATTTCAGTTTTTCTTTTTTAATAAACCTGCAAAAATGTCTACAATTCTGTGTTTTTCTATCAATATGGGGTGCTGTGTGTACATTGAGGAAAAAAATTAACTTAAATGAATTTAGCAAATGGTTGCAATATAACAGAGTGAAAAATTTAAGGGGGTCTGAATACTTTCAGTACCCACTGTATATACATTATTGTGTTAAATAATTTTTTTTAAATGTACTCTAAACTTTTGAATGCTAGTATATTACCAAAATTATCAATACTAAAAGAAATTGCATCAAAATCAAATCAAAGCAAGAGCTTGTGAATCAGAATCTGTATATCACTGTCAATACACTACAGTTGAATGGTTATTGGAGGACATAGAAAGCTGTTTTTCTGACATGGCTCTGACTTGGATGTGGCACAAGCATGGCAAGAGTGCAGTCTAGTGACTGTGTCCCTTGACTCCTGTCATGTGCCTCTGAGATCATGCTGCGTGTGTAATGGGATAGTGCAGCCGACGGCTTTCACACACAGACACATACCCACACACACACGCTCAAATTCTTAGGGTGTTGTCCATGAGGAAAGCTGTCAAATGAAGCATGTTGATTGTGATTGGGCATCCTGGGTTAATACTATTTTTTTATTCTTATGTGTGTGTGTGTCCATATGTGCAGCTATGCTCCATCGAGGTAACATGTGAGAGCGCTAGCGTTATGGCTGCCACACTGGCCAATGGCGGCTTCTGTCCAATCACAGGCGAGCGTGTGCTGAGCCCCGAGTCTGTGCGAAACACCCTCAGCCTCATGCACTCATGCGGCATGTATGACTTCTCCGGACAGTTTGCCTTCCATGTAAGTTATTGTGCACGCAGATTCACACGAGTAAACACAGTAAAACTAAAAAAAAAGAAAGAAAAAGTGTTTACTGTATCTAAACATGATATTATTGTATATCACTAACATCACTATTAGTAAATAACACAACTATTAATATTATTACTACTTCCTTTTTTGCCTTTTTTATATTTCTTTTTGTTGTTTTTTGTAATTTGTTATGTCTATTGTAATTTCTGTTACATCTTCACAAAAACATGCCTGCCCTCATTGTTTTAGTACAAGTTACGCAAATCAAATTCTCCTAGATATCAGAAATTGAGAATTATTTTTAATTGTTAAATAGCTTTGTCCAAATCCACATATTATAATTATTTGTGCTTATTAAAGTGCACTAAAATTCCGATTGACTAAAGAGTTTAGAATGAAGTATTTCAGGATAAAGACCTGTGACTTTTCCTACAATACAACATAATTGTGGTTTGCAAACACCCATAATTTAAATGCTAATCAAGGTCGTTATAGAAAATGAAAATAAAAATGTATTTTTATTTAACCCAACCCAACCCACAGTCTTCCAGCCAAACATAACATCTTAAGTTTTGGTTATCTTATTTATCTGTATGTAATTGTAGGTGGAGGGAGTGAATTCCCAGCACTCTCTCCACCTTCAATACCACAACTGAGGTGAGACCCTTGAGCAAGGCACCGTTCCCCCAACTGCTCCCCGGGTGCCGCAGCAATGGCTGCCCACTGCTCTGGGGGTGTGTTCATGGTGTCTGTGTGTTTGTTCACTTCTCACTGCTGTGTGTGTGCACTTGGATGGGTTAAATGGGCTCAAATTGCAAGTATAGGTCACACCTGGCCACACTTCACTTCACTTCACTTAATGTTAATGTGTTTTCTTCAGGTGGGTCTTCCAGCCAAGTCAGGTGTAGCTGGAGGTATTCTGCTGGTTGTGCCCAATGTGATGGGCATCATGTGCTGGTCTCCTCCATTGGACAAACTCGGCAACAGTGTCCGGGGCATCCAGTTCTGCACGGTATGTCAATGTTATTAAGATCATAAATGTACAGAACTGTTCTAACATTTGGGATCTATAATATAATATAAAAGTATTTCTAATAATATAAAATTCTTTACAAATTCTTGAGCATCAAAATGGTCAATAGGGTTCTTTCTCAAGGAGAATGTAACATTAAAGACTGAAAATTCAGGAGTAAACTGAAATAGAAATCATTGACATTTATTAATATACATCAATTGCAGTAGTATTGCTGTTTCAAATTTTTTTTTTGAGCAAATAAATGCAGCCGTTTTGAATCTAAAAAAACATGATATATGATATTATATACATGATTAAGTTCAGTTATTTATAATTTATGAAAAAAGTAAAATTTTTAGATTTGTAAGATTTCTACAGTGTTTTACAGTTGGGTTGAAATACATAAACATTGTATTCAAATTGTCAAGATTTTTATTTTTATTGTTTTGTTTATGCGTATCTGGCATTAATACAAAGAATGGGACAGAATGTTTTTTGTCCTCTGTGGTTTGTCTTATCTGTTTGCTGTAGTTTTTATTCTGTGATCCTGCCCTTTATGAGGGCCTCTTATCATGTACTTGTGAAAAGATCAGATTCTGTCCGTGTTATTTTAGGTCTTTCTGAGAAGCAGCACTTGTTAAAGTCTGAATATCAGTACAGCCTCTCAGACCCTTGTTAAAGGTCAAGGAGTCTATAATTACTCCCCGTGTGTCGTAAGGAAATCAGTGCTGTCCCAGTCCATGTCTTTGACTCATTAGTGGTGATAGTCTGACTCAGGACGACCCCAGCAAGGGGAACAGAGTTAATTGGTGGAGTTAATTCTGGAGTGGGAGGTATGACTAGAATTTATATGAACAGTTTGACAGCTTTCTACTGTCACACAGTCAGTGATGAATTCAGAGCCACAGTGATAATTGAAAGCCTTTCTGTGATCAGTGCTTCTGCGTCAAAAGAAGGGTAACAATATTGGCATAAGGCAGAGGGTCACAAGACAGGAAAAGGATGTAATATTAGACTTTCAGACATTACTGCCAGCTCTCAACAAATTCAGGGAGTGTCCTGATTCAGTGAACTCTTCCACTCGTAGTTTATAAGGTGAAGTAGAGTTTCAAGGTTACTGCACATTACACAAGCTTGACTCATCATCAAATTAAAAATGAACAATTATTAAATAATATTACAGTATTTACTATGAATGTAATCCTGGACCACAAAAGCAGTTATAAGTAGCACGGGTATATCTGTAGCAATAGCCGAAAATACACTGTATGGGTCACAATTATACATTTTTCTGGTAACACTTTACAATAAGATGTGATTTTCTTAACATTAGTTCATGTATTATCCTCATGAACAAACAATGAACAATACATTTACTACAGTATTCATCTTTATTTAACATTAGTTCATGAAAAAACTGTCATTCATTGTTCATTGTATTCAGTTCATTAACTGCTGTTAACAAAACAACTACATACTTCATACTTCATTGTTTTAATAATGCATTAGTAAAAGCTGAAATTAATGCTAATTTGAATAAATTCTGTAGAAGTATTGATCATTATTAGTTTGTGTTAATTAATGTTGTTAACTAATGAACCTTACTGTAAAGTGTTACCATTTTTTCTTTTATGCCAAAAATCATTTATGATATTAAATAAAGAACATGTTGCTAAATATTTTGTAAATTTTCTACCGTGAGTATATCAAAACGTTATTAATTGGTAATTTTTTATTAGTAATATGTGTTGTTAAGAACTTTTTTTTGCACCCATTCCAGATTTTCAAATAGTTGTATCTCGGACAGATTTTGTACTATCCTAATAAACCATATATCAATGCAAAGCTTGTTTAGTACAATGTTTAGTAGTATGGTGATGCCAACATAATAATAATAATTTGGTCTGTACAAACTAAATATCTAAAACAGTAGTGACGCATGCTAATCTGCTTCTCTGTTCTCACGAAAGACTTGAAGAAAAAACAAGAGTGTAAAAAAAACGTTATATACTCAAAAACTAAATATATTAATAGAAAAACGTTGGTTGCTTCTAACTCTGAAATCACAATAATATATATTTTAACTGGAACTTGTACTACTCTATGGTTTAAGACAAAACACATAATTTCCTAAACACCAACACACTTAGAAATGTCACCTTTAAAGACTATTAAACCTGATCACGTGAACTAAACCTCACTGAACCTGAAAACAGGATCCTGAGAAGTTGAATGACATGTGAAGGAGGCTTTAATGAAGGCAGGTGGCTTCTCTATGCACTGCACACTCTCCTGTCACTAGCAGACCACCGTCAGACACTCATCACAGTGCTTCAGTGTGTGTATTTGAGCCTTTGACCTCTCAGACTGACTCCTATGGCTTTCTCTCGTGCTGTAGGATCTGGTGTCCTTGTTCAACTTCCACAACTACGACAACCTGAGGCACTTCGCCAAGAAGCTTGATCCTCGCAGAGAGGGAGGGGACCAGCGGGTGAGTGCCCTCTTCCATTTGCCCACCAGCCTTGCTCTCCCTGCGTGCCCCTTCGATGCGTTACACCACGTCTTGTATGAATGACTGCATGTAATAATTTACTCAAGACTCTGAAACTGAGAAGTACTGCAGAGGAAGCTTATTTCCACTAAACACCTGCAGTCAGCCGTATACAATCACGCCCCCTGCAGGAGCATTCTTACACTACATGCACAGACAGCTAGCTGTTTTTGAGCAGCAGTTGATTCATCATCAAAGTTCATTCTAATTTTGCATGTCCATTGCCATCTCCTGGTTTGCCATGTTTTACGCTGTTTTTATCCAAAGTTTTGCTTGCTTCAGTCTGCATTTTCAGATTTGTAATCAGAAGGCCCAGACAGAATCTGTGGACTTTTCGCTGGAATAATCTGTGCGATGGATGTAAACATTGTAAAAAGTGCATAGTCTTATCTATAGCTGGAAAAATAATTTTTAGATTAGCTCAAATATTCAAATCTGAATACAGATTCAATTTAAAAAAAATACAGCAAAGCCGATTTCCCAAAAAAAGAAAAGAAAAAAAACATTTTTTTATTAAATATAGTATCACTTGCACTAGAAAACTGCAGTGATGTATTATGGGGTCCGTGGTAATTCCATTTGAGGTTTTTGAATCCAAAATATGTAATTTATGTGACTCTTTTTACTGCGGATAATAATAATAATAATAATAATAATAATACAATTATTAATAAACAAAGCTGTTGGTGCTAATATATTTGATTAAATATATATTAATATATGAGTAGTTTTATATTATCTGTATTTTTGTATTATTACCTTATTAATTTTTGTATTTGGGGGGCTATCTTTGTGATACTTTCATTTAGAGACCCCCAAAACTAATCTGTTCTCTGTGTTGCTCAACACAGCAGTACACCTCTCACAGACACTGTGTGGACAAAAGTCTGGCCTACTGAGCACAATGAGGACAGCTCCACTACATGCTTTATGCAGTTTATCCGCAAGAGATTTTCTCTATTTTGATTTCTTCAGTCTGCATTCTCTTATGTATATCTGAAAAAACCTGATTTAAATATAATAACTTAATACAAACCTGATTTCAAAAAAATACAAACCTTGGGCAGCTGATACTTGTTAAAAAATATAAGTTGAAAGTTAAAATAAGTGAAAATAAATTATAAGAAATAAATAAAAATATAAGCAAGGCTTCTTACAAATGCAAAATATCTCATTTAATATTTTTAAGGGGTAATATAATAATAATAATAATAAATATGAATTAGTGCAAAATAAATATAATTTATCTGCTGTTATTAAAATTCATATTATATAAATTATCATTTATATTATATTATTTTGTAAATTAAAAATATTACCTTTTTTATCATTAATAATAACCTGCGTTCACAGATTCCGTGTGGGCCTGGTCATCTATTATTAATCATCATGACTTGCATCAGACTACTGCAGCTTAAATGAGGCATGTGCAATTTCTGTGATGAGACAGACCTCTTATGGGTTTTTTAAAATGTTGAACATGTGCCAACTGTGTGAATACGAGGCCTCTCTTTGTGACTGTGTTTGTTTTTGTTGACTTTGAAATCTGTTCACACGTCACCATATTGCACAGTGTGAGTCACACACATTCCCTGGGGGCCCCTAAAAACTAATCTGTTCTCCGTGTTGCTCAACACAGCAGTACACCTCCGGACCCCTGGATTACGAGAGCCTTCAGAAAGAGCTGGCTCTCAAAGACACTGTGTGGACAAAAGTTTCGCCCACTGAGTGCAATGAGGACAGCTCCACTACTGTAGTCTATAGGATGGAGAATGTCGGAGAAGGCAACTAAAACGGATCTGACAGACCTCGGCAAGCTCTCTGACACTATATATTTATGTAACACTTATTTATTTACAATGAATCTCATTCTGCGCACATGTTAGATCTTCACCAGTTTCGGTGAATATAAATGACTATAGTAGAGGACTTGTACCTTGGCCTGTATTTATCTATCTGTGCTAATGCTTAAAAGCATAGCCGAGGGCTTTATTCTTCACTTTGACTGCATTGACGCTAGGTGCGGTGTGGATTGTAGTCATAGACCAGCAGGTGTTTTTTTCAAGGATTGGCTGCTGAACAGACTACAGGTGCTTCTGTGTTGCTTTATAATTGAATGTTGTGTTCATGCATAATGAACCATGTCTCGACACGCGCAGAGGTCTTTAACTTGGTGTCACCAACACAGACGCTTTCTGAAACTTTCTTCTACATGTGACTTAGGCCGGTAAGCATGACCTTCACTCTAAATTAAAGCAAACATTTGCTCATAAATGAAAATTCAATCGTTTTTATTCACCCTTATGTTCTTTTAACATAACATAATATATATATATATATATATATATTTTTTTTTAAGACTTTTCATGCTAATTTTTCATTTTATTTTATATGGAAAATCATAACAATAACCATAATAATTGTCCATCTGACTATATTTTAAGTTTTCTAAAGTCATGTGTTAGTTTTTGTTTTGTTTTTGCGAGAGAAACATAAAGTCTCCTTAAAATGCCCATCTGACTATAATTTAAGTCTTATGAAGCCATATACTTGGTTTTGTAGACGGTTTCATCGGGATTATACGCCTGGACTGAAGTTAACTTCGGGTCTGTGTTTGTTTATCGGTCTGGTTAGTGTCACAGCTAACGTAGTTGGTTTCAGTTTGTTGTGCTATGTGTTTCCTATATATTTATTTATTTGTACATGTCTAAGTAAGGTGTGACATTGTTGCCTACTATGGTAATACATAATCCATCTGCATATGCCATACAACATAAAGGTGAAGTAGTATTTTCCATTTTGGCCAAATCCTCACGGTGTGATTTCATTTTAATCTAGTGTAAGGTTAAAAAGGATCTTATGTTGCAAATTCATTTTCAGATTAGTCACGATGCATTCTCGGTGACTGCGTGTCCTGAGAGGACTGTCGTAATGTGCAGTGTTTGCATCACAGAGCTGCTCTAGTACTGCTCACCAGCCAGTTGAACCCAGCTCTCAGTGAAATCAGTAATGTTACAAACCTTCCACCTCCCCTTACTTCTGTTTCTGTCTGTTTATTCTCATATATTATCGCTAGAAACATTTATGCACCTTATTAATAGTTCAAATATTGGTTTATATCAAATTAATCTTGGATAAGCTTCTGAAGTGGTTTTATTGGTGGAAAGATGCTGCCTATCAGGAAGATATTAACTATTATCCGTTATGTGTTGCATATCATTTTTTTGTAAAATATAAAGGTTTCTTTTATTTTTGCATGAGTTGCTTTGCTTTCACAGGCTTGTATATTTCTGGGTTTTGTTGCTTAGTTTCACAAGTTTTATGTGTGTGTGTTTTTGTTTTATAATTTTCATGTCTTGTTTTTGCACTGCTTTAGTGGAGAAGTGTTTCTCATGCTGACTGACAGCTTTAACTGTCAAAATATGAGTTCATTACAATCTGGCTGGAGGAAGCAGCTCTGATTACTTGAACAGCTGTCAAATGCTTCATCACCATATATTATCATCTGGTTTTACACTGTCATAACAGTTACGTTTGTTTTCTCATTGTGTATTTATGTCATTTGTTCTGGTTTCTTTTTTTTTTTGTATCATTAATAAATGTATTTAATCTCATAGTTACCCAAAATCAGTTGTGTTCTATTTGTTGTTGTTTTGTGTGTTTTAGAAAATTATGAGGGAATATATTCCTTCATCATTTTATTAGTTTGTGTTCTGACATATTTTGTCTAAAATAAATCACTCTTGATCGCTTAAACGCCTGCTGTACTTAAAAAGGCCTGTTTGACTGCAGCTTGCATGAAAACCACAAAAACACAAAACATATCTCATATTTCTTCAAGGAAAACATGAAAGTTTCAGGCAATTTTAAAATGGTTTTCTTTTACATTTAATTATACACCCAATATATGAAGTATCATTCATATATAAAATTATTATATAATTGATATAAAATTGTCTTTATTATATTTACACAAAATATTTTTCAATATATATATTTTATTTTATTTTATTTTTAATTTTTTTTTGGGGGGGGTATCTTCATCCAGTATTGGTGCACAATTGGAAAAGTAAAGGTGTTGATTTTGGGGTTTTTTTTGTAAGATCTTCCACACATTATAGCTCTGCCGTCTTCTGTTGCACTTCATTTTTCAAGTTTTTATGCTGTCGTAGTTCCAGTGCAGTTTATCAGCACATCCTGTTCTCATAAACACTGACTCGCATTACATGTTCATTCAGACATCAGTGGCTGTCGGTGTGTGTGTGGGTCACATGCTGACATCACACTGTAACTTGACACAGAGATGACCCGCTTAACCTCATCCATCTTGCTTGCGTTCTCACTCGTTAGCTTGCAACAGCCTTCAAAGCAACATACGATATGTGAATAACCTTCAAGTAGTTTTAAACTCAGTGTGTTTAGGTTTTCTAGTTGGCTTAATCTGAAACTAACATGCACATTTCTGGAGAATAATTACACATTAGCAGACAGGAATAGACTTTTGTGTTTCTATTTAAGACATTAAACTGTTTTAGATGTAATTAGATTATAATTAAACACACACACAAGGAGACTCGGATGATCTTTAGGCCCAAAGACACTGTATTTAAACATGAAATATATATACATTTATACATTAATTTAAATGCATGGACATTACATCTAAATTTTTCATCCAATGTGAAATACCAAGTGTTTGTGTTGTAAAACTCATCATATTTTGAACATCTGATTGTTATTTGAATTGATGATTTTGGTTGGTTTCTTTACTAAGAAAGGCACAAACAGAATTTACAGAGAATGGCTTTGCAACAAGATGGGATCTTTTTTGTAAGTTGTCTGTATTTGTGGTGTTGAATTTGGAGTTTGGCTGATTAACATGAAGGGCTGCCCCCTACTGGTGCCTTCCTGTTTCTCACCAGCACTTGCCTTTAACACAGCATTTTTTACATGGTTGTTTTTTTTTTGTTTGTTTGTTTGTTTTTTTGCGTGGCTTGCTTTGCAAATTTATATAATCAGATTCTAATTATAATCAAATGTTTCCTGCTGCTACTAAATCAATTTAAATTATTTACTTGAGATTTAAGGAAGGGTCTTTAATACAAGGTGTTGCGTGGGTTTTGCCATTCAGTGTTTGATTTCAACTTCAACACATACACACACACACACACACACACACATTTAAATGCTTTTGCAATCTAAAAAACACAAAGGCTTCCTGCTAATTTGTATAATGTAAAAAAATCTATTGCCTTCCTTTTGCCTTCCACCTCAATCCACCTGAAATAACTGTTGAGTTCAAGTGTTCATATTTCAATGAACTTGATTTAAATTTTCATTGTCTGTTTGCTGTTTCCTCTCACCAGTTCTCTATTCATTCCAGTCTGTTAGAGCTAAAGGAGACACTCTGGGGGCCTCTGTTTCTGCCAACCATCTGTCCATAGTAACTTATTTCTATTGCACAAAGGCTCTTTTCTATCATTCCAGGTGAAATCGGTCATCAACCTCCTCTTTGCTGCCTACACTGGAGATGTTTCTGCTCTCAGAAGGTACTTCTGAAAGTTCTTCACTGCCTACAGGTCTTTTTTTGTTCTGCTTTTCTGATATTATCATTATACATGATTGCAGGTTTGCGCTGTCCTCCATGGACATGGAGCAGAGGGACTACGACTCCAGGACGGCGCTGCATGTAGCAGCCGCTGAGGGTACAACACTGCACATCACTTCAGCTTGTCACTTATTAAAAGCCAAGAGCCAGTGGTGTCTGTTAGTTTGCTATCTGATTGTTTGCCGGCTGGCAGTCAACGAACTGTAAGATAACGAAAAAGATGACAAATAGAAAGCTAGGCTGTATTTTACTTGCCACTACCCCATATAAATTTGGTAACGGGGCCACTTGGTGGTCAAAAGTGGTAATGTTTTAAATAAAGGTGATGATCAATGCTGCCCAACCTTACAATGTTTATTTATGCCTTTTCATTCTAGATTTAATCACTATAAATATAGGTCATCAAATACTGTATTGCTGGGTGATTAAATGAATTTTTATTTCACGCTTTTGTCAGTAAACTGCATTTTTATATTTTAAGTTTCATGTGTAGTATGTGTTGCATAAATTAAACTATTGCTTTTAATTTTAGGACATATTGAGGTTGTGCGTTTTCTGTTAGAGGCCTGCAAGGTGAATCCTGGTCCTAAGGACAGGTGAGCAAAAATGATCAAAACACTTGATTTTAGAGCAAATATTCATTTTCTTGGCCTTTTTAATTTATAAATTAAGTAATTGGAAGACATCAGGTCTCTCATGATGGTCTTGGAAAACGTTTCAGAAATGTTAATTTTAATTGGATGTTGATAAAATCCTAAGAAGTCACATACAAGCCATGAAAATAGATTTCTAGCAAGGATTAGGTTGCATTTTCCTCTTTATGAGTGCAATATGTCATTATTATTATTATATATATTAAAATCCATTTCGATTGTATGCATGCATGTATTTATTATTATTATTGCCTTATATAATCTGAATAGGATGAATCATTATACAGGCTGTATAATGTATCTCAACATATATCTAAAATTTTAGAATTGTACTTAACGTTAATAATTAAAGTTTATTATTATTATTACCATCTAATATTTTTACACTAATAAAACAACTAGAAAAGATGTGGAAACCATGAAAATAAAATAACATTTATGTCCTGTAGGTGGGGCAACACACCTATAGATGAGGCGACTCACTTCGGTCATCACGAGGTGCTCGCGCTTCTGCAGGAGTACAACACTAAATACAACCCACCGGTGAACACTGATGCAGATAAAGAGAGCACCCAGAAAAACCTGGACGGGATGCTGGAGACATAACCATTTCCACTCACACTAGAGCAGTGGTTTTCAATCCTGCCCTGCATATTTTGGATGTCTCCTATATCAGATACAACCAATTCAGGTTTTGCAGTCTCTAGTAATGAGCTGATGAGTGGAATCGGGTGTATAAGTGAGATACACAAAATATGCCTCCAGGACAGGTTTGAAAACTACTGTACAGTGAAGAACTGCTCTCTCTTTCTCTCTCAATATCAGTGTTTCTTGTATGTGAAGACATGTTTTCGTTTTTTGTCAGTATATTTTTTTGTTTGATGTTGCCTCCTGTAGATTTACATACTTTTGTGATTTGGTGGCCGAGAGGGCTCAACGCGCTGCAACTAAAAAAAACACACACATGCAAACAGAAAACAACGGCTGCAACTGCAAACACACGAACGCGCTGCAAATAGCACGGACCAGTGCGTTTCTGTGTTTGCAGCGCCTATGTTGTCAAACTGATGAAGATGTTTTCTTTATGTGTTGTCGTTTTTTTTCTGTTTGCATGTGTGTTTTTTTGTTGTTGTTGTTGCAGCACATTGAGCTCTCTCGGCCACCGTATTTTTGGCTTGTTCGCAACTTCTTGCAAGAAAGGGTGTAGGTCATGATGATGGCCATTTAAACGACTCTCAGTCAACGCTATAATTGTATGTTCAACGCGTTCGTACCTGTGTAAAGCTGACTGAGGTGTGGGAAATGATGACTAAATGGCATTGTTCTCCTGAAGGGCAAACGGCTAAACTCGAGTACCAAACAAACCAGGAGCCGTTAAAGACAGGACGCATTCTTTTTTTTTTAAATTGGCACGCGATATGACATAGTTGCGCAAGCACTCACGGAACAAAAGCTGCTGGCCAACATATCTTCTTTCTTATTCTGAAACAAAGTAGCTCAGCAGAGCAGAACGAAAATCAATACTGGTGACTATTACTGTACATTTCCATTAGCAAACAATCGGTTGAGATATACAGGTGTCTTGTGTGTTTAAAAAAAAGTGCATGCATTTTTTACTTGTGTATCACTTTTATTTTATTATACCTCATTAGGGCTTTTCACACCTGAAATTGTTAACCCAGGGTTATCCTAAACCCTGGATAAAGGGAATCCTGGGTTATCTGTAATCATGTTTGACACTGCTTATATTAAACCTGGGGTTAGCGGTAATCCTGGGTATTCATTAACAGACGTTTCACACTGCACATTCCTAAACCCCGGGTTTACGCTCTAATTTGCATATTTGCGGTGTTACTGTACCTGATTGGACGTACGGCAAATTCTGCCACTTCCAGATATGCTACCAGTTTTAAAAAATGTTGCCGCATAGGCCTTTAGCCATTTTTAGTCTCACGAGACACACAAAGACAAAATAACAATAAAAAGAAACAAAGGAGCAAAGTATATGAACATTTATTCGAAATTCTTTTAAGTTTCGAGAGACTAGTGTTTACGTGTACAGTAGCGTCATTGTTTACAGTCGCATCCTCATCTCGGAAATTATGGGTCGCTTCATCACTAGTGGCATTTCATTGTAAACGTCACATTCAATGACTGGATTCGCTATTTTCGCATGACACAAACGTTTATGTATTCAGTAAACGTCTGTCCGTGCCGTCGAATTTGTCTTGAATATTTTTTTTCTTATCATAATTGTAAAAACAACACAGTCTCCTCATCACTCCAGTTCACACGCTTTCCGTCTTTTGACATTTATTACTTTTGAAGTTCTTGACGTTAACTTACTCACTTGCTGTTGTTTACACCACGCGCGTTTCGGCTTGACGTAATGCTCGCTGATTTCTGATTGGCTGTCTGTTGCTAAGCGTCCAGCAGCAACAAGCAAACACCGCTCCGTTTCACACTGAACAAACTTAGCACCGCATTGCGGTTCTAACCCTGCTCCGGAGCAGGGTTTCATAACCCCGGGTAAAATGAGGTGCTAACACCGCTTTCAAATTACACGTGCGAAACGCGTCTTTACCCGGGGTTAAAAGCTGTGTTTAGAAACGCAGATAACCCGGGGTTAAGCACAGTGTGAAAAGCCCTACAATTTGTGCATTTTAACCACTGCCAATACATTGTTATTTGTGTTAGTCTCTAGCGTGTTATCAGATGGTCTTTATATTTTCGTTAGTGCACTGATACTTTAAATATTTACATGCAGAGCCCCCAAAATGACTATTTATAGAATATTGTAATTTGAGAACAAAAGCGATCAAAAATAAAGCATTTACTGCTGATGTGAAGTTATAAAAAATCACTTTATCTAAATCATTTTATATGAAAACCTCAACATCAGCTTATTCATTATTGGATACAGTTTAAACCCTCATTTATTTATAGGCTCCTAATTATTTATAAGTAAGACACTGCATTTGTGCAAAGCATCTGTGCGTTTACGTATATTTTATGAAGTGTTAAATTACTGTAATCTAGTTTGTATTGTGTTGCTTTAGCAGTGGGAAGATGATGTCAACCTCTAAATGCGGACCAAACACTTGAAGAAAGTCAGTTAATTTGACAAAAATAAAGTTCATGTTAAAGTATATGAATGTAAGCTACACTTTAGCACTGTTCAGTATTCCTTGAAGCATATAATTCTTGCTGAATTCTATTAGACTACATCTGGCTGACAGACTGAAGTCAGTGTGTGTACTTGTGCAATTAAAGCAATGGTATATTAAGATTTATCTTTTATGTGCAATAATAAATAAACTTGTGTTAGTAATTAAAAGAGTGTAATTTTACTCACACATCATATACAAACAAAACAATATTAAAAAAATATATAAAACACTAAAATTCGGGGAGAGAGAAAACTGTCCCAATTAACCTAAATTCAATAATAACACAATAAGTGATGCAGCATGTCTAGCACACTAACATGAAATGCATTTTATCCAAAACAATGCATTAAAGATACCAAAATCAAACCCATAACCTTTGTATTTATCCATTCTCTACCAGTTCGAAGCTTTAATCCTCTAGATCAGATGAGTCAGACAGATCATTTTCAGTCATATCCAACCTGTGGTCTTCATTGACATGCTGCTGTACTGTCTTAGATTTTCAAAACAGAAAGTCTGTCTTCATTTATCCCTCCTACAGCTAAAAGAGAACAGAATATTACATGCAAATACCAGGACAAAAGCACAAAGTCTCAGAACAGATGCACATAATATTGCATTTTCCACTTGGTTATTTTGTGTGTGCTTTGTTTCCTTAGCTTGTTATCAGTTTCCTGATGGGGTGAGCTGGGAAACGATGGCTTATCCTATTTTCTTTGTGTTAGTCAATTCAAGATCAATGGTCAATAATGGCTTCATACAAATACGAAACGCATAAATGTGAATGTAAAAGTCTTTACCCTCAGATGCACTGGTATAGTAGCGACCAAAGGCAACATCTCTTGGGATGTCTGGGTAAAGGTAGATGAGTGGATTCACTGGATCTTTCTCTCCATTAGTGACGGTATAGTCACGGATGATGTTTGGTAAAGAGATGTTGTTCAGATCTGTTTTAGTGTAAGGCTCTGTTGAATGCACCACAGGTTCACCACCTGTGCTGACACGATAATCTCAGGGTTATTTCAGACACACCAAAATCACAAAACAAAATATTCCAGTTCAAACTAGTACCAACCGTCCTGTGAATGCTCGACCCATGTGATTACGATTCCTCCCCATCGAGAGTTTTCACTGAAGCGCAGAAGGAAAGTGCCAGGGAGTTTTTCACTCAACAAAGCCTTCTCTCTCTCCTTACTTAAAAACCCTTTAATGTACCTGTACACCATGAACATATATGTATGTGACTCATGCACTATAGTCTATTAAAGTATTCAAAGGCCATATCGCAGTTCTGCTCGAAGCCTTAAATTTAAGCCCTCTCTTAAATTTCAAACTCTTTGAAAATCTGTCATCTCTTGAGCTGATTTTGACGTCAGTGATTTTAAATGGCATTGGCTTTCACATGAATGACACAATAGCACCATTTAAACCCCTTCAGATTTCTTACCCGTCATTCCAAATGTTGGTCACACATTTTTCAGTAAGTTCCAGATGCTCATATATCCACTGCCAGAATGAATCACCAGACTCGGAAGACGCCTAGATAAGAATACAAAATTATTATAAAATGATAAAAAAATGCTGCTTCACCTTGTCATTTATCAAGTTATTTTACTTTACAAAGAATCACACTTATTTAGTTAATCTCTATGCAGTACTGGGTGTTCTCACTAAGTTTTGTTTTATCAGTAAATCATGTGGTGACAGCAGAGGAACAAACAAAAGCGAGGTTGTTCAGGAAAGCGAAAGCAACTTTCCTGTCTTTGTTTCAGCCTTTTCTACATACTCACTTTATAAAATGTACTCCAGTGAATGAGTCCTTCAGGGTGACCTTGGGCTTCTCCACCTTAAAAGTTTTTAAAAAAGAAAAGTGCTATTCTTTTAACTATGTGCAGCTACTCAGTCCTATTTCAAGAGTTAAAATAAAGCACATATAAACTCACCAAGAACTTTGTCGGCCAGCGTTCTCAGCTGCTCAGAGTTCAGCGCTCTTTTAGTGGCAGACGAAAACTGCCAGCTCAAGACCTCTGAAAGCTGCCCCCATTTCACAGGTGGAGGATTCAAGAAGAACGTCAGATTCTGAGTGAGACAGACAGCAATAGTCAAAATAGAAAGCTCAATAGAAGACAAAGACATTGAAGAGGGAAAATGGCCATACATGGGGTTCACCGCAGAGCATGTTGTACCATAGTATAGAGCCCCAGGCCCAATGTAGCCAACCAGGGAACAACATCACCACAGGAAGACATGTGATCTGTTTGAACATATTATCCGATGTTGCAGTTACAGCCGTTTAATGTTTTACCTTTGTCTCAAATAAACACAAAAGTCCACTTTTAGCAAACTTTTTTTTTTTTTAGAAACTTTACCGATAAATCAATGCATAGTTCAGGCAGAATGAGCTGTGTGTCAAAGCTGATGAAGTGCAGCTCCTCAAAAATTTTGAGTGAAAACTGCAAAAAAAAGAAGAAAGCTACTTAAATAACAATAATCGGTAGTTCACTTTAATTGACCTTTATTTATTAGTTTGTTCTACCTCTTTACTTCTGTTACTAGGCTTCTTCTCCCTTGCAGTCTGTGTTTATTAGAAAGTAAAATCAAGAAAAATTAAGTCAGTAAATATAAACAATCATTTATTTATTATCTAGTGTAGTATATCAGTGTTTATCATCATACCAAATGAGGGAACTCAGCAGATAGACATCCACTAGATTCATCCACGGTCATAACTTTATTAACAGTACCTAACAGAAGGAAATTTCTCCATCTACAGTAGGACATTACACAACAATTTGTTGCGTTAGTGAGCTCTGAAATGCATAAACTAAATGTGTTTCCATATGTATTTGTAATTATGAGCTCAGTAATTGAAATTAGCATTTATCTGTGCTCTTTGGGTTCATGTAATATGTTACATACCCTTTCACTGTATCCATCTCAGAAAAATCTCTAAATAAGAGAAATATCCATAAATACACAAAGGTCATATAGAAGCACTGCTTTGCAATAAAATTTTTGAATCAAAATAGATAGAAATATTTGCTTACCTGTCAATAGAAATTTTGACCTTGGGTCGAGGGTTCAGTTCAGGGAGTTTGACTAGTAGTCTATAGTATTGTAAAGCACAATTAAAGCAATGACAATTGTTGTGTATAAGAATGAGTGCCAATACAGTGTCTTGATATAACAATAATCTCTGAAACCCACCTGATCTTGACGGTGAACCGAACTCCTACTTTTATCACCAAGGGTCTACGAGGATACCACGGAATACAAGGCTGTCTCTCCACCACAAGAGAACTGAAAGACACATCACATCAGCTTTCATGTCCATGGCTGCGTTTCCCAAAAGCATTGTAAGCTTAAGTACATCGTAGACCCATTAAAACCAACAGAGCTATATGATCAATTAAGCTTACAATGTTTTTGGGAAATGCAGTCCTTGTCTGTAATCTTTTAGTAGCAAACCACAATATATATACAATATATATTTAAATTCCCCCATGAACCCACAAATATACAAATTTCAAAGACTTTTTTTTTCTAAAGCTTGTGATCTAAAAACACAGAAATGTATGAATGAATAATAAAGTATTGTATCTCACTGTAATATGAGGTTTTTGAAGAGTGAAAGTGCCTGGTCGTCCAGCTGGCTCTTGCCCAGGGTGAGGGGGTCGTTGATGTAGGTGAATTTCTGCACCAGTTCCTGAACTTTCTTCAGCTGCTGACGGATCTGTTGAAGACACTCTGCCACCACAGTGAACCTGGAGCACAATTAGAGCATAGTTACCATTCATTCCTTAACACATGTTCTGGCCTAATTAAAATGGATTCACACATTATCTGTATATAATCCTGCATTAATCTCTTACACATAACTTTAGTAGCTTTTTTAATTAATGAATAAAGGACCAAGATAATCATTTACAAAGCTACTACCCTTCTAATCTGAAAATGATTTAAAAAATAATGTAAATAAATGAAACAAATAATTAAACTTATAAGTTGTTTTGAAGAAAAAAAAAATCATTTTCTGATGCTGCTGGATTTGCAAACCCGATCGAATCACTGAATCAGTTGAGAGCCGGATTAGTTTGATTGCTGGATGAATCATAAATCATGGCAACGATGGTTCTTTTCGAAAACAAAGCCCAGGGGTGCTTTTCCCGAACAACAAAAACTCGCTGATTAACCATCATAGTACAGTGCATTGTTTTGGAAATGAACTAGCTACACAGGACTGTTTCCCGAACACTGTGGCATCTCCGTTGTTTGAACCACATTAGTTCAACAACATAGGGCCATTGTTAATGACGTCACACGCATGTGGTGGAGGAATAGCTTTAACTTTTAGCTATTAACTGATCAGAGATCTCCAGCATACTGCTGTATTGAACATGACACATATTTACTAATTTACTAATTTTGCTTTATTTGATTCGCGGGTTCCCTCTTATGTCATACATAAGGGTTCCCTTAGCCATTTGTGCATTTAATTAAGTTTGATGAATACTAAATCTGTTTTTTGAGAGTGAGATGAATTAATGCACATTCACGTTTAGTCTAGAACTACACTGTATTCACACACCACACACAATGCCTCTGTATTTCTCAGGGCTCTCAAATTTTGAAGACAGGCAAGAGTGACATCTCATTCCCCCCACAATTTGTGAATCCTGCCGGTTCCATAGCGAGAGCGGCGCGGCCAGAGAAATGTTGGGCGCTGCAGTATATTAAATATATTATAAATAGTTTTTTTCTGCGTGAGAAATACAATGTTTGGCGGGAGTGCGTGACAATAGACCGAAATGAGTGACTGTCACGCTCAATGCGTGACACTTGAGAGCCCTGATTTCTCCAAACATGGGGTCAGGAGACTTGTCAATAAATAAGAAAACAAAGTAACCGGCGTTAATGAAAAAAAAGTAACTTAGTTATATTACTCTAAAAGTAAAAAGTAATGCGTTACTTTAGTAGTTACTTGGAAAAAGTAATATTATTACGTAACTCGCGTTACTTGTAATGCGTTACCCCCAACACTGCTTGCGACCATAGTAGGCTAACCATGCTTTTGGCAGACATCCCAACCAGCAAAAACTCATTTCAGGGAGAAATACTACTTACTATTTAGTTGCACAGCAAGTGATTTAAAACAAGACCTATAAGTATTTTTACACGTGATTTTTACATGAATAGAACATAACTATTTACATTGGTGCAATCAAAGGTGAAGTGGGTTTTGTATTTTGTGGTGGGGGGGGGGGATGCTTTTGGGAAACACAGCCCTGAGAAAAGAGATGCTTTTGGGAAACACAGCCCTGATAATTTCGGTTCCAGAGAAAAGAAATAAAAGCCTGCCCACACTGAACGCTGATTGGCTTACACGGGCACGCATATCTCTCCTTCACTCCGTCTTAGAGGCTGACATTTTTTCGGGAATCCCACGGGTCCAGGGCTGGACTGGTAATCTGGCATACCGGGCAAATTCCCGGTGGGCCGACGCACTTGGGGGCTGGTCGATATAATA
>JAUCMS010000153.1:15855062-15878309 GCA_032357445.1 Enteromius radiatus | reverse complement strand
CGGCATTTCTTTAGTAAATAACTAACTTAGGTAAGTTGTCCAGAGTAATTTAACATTAATATTATACCTTTCACAGCGTTATTCATAGATTTCTAGTCTTTTTTCTAGTCTTTCTGTTGGAGAGGTTGGCGGAAAAATAAAGTAAATTGAACTGAACTGCTTTTGTCTTTGCCTCTTAATTATTTAATATTATATACATTTTTTAAAAAACTTGTTCTTTAGACTGCAAAATAAAAACAAAACAATGTATTGAACAATATCTTCACCCTTATTTTACGTTTTGTGAAAATCTCTACAAAAAGCATTAATTTCATCTTTGTTACATATAAAAAAAAATATTTAAACATTTCTATATTGACAACTATATACAATACATGAAACAGCAAATTCATTTAGAAAACATTCTCATATCTACAAATATATACAACAACTTGAACATTTACAACTATATACAACAAGACGCCAGTAATGTTTGCACTTCCATTTTTCAGCGCCGAAAGCGGACCTTTTCACTGAAGTAATGACGCAATAACGTGCACTTGCTAGCCTGTTCCATTTACGTGTTCTCCGAACGCTTAAGAGGAGCCTCGCCTAGCCTCTGAAAAAAAGTGACTTGGAAGGACCTGTCCTGCCAAGTGCATCCTTGACATTGAGAAACACCTCATATGTTCGTATACAGCGCGCAAGGTTATGCGCATGCTCAAAGTCTTCTTCTCCGTGTATAGTGTATCTCTATGGCAGAATTACAGCGCCCCAAACTGGTCTGGCATATATACTACACCGTTTTCAGTAGTTTCGTGTGTACGCAGATATTTCTTGAGACGACGCCGTGTTTACGCAATTTTTTTTTAAATGATCGGATACGGACCGCACCGGCTTCGTGTGGACGAGAGTGCGTTAATGATACAAAAACAGTAACATTATTGCTCTTTTTTGTCCCAAATATTATCAACAGCTCCTGCTAGAGGTTCTCACCAGCTCTGCAGCTGCTCTAGACAAGTGTTGTGTGGACCTCCGATACAAGCCATCTGCTGTCTCTTCTTCCACTCAGGTAACTCTCGCGATATGAGCGCGAGCTGGATCTGTTCAGCTAGCGTCAGTGCATTAGCGATTTCTTTCATCACCATCTGCACACAATACGTAGCCTATGCTTACATGCTATCACAACCACTGTTCTTACACAACATTACAGATCCGTAGATGTGTAGCTACATCGACATCGACGTCATTCCTACAGATATTCTTGAGGTCACATTTGTAGGCTATAACTCTGCGTGCAAGTGTGTTTACCTACCTCTATTTTTAAGTTTAAGTCAGTAATCATTTGTCCAGTGGCCATTTTCACCTCTTGACTCTCCTGTTGAGCCTCGCCTGAAAATATGAAGAGTAATGTCCACCAAACTGTCCCTCTATAATAATATTTATTCAAAATAAATCACATAATTTATGGTCTTATATATTTAAAGTGCCCCATATTCAAATTTATGGATAGTTTATAGATTCATTTATGTGCTTTGTCATCTAATTGATATCTATTATTTTTTACATAGCCGACATAGTTTATATTTCTGTCATATTACTTTGACCCTCTGAAGGCTTTCTCTTGAAGTCATACTCGTACTGCAGGTCTTCCAAAACCTGAATATTCTGTTCTGTTTCCTGATGGAAAAAAGCAGCTACTGTAGTAAATGTTTCACGATATCTTCGTATAGTTAAGTGGCATGTTTTAAATCTGAGAGTAAAGTGGCATAGTGATTTGAATAGGATACCTGCACACTCTTCTTCAGGATGTTTACTTTATGGTCCAACTCTTTTTGTTGTTCTGTCGTACCTCCCTGTGATGAGTCCATTTTACCCTGAACACAATATCAGACACTGCTTCAATGAATGTATGCAAGCCTTGTTTAAAAAAATATAAATGGCATAACTGAGAAATGCATTCTCCCCATGTGAACAAGAGCTTCTAGAAGAGCTCATAATAGGATTTAATTGGTCCAAAGAAACAAAAAAATAAAATTATATTATATCATAAACACAATATTTGGAGAAAACAGAGCAGAAGGACATTGTGTACCTGTAGGTTGTAGGTGCTTGGTTTAGTTTTGGTTTGCTGTACCAGGAAGTTTTTGCAGCAAATGAGAGTCATGATATGTATGCTTAGAATGCAATACTACCATACTTCATCTACAAGCATGGACACTAAATAAACCTGTTGATGCAGATAGTTAGTATTTATTATTAACAGTATTTATTTTAAAAATAAATTTCGCTCCTTCTTACAACCTTTATGTCTCCATGAATTTAAATTGAAAATTAATAGAAAAACAAACAGACACTGAATGCAGTAAAATGATGTGATTTATTTATCTGGGATTAATCAAAAGAACTGGAAAACGTATTTGTTTTCATTGTAATATCAAACAAATTGCATGTTCTCATTTTTAATGGTTTGAATTTAATTTCTAAAAAATTTAGTTATATTCATTATACGATGAAATTTTAAACAGAACCTTTTCTGTTGTATTAATGTAAACCATTATTAGCATACCTTTGACACATTTTAAGTGTTAAGATATTCTTTATTCAAAGTTAAAATGTACCAAATTTAAAAATGAACATTCAGTGCATGGAAAATAAAATGTTCTTATCTAATGTAGAATAAAATAAAAAAAAATAAAAATAATGCTGCCCATCCGAGGCTTTTGGTATGTTTGGAAACAATCCTTTATTTTTGCACTCCAATTTATTTTTATGCTTTATAAAGATATCTGGAGAAAAAGATGGATAAAAAAAGGCTGTTAAACAATTGTTATACATAAATATAATCCATTTAATACTCTATTTTGAATTCACATGACAGTATGCAACATTGCCTAATGTACCTGGCTTGGATGTACAGCTGTATTTCTAACTGTAGATCTGTAGGGTTGATGTTTATTTCTGTTAGACTGTATCTGGCTGGTGTGTGTGTGTACAGTATATGTGCAATTGGATGAAAAGATATTATAATGTGCAAAAAATAAATAAGTGCTTCACAAGATGGAGGAGAATGTCCTTTTCACAAACAAATGTCTTCACAGAAACAAAATCTTTGTATATATCCATTTCGATAGTATCTTTTTCTAAATGACTGGTACACAGAAATGTAAAATCCATGCAACATGCAAGTTTCTTTACAATATTTTCACATTTTTACACAAACAAACAAACAGAACCGGATTCCACTGTTTTAATAAATGGCAGAAGGAAATGGCTCCTCTTCTTCACACAAGCAGAGAATAAATGTAGTAGATCTTTATATAGAGAAAACCCTTGCAAAGAAAAATTGTTTGGGCATCACTATTTGTGTCCATAATTCTTTATAGATATCTGTGTGCCAGATACAATATTTTTAGAAACAGATTATTTTTCTTTCATAAAAAAGCTCTGGATTAAATCGTAGTAACACTCCTCATATCGGTTTTGCCTCGAGGTGCTCTTAACACTTATGGGGTCTTGAAAAAGGTATAAAAACAGATAAATAAGACATTAATATGGTTTTTCAGTAACACAAATATATGAAAAAAAGAAAAGTAATAACTTACTCATCTGACACAGAAATGATGCGCCTGCCTATATATGGCCTGATATATGACCTAGGTTTGTCTATCTCCATCTCTTCTGTATCTGAAGGACAAAAGATCGATAATGTTAAGCATGTTGATATTGACAATACACGCAAAAGTTTTTGAGCAAGTTCTACTAACATTTTAGCAAAGTCCCAAAATAGTCTTTGTGAACAGTAGTATTGTCCATGACAAAATAGGAAGTTTGAAGGTGCTTTTATTAAAATCAATGGCAGTTGGTTCAACATATTGTTATTTAGTGTTATTTAGTAATATACTGTATGTATTAGAGCTGACAAATGATTAATCGCAATTAATCGCATCCAAAATCTTTTGACAGCTCTAGTATGTATACGTGTGTGTGGGGGGGGGTATATTTATCTATATAGTCGCATCAAAAGTAAAAGTTTTTATATGTGTGTGTACTGTATGTATACATACATAAACACCCATGCATGTATATATTTAAGTAAAATTAGATGTTTATATATTTATATATAATATAAATTATAAAAATATATACATTTAATTATATACACATTATATTTTTTACATATACTTTATGTATGTGTATTTATATATACACAATAAACACACACACACACATATATATATATATACACATATTTAGTTAACATAAATATTATGTAGTGCTGGGCAATGATTAATCACATTAGAAAATAAAATAATGTTTATTATGTATATATAAATACACACACATGCATGTCCATATTTAATAAAAATAGGTTATGTTTATATATTAAATGTATTTATATATAATGTAAATGGATGTAAATATTTTCTACTGTATGTGTATTTTTATATTCATAATAAACACACACACAGTACATACACACATTATGTAAACAAAAACTTTTATTTTGGATGTGATTACCAATATATTTCACAATATATTAATGCGTATCTCGTCAGTAAAGCGGTAAATCTCCATCACCTGAGCGGCAGTTAATACACAGAGCCGTAGATCACTGACAAGCTATGCAATAACGTATGTTCAGATGTGATTCCGCGTGAATAATCATTTGACAGGACTAAAATATATATATCTACCATCAGAAGAGCTGATATAGTAGCGACCAAAGGCCTCATCTTTTGGGATGTCTGGGTAAAGGTAGACAAGGGGGTTCACTGGGATCTTCTGTGCAGCGGTTAGGGTGTAGTCACGGATGACGTTAGGCATGGAAATGGACGCCAGATCAGATTTAGTGTAGGGCTTCACTGAATGTGTCTTAGGTTCACCTGTATTTGATGACATTCATTCATGTACATTAAAAGACTGCAAGACAAATATTGTTTATCTAAACAAATAAATAATTAATCAAATACTCCAATTCAAACCAGCACACACCGTCCTTTGAATAATCCACCCATGTGATGGTGATTCCTCCGTCTCGACAGGATTCACTGAAGCGCAGAAGGAAAGTGCCCGGGAGCTTGTCACTCAACAAAGCCTTCTCTCGCTCTTTAGTCAAAAACCCTATAATATACCTGTATATATGTGAGAAAAATTAATTGGACTGGATAACAATGTCAAAGAAATTTCTGTGTTCATGGCAGTTACAGTACTATAAACTGAATATAGCTTTAGAGAATGGAGATTTTGGTTAATTTTGTTGATTTCATGTTGGCTTCAAAATTTCCTTTTGTAAATCTGTTGATCTCAAAATTAGAGAAAAAATATTTAAAAATGAAAAATAAAAAGTTTGGCTATTTTGGTACCATGGCCGCACAAAGTGTGTATAGACAAATAAAGCTGAAAATAGATCCTTTTACTATGTATTATACTCAGAATGTGTATCTGGCAACGTAAGAACAGAGAGGTTGTAACTTCACAAACAACATAATTTCAGCCAGAGCTTACATGTTAAGACTTTTGCACAGCAGAAATAAACACGACCATTATAGATTATAATAACCACACAATGATAAAAAAGAAAAAGGTTTGTATGCAATTTTCTTGAGATTTGGATATTTTCATAATTATGAATGTTATATCAGAAATGAATTTGTACAGCCATACAAAGAAGGAGGTTAGTACAAACACTAAGTGGTGGTTTAAATGATGTTTGCAAACAAATTTCGGGAGGAGCACGTGCAAATGATTAACCACAGCTGCCGTCTCGTTCTCCAATCAGCCTATTACCCGATCAGAGCTAAGAGGTTTTCCTTTAAATAGACCAAATTCCCCTTCCCTAGTATCATCGTTCTTTGCATCCCTCCACCGGCCTTTACTCCGCCTCTAGGCCCCCCCCAAAAATCTGGAAGCACTATTCAAACAAATAAATTAACCCATCTCACCGACCTCCTGGCGGGCATGCAGGGATTGGGTCGGACACCGAGCTCTGCCCAACCCTCGCCACCTAGGGGTTAAAATCCCTAGGGCTCGGAGTCCGCTGAGCTTCCAGCCCGCCCTCCGGACAGCACGCCAAACACACTTATTGTATTCGTTTGTCAATGAGGAAGTGGGAAATTGTGAAAGTGAGTTCATTAAATTGTCTTGTATAGCATGATGCTAATGTTAGCTCTAATACAGCTGCATGTGCAGTTCTTTGTCATAATACTCCACGTAGGGACGCAAGAAAATATTTTGTAGTATTTATTTAGAAATACATTTGATAATAGTTGGGTAAATGTTTACTGGGATTGGACTGGGAAGGATAATGTGAAGAAAATGTATATTTCCTTAAAATAGTTTGTCATGCATTTCTTTACTTCAACACATTTACAGGTAAATCCAAGCATTTTAAATTTGTGATTAATCGTGATTACATAAACACCATTAAGTTTATATATATATATATAGACAACGGGGCTGTCGCTTGAGGGAGCGAATGTCACGAGGCAGCCGCCTCCCGTACTCATCATCATCCCGTCCCTTCTTCAAGCTCCCGACGGGAGTGGGCGTGTGAGAGAGGAGGGGCGTCGGAGTGAGCAGGTTTGGTGGCGTGTGATAAGGCACACGGTCTCTTCCCCTTGTCCATGCACGCTGGTGTCCTCGTGGGTCCAGGAAGGGTGCAGTGAGAGATCGCCATGCCACTCGAGACGTGAACCGCCGGACGAGTACCGCCCCCATGAAACAGCCGCCGGGCCAGGATGTGGGGCTATTGAGTCTCCTTTTCACATGCGGTGAGGCCCAAGAAGGACAAAGCACCGCGGACCTGAGAGGGGAGCGTGGCCTGACGCCACTCCCACTGTGTCTGTCTAAACTCTTCCCGTGACTATATAAACTCTTCCCGTGACTATATATATATATATATATATATATATATATATATATATATATACTAGGATTTTTAAAAATCTACAATAATAGTAATAAACATGATTTTGCACATCTAAAATTGAACTGATTCTAATGTGTAGCAGACAGATTGTTCTAGCAGCTAGATGGTATAGTATGTGTTTCATTGTCTGTAAAGATGGAATTCTTACCCATCATTCCAGATGTTGAGCAGATGTTTTTTAATAAGGTCCAGAATTCCATCTATCCACAGCCAGAATGGTACACCCCTCTCATTGGGAGACATCTGAAAGACAAGTGACAAGTGAAAACACAAAGTGAAAGTTACTAAGTTTACTCTGCTTCCAATTTATTAGCTAAAGCATTGGCATGGCACTGATGTTGATATGACAAAGTTCCACTTCCCTATAAAATAAAAATACAACACATATTCAGATAGTTTCGAGTTTTGATAACACAGCTGTTCTTTGTGGTACTGGGCTATTCCATGGCCTCACTAAGTTTTGTTTTAGCAGTAAATCGTGTGGTGACAGCAGAGGAACGAACAAAATTGATGCTGGTTAAAGAAAGTGATAGTAACTTGCTTTTATTTGATTTTGTTTCCATAAACTCACCTTACAAAATGTATTCCACTGGATGAGACCTTCATGATTGCCTTGGGATTCAGGACCTGAAAACAGATATACAATCTCTTATGAAGCCCTTTTTTAAGAGTTACCTTGTGCCATTTTAAAATAAAGCACATATAAACTCACCAAGAACTTTGTCGGCCAGCGTTCTCAGCTGCTCAGAGTTCAGCGCTCGTTTAGTGGCAGACGAAAACTGCCAGCTCAAGACCTTTGAAAGCTGCCCCCATTTCACAGGTGGAGGATTCAAGAAGAACGTCAGATTCTGAGTGAGACAGACCGCAATAGTCAAAATAGAAAGCTCAATAGAAGACAAAGACATTGAAGAGGGAAAATGGCCATACATGGGGTTCACCGCAGAGCATGTTGTACCATAGTATAGAGCCCCAGGCACTAGGTAACTGATTCACATGGGAAATCACTACAATAGGAAGCGATGTGATCTGTTGATTACCCAAAAAAAAACAGGTCTGGTAAGAATTACTGGTATGATCTACAGTTGATATGTCGCAATAGGTAGCTACATTTCAGAGTACTTTACCGATAAATCAACACATAGTTCTGGCTGAACGAGTTGAGTTTCAAAGTTAAGTATGTGCAGCTCCTCAGAAATGATGAGAGGAGTCTGTAATAAAAAGGGAAACACATAAGCAATTGTTCACATCATTTTCTTTGACTTCACTGTATGTGTTTTTAGCCTACCTCATTGGTTCTGTTGCTACTTTTCATCTCTTTTAATTGCTGTGGTAATCAGAGGGAAACAAAGATCAACAATAAAGGTTCAGTTACACATTATACTTTATTATTAGTAGTAATCTAGCTTTTCACATCTTACCAAATGACGAAATTCAGCTGCTAGACACCCACTGGATTCCTCTAAGTTCATAACTTTAGAAAACGTTCCTAAAATGTTGAATTTCCTACACCTAGGACATCAGAAAACAGACATCATTCGAGCTTTGACAGCATGCATGCAAATGCTTATGGTGTTTCTTTATAAATAAATTGTTTAAAAAAAAAATAAAGAATAAAACTGAATAATTTAATAATTAAGGTTTACATTTTACATTCCAAGCTTGTCTTCTGGTTATTTTAATGATCACTGAGCAGTACTATACAATACAGCTACTGTACAGTAATATTGTTTCAGGTTTGTGCTATGAATCTAAATGCATTGGCTCATTCCAACCATCATATAATAGTAATAAATCACATTTGTGTTATGTTACGTACCCTTTTATTGTGTCTTTCTCTGTTAAATCTCTACAGAAGAAAAACAATATACAGTATGAATACATACATATATATATATATAGATGGATATAAAGAAAGATAGATAGATAGATAGCTTCTGCTTACTTGTCAATAGAGACTTTCACTTTGAGTTGGCAGTTCAGTTCAGGGAGTTTGACTAGTGATCTACAAATTAATACACATTGACATCACTGAAATTAAAGTGTTTTTTCAGACATTAACCGTTAATAAAAAAAAAGTCACATCAAAGTGTTATCAACAGTAACTTCAAAGAAACGCACCTGATCTTGACGGTGAACTGAACTCCCGTTTTTATCACCAAGGGTCTCTGAGGATGTGTCGGCATACAAGGCTGTCTCTCCACCACAAGAGAACTGAAAAACACATCACAACCGCTACCATCCTGTTCAAGACTAGAATCTTTCAGAAGTGACGCACACCACAAAATCTATTCAAATTACCCCGTAAACCTTTAACCTCACAAATCTTCCCATCAATACAGAAATGTATGAATGAATAATAAAGTATTGTATCTCACTGTAATATGAGGTCTTTGAAGAGTGAAAGTGCCTGGTCGTCCAGCTGGCTCTTGCCCAGGGTGAGGGGGTCGTTGATGTAGGTGAATTTCTGCACCAGTTCCTGAACTTTCTTCAGCTGCTGACGGATCTGTTGAAGACACTCTGCCACCACAGTGAACCTGGAGCACAATTGATCTATTAGCTAATTATAAAAATCATATATCAATACCACAGACAGCACTAAAGCAAACTAAGGACAATATGAGCTCATCAACTCCAGCTTGAGACTACGCTGGATATAAACATACTTGTTTTTTAATGAAACAATTACATACTTTAGAATGATTTAGATGTACAATTAAAAATCTTATTTATTATTTTATTTGGTCATTATTTTGTGTCCAGGTCATTTAAAGCGCTCCCTAGAGGTTCTCACCAGCTCTGCAGTTGGTCCAGACAGGCATTGGGCGGCCCGCCGATGCAAGCCATCTGCTGTCTCTTCTTCCACTCAGGTAACTCTTCTGATATGAGCGTGAGCTGGATCTGCTCAGTTAGCGTCAGTGCATTAGCGATTTCTTTTATCACCACCTGCACACATATATATGCTATATTTAAGAAAAAAATATGATAATGAAGAAAACTGCAACGTTAAAATCAATTATGAATTTTTTTCGTATTCATGTTCCTTTTTAATCTTTTATCAAAATAACTTCCCCCTCCCTCTTGCAATGATATCTCTCTTCTCAGAGGACACATTTACTGCTGTAAGGGTGGGAAGGATCCAATCAATTCCAGATAGATAATATCAAGTCACACCCTACATCAGTGATGAGATGCCAGAGATGATCTTACTATTAAAAGCTAGCAAAGTTTGCGAACCTAACATTGGAGAAAGCTTAACACCCACTTAATTACTTTTCAGCCTTGAAGGTGTACGACAGTCAGTCAGTTTTTGCAGATACTATAGAAATGATTGATGAATACTTTGAACTGAATTTTTTTTTTTACAACTCTTACGAAACTAAAAATGAATGTTTGATGTCAAACATGTTGAGGATTAGCTGTTTGGTAAGCTGTTCTCCCACAAAAGCAGTTTATTCAGCACAAGAAAACGCCTTTAGTGTCGTGTTACACTTTTTGTTTTGTGTTAACTTTGGAGGCTAAGATTTTTGTAACAATAGAAAAGAAAAGACAAAATGCTATTTCTGTTTCATGTAGACTTTAAGAACATTCTCATAGATGTGAACATTTCTGAGCTCAATCTTTCAGCTAAATATATGTAAGATGTGCATTAATGAAATCTTGACCTACTTCTCTTTTCATGCTTAGCCCAACAAACATTTGTCTAACTGCCAATTCCTCCTGCTGGATCTCTTTTGTTATCTGGCCATTCATTTCAACTTCCACTAAAAAGATAAAAATGCAAATCCATATGATTTCACATTCATGTAATTTCAAATTATTTATGTTCACAACATTGATCTAACCAAATATATCACAAAGCACGAGTTGATACCGGGGGAAAAATGCTGAAAACGTGTACCTTGACTCTGCAAAGTATTTCTCTTGAAGTCATACTCATCTTGCACATCCTCCAGAACCTGAATGTCCTGTTCTATTTCCTAGAAGCACATAAATATTCAACAATTTCAGCTGTTTGAAACATTGTATTTACTTGGTGTCATTTAAAGTGTTTTTGTGGTAAAGGCCTAAAAGAATTCAATATCAGCCCCAAAACCATAACATTATTCACTGAGATGGTTTACCTGCACATTCGTTTTCAAATTGTTCACATTATTGCCCAATTTATTTTGCTGTTCCATCGTGGTACTCCCCTGTGTGTTGTTAACGTCACCCTAAAAGAAAATGTACTAAGATGAATGATAAACACATGTGCAGGTTTGAAATGACAGCTGAACACTAAAAGACTTACTTGACTTATAAGTGCATTTTCCAGTATCTTTCTCTCTTCATTCAGAGTGCTAGCTATGATCATTGCCATGTGAACAGGATCCTCCTGGAAGTGCTCCTGATGGGAGACAATAATATCCATTAGCTCATTTTAATTTTGAATGATGAAAACATTAACTAATATATATATATATATATATAAGATGTAAAATTGTTGGAAAAACAATACACCTGTAGGTTACGCTTAATTTTGCGTATATTATGCTGTAAAAGGAAGTTGTTTCCTAGGTTGAGACGGCTGTAGTGCTCATCCAGTTGGTTTAGGAGTTCATGGAAACGCAGGGTTGCTAAAGATACGTTACTTGCAACTGATTCCCTACAACCAACAATAATGTGTCAAAGATACGATACAGAAATTCAAATTTGCAAATGGATAATACATTAAATAAATGAAAACAATTCTCACCAGTCGTGACTCTCAATCCACTGACTGAGATACTGTCGGATCTCCATCGGGAAAGCCTCATCGTAAAGCTGGTCCACTTGCTCTAAATACAGAGAGTCCAGCAGCTGCAGCTGGCTCCAGAGTGTCATCTGAAGAAAAAAGCACAGTCGAATATGAAATGGTGCAAGAGCGTTTACGTTCAACATCCTGCCTGTGTTGAAATTTGCAACCTAGTACATTTTTAATGTGCAACTGCCTTAATGTTTAGCATTAAGCCAATAATAATTGTAACTATAATAAAATGTGTTGTTAATGAGTATTATAAAAATGCACAAATGTATTAATATTTAATCATTTATCACATATTAACAAAAATACAAAACAAATTGTAGCCTAATTTTAATCTATTAGAGCATTAGGGCTGTGCTCATCCTTTAAAGTCACTGACCACAATCTCACTAGACTTCACTTTATATAGTTAGGCTAATCATACATTTAAAAATACAGTTTTGTATGCATGCGAGTAAGGGTCATCAAACCCTTGTATTCATTTGCACTGATTCTTTCTTCAGATCAAGGTTGACCAACATGAACTCTTGAAATATTTCACAAATAACTTATTAATGGAAATCAATGGAAGGAAAACTGCAGAATATACGTATAACCACAACTTATGGCACAGCAAAATATAATTATAGACACTGATTAAATGCTTCTATTCTAACACATCTATGACAGCTGTATGGAGAATAATAATAATAATAATAAATATATAGACTACCATGTCTTCTACTCAGGTTTCATTATATAAACTGATAACTGCTTTAAATATTATAATTTTAAATTCCATTCGTCAGTTTACAAAAAGAACGAACGCTTAGATAACAAAGCAGGAAATTACCTTTTAACATAGAAGTTGAGTCAAGGCACAAAAGCAGTATATCTCAGGCTAAGCAAATACACAAGATACAAGTAGACTAAACTGTGTCTGCTTCAAACTTATATTCTCTTCAGTGACCCATAATGGTAAAATATGAAATGTTGACGCTGGTTACAGCCCCCTTTGACCCTGTAGACCAATCGGAATGCTCCGATTACAATATGCTAATACACCAGTGATGAGAACCAATCACGTTTTAGTGCGTACGCTAAGCCGCGCTCCCTTGACGAAAGGCTGTTCTCGACATGCGCAGCCCTCCCTTTACTTTCACGCTGATAGCAGAAAAGGAACTGATGTGAAAACAGAAACTTAGCAAATCACCAGACTGTTGTTGTATTACGTTTGGTATTTTGATAAAACCCGTTCACAATCATCTAAGAAGCATTGGTTATTATCTTAAAAGACAAAGCAGTAGGCATCACTGATATTACGTGGATGAGTGTTTTACGCTGATACCCTGTTGAGGGGGGTTGTGAAACTCAAGGCACAGCCACCGAGTAAGCACGCGTTTTCTGAGAAAGCGAGACCTAAACAGAAACGAAACTTTTACGTCAATTCCCTTGTATTACACTACACGCCACTGGATTTTTTAAGGAGACCCTTGGTTGTCCGTGTGTTTTTTAAAACATAAAGGCACAAACGGATAGAAATAGATATGATAATCCTTTAACGTAACGTTACAGTAAAATTATTTTATCAGGAGTGTAACGTTAAGTCATTCCTCTCGTGAATTTTTTGAAAAACTTGAATAAATGAATAAATGGCCGTTTTGTAAGTTAAGGAAGTGGTTTTATAAAGGGGGAATCCAGATGCAGATTTAAAGTGAAACAATCCATATAAAATCACAAAATCCTTTGCAAATGTTTGCTGATGTTTACGCTTTTGTTTACACACCAAAATTATGTCACTTCCTGGAGAATGATGTCATTAAGGAACTGAGCCAGATTGCAACAAATCCCGTAAAAAAAGCATTGTAATAGAATAACCATTAAGGTATTTCTAAGCCTGTTCCTGATTTTTATTATTTTTGAGTGTGTGTGTCAAGGCGATATTTAGGATATAGAAAACACTGTTGGGGCATTACAAGTAAAGCGAGTTAGGTAATCCGATTACTTATGGGTCAAGTAACTAAGTAACGTAACTTTTTAATTTTCAAGAAAATATCTGAGTTGCTTTTTCAAATAAGTAAAGCCAGGTACTTTGATTTCACATTATTGACTGACAAGTCAATTTGCAATAATTAAATGTGTTCGATCAGTGTCTTTGGCACTGACTTTTTATGATCCAGTTCTATCATACAGATAAAGTCAAAAATAACTTTAGATAGACTAACATTTATGCTTCATTGAATTTTCTATTGCTAAAGAGTGTTAGTTAGTATAGTTTAGACTGTTACAAAAACAAAACTCATTTAAATTTATTAAAATACGACCAACTTACGATTCATACTTCTGCCAACTGTTTTGTTTGATGACATTTTATAGACATCAGTATTTTTTATTTTAAAAATAAAATCCAAAAGGAATGAAGTAGATATCAACTTGTTAGCATATTAAGTTGCAGAAATGCCAAAGACTTCACGTCATAGTTTGCATGTCATATTTGCAACCCCCAAAAAAGTGAAATGCAAGGCATTTTCAGAAATGCCTAAAAAATGTTATTAGCATAAATTATATTTCCAGCACATAGTGCATCTAGTCACAGACTTTAATGGATATTTTCTGTTTATAAAGGTAGATATCTATATAAAACATGGTTAGATGTCTACTTCTGCTCTAAATGATTGGATTCTGTAGTATAGACACCTCACATATGCTGACAGGAAGAATGTGGGTGAGAGCCTTTTCCCATATTGCATGCAGCATGCAGGATGCAGCCCACTCAAACAACATTTCCAACCTCATAATAGTCAGTGTGCCAGGATGTTGCATTCTATTTTAAGAGTGCATGTTATTACTACTATTGCTCTACTACTACTAACAATACCACAGATGAACCATACAATTCTTTATTTGAAAAAAATGTATAATATATACATAAACATTAAAATGGGAATCACATTAAAGCAGATTAAGGTTTAGGCAAATCTGAATTTTACAGGTAGATGAGACCAGTCATTTATTGTACATAAATTGTTATAATGTTAGAAATATACACGCTGTCAGCAAATGAAAATAGAGAATGATGCATTATTGTGGCATACAGCCAGAAAAGTCAAAAACAGCTAAAGAAGCCAAAATAAAGAGATGAAAATCCTTGAACCCATCCATAATCTTGGATCCAAATGAAATGTGGTTGTTGTCCTTTCTAGGGTGAACTCATCTGTAATGTGAACAAGGAAAACAGTGTCATGTTGTTTTCTGGTAACTGAATCATGCTTTATCAGCTCTTCTTATTAGTGGTAGCCCAAAATTACCCATAAATAGTCTAAGACCATGTTGAGCATATTAGGGTTATGATGAGAATGAGTAATGCACGTGGTTGTAAGTCACTAAGTGTGATACTGGCCGTGGTAATTCATGTCAGATGTTTTTGCTTTTAATAAAGTACTATATGCTCTTTGGATTATTCTCAAATCATGATGGATGATCATCACATGACAGCATCATTGAAAACTTTAAAATATGTACAAAATTTCACTTACAGCGCTTTCAAACTCAAAGGGGCTGAGGTGCTGGGTGATAATTTCAAACATTCCAGGAGACATGGGGGGTTCAGGAGAGGAACATGCATTTTGGACTGGACCACTGAGACTTGAGGACATTGAAGGAAAATCAGAGTCAGTTTATACTATTCAGCAGCACAAAGAAACATTATAAAAAGAAATCTTGTTGTGAAAGAAATTAGGATACTCACTTCCGATGGGAAATTGGTACTAACTGTGTCTGAATGTAAGGACAAACTGTGAATTGAAAGATAAAATACATGTTAATAAATGTTAATGACTTAACATTTTCTTTTCTTTTATTGACCTGACATTGTTTATTTCTTACTCTTAAACAGTTCATCAGGCTCTCAATGATTTCATCTATGCCATATTTTGGAATATCTGAAGGTCATGTATAGTTCTTAACTGTAGCATTATTTATAATAAGACTAACATATTAATCATTACCAGGCCAATAATGACAATAATGATTTATTTTGAAACAACCGCCTGGACAATTAGAACCAATGGCTACAACACGCCACAGATTAAATATAAATCTATTGGAAATAATCTATTATCTAATATAAATTCTACAAGTTAGACACAATTTACACAATTAAAAAGCCTAAAAAAAATGTGCTAAATTCTAGTAAAGGTGGTAGTAGTTTAAAAACAATTCATCAGTCTTTTTAGTTTATATGCATTTTTTAGATACTGTTTTAGATACTTTCTACATATCATTTTAAAGTGGCTGTTTCTCTAAATAATTCAAATAAATCACATATTTGACCGTCAGCTTTGAGATTTGAATGGCTCGAGCAAATCCTGAACTTCTGAAATGCGCTTGTGAACGTACTAAGAGTATATGATTTATATTCTCCTGTGTTTTTTTTGTTGTTGTTGTAATGGTAAAAAAAAGTAACAGGGCTGTAAACAAAATATGGGACATACATTCTTAAAAATCAGATACATCTGCAGACATCTAACCTTTGTTTTGTTGGCTGTTGTAATGTTTCCCAAAAGCCTCATCCTTCGGGATGTCAGGATAAAGGAACTTTAGAGGATTCTCTGGGACAACACCATCTGCAATGACCTTATAGTCCCGTATTATGTCAGCAATGGGTAAGGCGTTGAGACGGTTTTTTGTGTACGGCTCTACAGAGATGAACTTTGGGTCTCCTGTCGGCAAAATACATGTGCTCGATTATTAAACAACATATTTAATACAATCAAGACAATGAAAAAAAAAAAAAGAAATAAATAAAAAAGAATTGCACACCAAAACAGCCACACATACTGTAAGAACAGCTTTTTCCCTCAGGTATTATTTAACCTTAACAATTACACTGTCAACTGAAAATAAGAAAAATGTAATCCATAAGGATAAAGGGCATCTGCCAAATTTTGGAACGTCTCCAGGCTGGAGTTTCCCTCAGCAATACATTGTTTCAGTATGGAAATTACAGTAATTGCTTAACCTGTGTGGACTTGCACACAAAAAAAGAGCATTTATTTATGCAGTGAATGGGTGCCGTCAGAATGAGAGGTTATACAGTTGATAAAAACAAGATGTTAATTGATTGAGTCGTTTGGAGTCATGTATTATTGTGATGTTTTTTATCAGCTGTCTTACACTTTTATTCTGACGGCACCCGTTCACTCCTGAATTTCTACAAATTTTCATTCTTGTATAAACCTTTCCTTTAAAGTGACATATTACAAACCATTTTCATCCTGCTCAACCCAGGTGAAGGTGATTCCCCCAAGATGACTTTCACTAAAGCGTAGCAGGAATGTCCCTGGCTCCTTCTCCTTCAGTAAGGCACGTTCCATCTCTTTACTTACAAATCCCATTATGTAGCTGAGAAACCAAAAAATAGCAGAATTCATTAAGAAGCAGAAAATGGTTTATAATTAAGGGATACACGCTTTACATGCTTATCAGAACAACAAAGCTAATGTGTGTTATATCTATTTATCACACATCCGAAAGTGATAACAAGGCCACTGACCCATCAATCCAAACAGGAAGTAAATGCTTCTTGATAAGGTCCAGGATGGAGTCCAGCCACAGCCAAAAACTAAATGATTTTCCAGGAATGTTTTCCTGAGAGCAACAGAAAAAAACAAACAAATTGGATTTATATTGTTACAGTTTGAAAACAGCAAGAGTTTGTAATATTTATTCAATATTACCTTCCAGAACTTGGACCAAGAAACTTGGCAGTCGTTATAAGAAGCGTGTTGACCTTCAGAAACAATTAAAACACTGTTTAGATGGAAGCCAAAACACATTTACAAAAACGGTTATATCAGCATGTTTATGAAACAACATTAGGGAAAGTCAACACAGTCTAATGTAGCACACAATCCCCTAGTTTCACAGACAAGGCTTAAGCCTTGAGCTGTATCAACCAAAAGAAATTTGCACTGACTAACCTTAAAACATGTCAGTGCCTTTGTTTTGTCTTAAAATGCACACCAGTAATGATTTTTTCTAAGGCATGTTTATAAAACTAAATGTCCTAATTGAAGTATGGACTAATACTGATTTAGTCTAAGCCCTGTCTATGAAGCTACGTTGTCGGGGGCTATATGCCACTGTTAGGGTCTCCCAAGGCAAACAGACTTGGCAGGCCCAAATGTATTGTGAGGGTCTATTGGGAATGTTTGGCAGAGCCCCCTTTCAGAGAGTTCTTTGACTCACACCTCTGATGGAGTTTTGACCAGACTCCGAGGGAGGTTGAAGGAATTGAGTCCGAGTAGACTACGTTCTCCAACTCCATTGCTGATGCAGCCGTCCGCAGCTGTGACCGCAATGTCTGCGGTGCTTATCGAGCCTGGCTGACTTGAGGGACTCCTGAGGCAGATGATAGGTACCAGTGGGCTAAGGGGACTGCGGGCCGAATGGCTGTGGAGGCAGAAACTTGGGTCTGGAGTTCAGTGAGACTATGGAGAAGGACTATCGGTCAGGCTCAAAGAATTTCTGGAAAACCATCCAGCGCCTCAGGGAGGGGAAGCAGTGGGGGCATTTTCGGGCGGGCTCAAGTCAACGAGGTAGTTAAGAAGCTCCTTGGTGGCAAGACACTGGGGGTGGATGAGATCCGCCCTGAGTACCTCAAGTCTCTAGATGTTGTGGGGCTCTCTTGGCTAACACACCCTTGCTACATCGCATGGAGGTTGGGGTCAGTGCCTCTGTACTGGCAGACTGGGGTGGTGGTTCCTCTTTTTAAGAAAAGGGACCAGGTGTGTTCTATCTACTGCTGGATCACACTCCTCAGCCTCCCCAGGAAAGTCTATGCCAGGGTACTGGAGAGGACAATTTGTCTGATAGTCAAACCTCAGATCCAGGAGGAACAACACAGTTTTAGACCTCATGGTGAAACACTGGACCAGCTCTATACCCTCTTCAGGGTGCTGGAGGGTTCATGGGAATTTGTTCAACCAGTCCACATGTGCTTTGTGGATTTGGAGAAGGCATTTAACCGTGTCCCTTGTGGTGTCGTGTGGGGGGTTCTCTGGGATTATGGTCTCTGGGGCCCTTAGATAAGGCTTGCATTGCCGGCAGTAAGTCAGACCGGACATGTCCCACTGGGAGGAGGTTCCGGGGAGACATAGGATAGAAAACATACCTAGAAGTTTATCTCCCAGCATGTTAAGTTGTTCTTTGTTGAGTCCTCGTCCTGCAAAACTGGAGAACTGCCAGCTGAGTACCTCTGAGAGTTGACTCCAGCTGGCCCTCAAGGGGTTGCTGAAGAATCCAAGGTTCTAACCAAGTCAGAGAAGTTAAAATAATACTTTGTCCAGCCTTGCCACTGATTAAATAATTTTATAAACTAGATACTGTAAGGCTAGACATCCATTCTTCGCATAAGAAGCTCACCTTTGGGTCGTCGGTTAGCAGGTTGTACCACATGACAGAGGCCCAGCCTCCTGGGAGCTGACTGACATTGGAGATGACCACCAGTGGCAGGGAGCAAGTCTGAACAGGAACAAAAATATAAAACTCATTAAATGGTATCAAAAGTGATGCTAAAAATAACAACCCAAAAATAAATAAATAAATCCAATGATTACACAGCCATAATAATAATAATAATAATTATTATTATTATTTTACACAAGTTATTTATTAATGTCTTACAAAATTATAAGACTTATAAAATCTTATATTTTAATAATGTCTTATAAAATTTCAAAAATGTATAATGTAAAAAACAATTTCCACAAAAATGTGCTGTCGAAGATTAATCGCATCCAATACACGTTTTTGTTTCCTGAATATATGTGTGTATTCTGAATATATTTATGATGCATATGTAAATACAAACACTTGCATATGTATTTTTAATAAAAATATGTTACGTTTATAAATTGTAATTATGTACTGATATATAACATAAATATTTAAATGTATATACATGTAAATCTTTGCAAAATATATACTGTATGTGTGTGTATTTATGTATACATAATAAATATACACAGTACACATATGTAGATTATGTAAAACTTTTATTTTGCATGCAATTAAGCATTTAACAGCACTAAAATATATAGTATATATATATAGTATATAATTACATAGACACTATAACATACCTCAAGATCAATATCCAGGCCCTGCAACATCAGCATGGCCTCAAAATTGAGAGAGTGTAACTCCTCTGTTACTGACAGGGGACCCTGCAATAGAGACAGTATTATTACACTGCAGTTCAGATCAAAGAAACAAAGTGTGAGACTGCCCTCTGTTGGCAAGATGTATTCTACACTGCATAACAGCAGGACAAAAGACTTGAACCAAGGTGTATGCCTTGAAAGATGTGCCACTAGAAGAGAAAGTCCTATAAGTACTTAGAAATAATGCAGTCTTACCTCATTTCCTTTTCCTCCAGTAGGACACTTTCTCTCTTTCAGCTGCTGCGAAACACAAAGACTTCATAAAACATCTTCGCTCTCTTAAAGGGATAGTTCACCCAAGAGAGAAAATGTTTTTTACACACCCTCATGTTCATTTTCATAGTTATCACGGATGTGAATCTCACAAAAAGGACACACACATGCACAAAATAGTTAAATTTTCTAAGTCTTCTGACACTGGGTAACTTTATGAGAGGAACCGATTACGTTATTCACTTTTTGGGGCTGTGGTCACTATCAACTGTCCTTGTATGGAAAAATAGTTTCTTCTATGTTCCATGGAGCAACATGAGGGTAAGTAAATAATGACTAATGCATTGTCTTACAATGGGTGAACTCCTTTAAATAGATTTAACACCTTATTAGCATTTTTTTCTTAATTTGTGTGCTAGAATTCAGAGTGAAGTACCAGATGTCTGAACTCTACAGAAAGACATCCAGTCGACTCCTCCACATCCATCACTTTGGTGTTGTTGGTGAGGATGAAGAACTGTCTGTTTCTACAAGGAAAAATAAGTAATATTTTCTTGTTTAGTCACATTTTCCACTGTACTGTAAATAACAGTAACCCACTATGTAGAATATGTACAGAATTTAGCTTGTAAAACAGTGCTGTCCCCCTCCCCCCTGCACACTTAGCTGAAAAACTCATATTGAGATCTGGCCTAAATAAACAACAGGAAGCTGATTCTTCTGTTTGAGGTTGAGTGAACTCACACTTTGCCTGGCGGAAGGTCTCTGCACACACACACAAAAAAAAAAAGTTGAAAAACATGGTCATATTGGGCTAAAAGCACCTGTGATGCAAACAATGCAACAATTGCATTTCATGTATATAGCTGTCATGTCCCTATCATAAATGCCACAATATATATTCACAGTCTAAGAAGCATTAAAGTCTAAGAAAAATTCAAGTTTATGTATTCATTTATTTATTATACTTTTTTACAGATTTGTTCTGTAAAATCACTTAATTAGACTCAACATAGATTCAACATAGATTAATCAGTCAAAACTTGGTTTTAAAATGATTTAATGCAAAATAGATAACAGCAACATGTATTCTTCAATTAAATTTATTTGAGATGTTATTTGGGCAAAGCAAGTTCATTGACATCATCTTCTAGGAAGTGACATCATGTGTGGTAGGAAAACAGCATCAGTAGCCTAAATATTGTGATGAATAGTATGTGGTGTACTTTGGAATTAGCAGGTTTGGCTCTAACGACAACAACGATAATAGTAATAAAGGGTATGATACTTAGACATTACAAATAATAATAATATTAACTTCAGATGGACACTCTTCTGTCAATTAAATGTCACCCTCCATTGAGCAATGGCTTACTTTAGCTTTTTTCCATCTTACATTCCCCTACTATTTGCATACAAACAAGTTTTAAATAAAAAGTAATATATTAAGTCTACTTTATAATCTTTTGCCTCCTCATATTACATCACAAGTGTATTTTTTTTAACACGTTAAAAGTGTATTAATGGTTGATGTATTGCATACTATTGTACTGTACCTATTGAAAATGCATTATAATACATGAATGACTCAGGTTATAAAGATGAAATATAGACATAATTCTGGGAACATACTTATCAAATGTTGTCTTGACTTTGAGTTGATAATCCACCTCAGGTAACTTAACCAGTAATCTGAAATGAAAAAATGGTGAAATTAAATGGGCAATGATTGCATTGGCCAAAAACCTTGTGAAAGTAGACTTGTTTACATGAGGAGTTTGATTGAGGCTGTGGTTCATACCTGACCTTGGTGGTAAACTGCACCTGTGTTTTGATGATTAGAGGTTTTTGAGGGTGTGTGGGCATGCATGGCTGCTTCTCGACCACAAAGGAGCTGCAAACATGACCAAAACAGATTGTACATGTTTCCTGGTCACCCAGCACAGCCTTTGTGTTGCTTTCATTGAGTCTCATGCACTGTACGTCAACACAGAGTGAACTGCTGTGCTTTAATTGTTTTACAAAAAATTCCCTAAATACTACCTTTTAATGAGGTGGTAGATGAGGTATTTGACTTGCTCCTCCATCTGTGGTCTCTGGAGAGGGATCGGATCACTCTCGTAAGTGACTTTCAGGATCAGTTCACCCAGTTTGTCAAGCTGTCTTTTAATCTGGAAAAGACTCTGGGCTGTCATGGTAAACCTGTAAAAGTGATTTCACATGAGAATTAGGCTTGATTCAGATTTGAATTGTATGTATTGTTTTTGAAAGAAGTCTCTAATGCACAGCAAGGCTGCATTTGTTTAATCAAAAATACAATATAATTGTGATTTTGTGAAATTATTATTACAATTTCAAATATTGTTTTTAATGTTTTAATTATATATATTAAATATATATATAAATAAATTATATATATTAAATATATATAAAATAAATATTTATTTATTTTAACATTTATTCATTTAATGCTAAAGCTGAACTTTCAGCAGCCATTACTACAGTCTTCAGTGATCCTTTAGAAATCATTTAATGTGCTAATTTGATGCTCAAGAAACATTTGTATTATTTTGTGGAAACCATGACACATTTGTTAGGATTATTTGATGAATAGAAAGATAACAAGTCTTTACAGTCACTTTTGAACAATTCAATGCATCATTGTTTTAAAAAAAAACTGGCCCTAAACTTTTAAGAAGACGCATACATCCCATATTTTTTCCTCATTTTTGTCTTTACTGAGCATTGTAACAATAATCTATTATAAAACCGTAAATAGTATAATTTTTAATTGTTATTATCAAGGGTTATACCAGTTTTGGAGCTGGTCCAGTCCTATTAAAACCGGTCCTCCGATGCAGGCGATCTGTTGCCTCCGTTTCCATTCCTTAAGCTCAGGGTTGAGCTGGGAGGAGATCAGGGTATCAATTTCCTTTATAACATCTGCAATCTTTGACAAAATCTCCTGCAAAGGTAAAACAAAGTACAAATATAATGGCTACCAGTAACCAGAAAACAACAACATATATAGTGGCATCTTCACACACCAGTGTATTGTATTAAAACCCTTGTGCCTTCCTTATTTCAGAATCACACTCATGGTCCTACCGGTCTAAAATGACCGGACACCTAAAATGAAA
>JAUCMS010000153.1:15805337-15826112 GCA_032357445.1 Enteromius radiatus | reverse complement strand
TATTAATGTGTATATGCTTCTTTTGTAAGCATTAACAATTCTTTTACTGAAGTCTAATTTTTTTTTGTCTTTGCCATGATGACTGTATATACTATTTTTCTAGTTCTGAAAGATAAGATAATAAGATTCATTATAAAGTGTAATTTACAGGCTTAGAGGATTAATTGGTTTAATTTGGCAAGTTCGATTAGTTAAGCAAGTCACTGAACAGCAGGAGTTTGTTCATAGCCAATCAAGCAGATAACTTCTTAAGAGGGCTAATAATATTGACATTTTATTCCAGGCAAACTGAACTAAATGCTTTCTCCAGATGAAAAATACAAGAAATACTATGTTAAATTCCCTTGCTCTGTTAAACATCACTTGGGGAAACATCTGAAAAAGTTTGAACTGAAATTATATAGGAAGGCTAATCATTTGGTTTTCAGCTGTAGGTAACATCTAGGTTGCTTTAATTCTGTTCTTCTCTTTGTGTACTAATATAAACTACAGACATGTTAAACATTGTAAACCTCAATGTTTTAGAACTGCTTTCCAGGAAATGTATCAAAGGTCATGGTTTTAAACACTGATATTGTACAAAATGAATTGCTTAGGATGCAAGTTACTTCACTTCTGCCTTTTTTTTTTTTTTTTTTTTTTTTTTTTTTAAACACTAAGGAGAATATCTTATCTCTTACCAGTGTCTGTATTTCTAATACAAGCAAAGTCGAACTTCAGTTGAGCTTTGCTCCTGCTCCTGCTCCTGGTTTTAATTGTGTAATCAAATGCGTGTTGCCTTTATATTTTTGCCAGAGAGATATAAAGATATTTCAAAGTATTGGTTCTAAAAACACAAAGTTGCATACAAATTCTAGGCCTAGACCCAGCAGATCGGCCTGATTTGCCGCCCACCCAGAAGGTCATATGTTGTGTTCACCACTGCCATGTAATCAGGTCGTTTTTTCTTTCCTTCACATGCAAGCCTAAATGAACTCAGCTTTTCGTCAGTGCATTAACTAAAAAGAAGAAAATTGCCAGCAAAACCTTCTGAGGAATGTGACCCTGTACTATTGGCACGAGATGTTCCAGCCCCTGCCGGTTCACAGTCAACCTTTTAAAATCGCCCCTCTACTTACTGCAATCACTGAAACATTGCATTTGGATACAAATCTGTTTATTTCGGTTGATGTGAGATACAACTCAAGACTTGTGCTGTATATTTCCCCCTGCAGTGGAGTGTGAACCACAGTTATTGCAAGCATATAACACAACACCGGTATGCTTCCATAAAAAATAATGTGCATTTGTTCCTACGTTACATTCAAAGTATGTTTTTCCAAAAGTGTTTCATTTTGTAATTGTGTAAAGGGTAAGTGGTGTTACACAGGAGGACAAAACTGAGCTAACACAAGAATATAAAAATATTTTACAGAAGTAAATAAGGCTTTACATTCACAGAGAAAATAAACCGCATGCACTGAAGCAATTAATTGTTAAAAAACTAGTATGTCCATAAGGGTCTAGTGAAATAATCCTGACACTTGTTAAAAATGCTTATTTAACCAGTGAAATCTTGGCACCTGTGTTTGTGACCAGCTGCACTTCAAACCAGCCGGCCACACTGGACTCAATAATCCCTTCTCTGTTCCTACATATGGTGGGTTCCCGCTGGGTCCAACATCAATATTACACAACTATTACAAAATATGTATGTTGAGCCAGCTGTGGTTGTCAAAAGGATGTTAGTACCTGAATAATTTAAGCTTTTGTGGCTCATAGGAAGGTATGTAATATTTACTTTGTGCTGAGGAACATTAGATTAGCATATGCTTTGAATGAAGGGAAAACGGAGGTGTGGCGTCACAAGGCAGTAAACTCACAAAGGTGTTTTAAATTAACAGCGAGTTCTAAAATCCCAATTATATATGAGAATATTCCAAGATTTGATGCAGGACTGCTACTATTTTTGCAAATATTTTAATACCTGAAGTGTCTTGTTGCACTATGTTTAAATGGACAAAATGTAATCATGTAAAGTGCGTGTGTAAAAACAAGAATTATATACTAAAATCACTTTTAAATCAGATGAGACAAAAACATCTAGTGCGAAAACTCTAGTTGAAATGGGGCGAGTGTATCAGGGCCTAAAACTCCAATAATATTCGGAATGTCTAACACAAGGAAACAACTGCAACTCCCTCACTTCCAAAAAAAAAAAAAATCCACTTTGGTTACATGTACAAACTCTATGTCTGTATATCTTTCCAGAAGAGTTATAATAACTCTAACTAACGTAGCACCACCCAAAGCCAAGATACAGAATACTGACTACATATATATAAATATATAAGCATACCTGAATGAATAACTATCACACTCCAAATAACTATTAAAGAGACTTTAACCAATGCCTTGCAAAAAAGCATTAAGGGGCAAGCATTACAAAACTCCGCTATCTTAAGTAGAGTTGCAAAACATACATAATTAGTCTGAAGGTTAACTACAACCATAAAGTCGAAAAACTAATAAAATACTTAAAAGTAGAATAAATATGCTCATTTTTGCTTTGGAGCTTTTATAAAAGTAATTAAAGCATGTATAGCCCATAAGAACCAGAGTTCGTGTTTGTTCGTTAGTTCTCAGGCAATTTTACAGCACCTTGAACAAAAAGTATGATAGAGCGTACTGCATGCTTTACTAGTGTAAGCTACGCTAAGAAAAGAGCTTTCTGGCCTTTGTTATTTTAGCTAATGAAAAGGACTACAGTAGTCAACATTTGAAGTGGATCAAACAAGGTGATCAAAGTTGTCCTAAGGCAAGAACGGGTATTGTTTGGTTTTAGAACAACTCTGATGAAAGATTGGAATCCACTTCATTTGTTGACTACTGTATGCTCAATGCACAAGCACTGCAAAAGCATGCAAACAAACAGAACGGGTTCTCGAAGAACACAGCATGATACTCTAGTAAAAATTGGCCTATGGTCTCTTTAAGAGTTATACGGAGTTTGGAAGTGAGGGAATATTGGGATCAGGCTTCTGCTCGGGTGAACAGAACAGGAAGAGTCGACTCCGGAGGCTTTTATAGGCAAACCTGAAATACATCATATGTCCCATAGCAACGAAGGACACTGAGATGAGCACGAGAAGGCCAAAGGCCTCTGGATTTGGTGCAAGAATGACCATGATGAAGTGCAGGAGGTCAAGAAGATAGTTCATGGAGTTCTGGACACCGTTGATGATGCCTCTCTCGGATTCAATCACATTCTCTTGGATCAGTTGGGTCACGGTCAAATCAAAGGACCAAAGACCTGAGAGCAATAGAGGAGAATCAATTAAAGCACGTTGACAACATCACAGCAATTATCACAAACATGACTTCTTGTTTTTGGTCGCAAAGGTTGGCTTTATAACTTTCAGGTGATATGGATATAATCATCATTCTCCCCTTGAAGATAACAGGAAATGTGGTCTAAATATTATTTATAATGTTTCCTGTTGGTTGCTCATTTACTCACCAATTCTAGCAGCAATGACACCGGCGAAAAGAAGACTGACGGACATGTAGGACTCTATTTGGGGGGCTTCCTCAAAAACAGTGGCATTGATCTGGATTTGCGGTTCAATCGTAGGTACAAGAGTAGGACTCTCACGCAGCGAGCCGCTGTCTCCAAACAGATGTTTCAAAACCTCCTTGAAGGGTGAGACGCTGAGATCGAAAGAGCTGCCAGGAGCAAAGACAGATGCTACGCAGAGCATGAGGCAGGACAGTTGGGTGACTCCAGCGATGAAGCCAGTCCTGATCAGACCACACTTCTTTCTGATCCAAGTGAAAGCCACCGTTCCACAGATGCCAGATATAGCTGAAGCTCCCATGAGGAGACTGAGCACGGAGCCGTTCAGGCCTTGGGTGTAAGCGTAGCCCGTGGTGATGCAGTCGAAGCCCAGAACGGTCATGTAGAGGAAAGACAGAGACATGCCAGCAAAGAAGATGGACTGGTTGTAGTAGGCCACCCAGCCATCCCTAAAGGTGCGGATGGGTTCTGTCATTTGGTAGCAGCATCCAGTGTTTTTCTTCACTTCGGCGGCTTCATTCATCAGCTGGGAGCCTTCAACTGGATTTTCATTACTTCCAATCTCTGCAACAGTGAAATAAAAAACCACAAAAATAAAATGAACAATAAATAAATCTGATACATAAGGGAATGTGTCACTTTCTTGACAGAAATGTTTAGAAAAGTGAATTGTGCAATAAGCAGTTACTTTCCACAAAAAGGAGGGGCGAAAAAGGATCTGAAACTATACAATGAAATGTTTTTAGCAAACAAAAAGGTGCTTAATCCTTAACATTTGTCAAAAAAGGAAGAAAAGAACTAGTCCACAAATGCTGTTCATATATATATATATATATATATATATATATATAAAATAAAAATGGTTAGATCAGAGGTGCCCAATTCTGTTCCTGGTGACCGACTGTCCTTCAAAGTTCAGCTCCAACTCCAATCAAACACACCTGCCTTTAATTTTGAACTTAATTAGTTGCTTCAGGTAGGTTTGATTGGAGTTGGAGCTGAACTTTTTCAGGACAGTCGGTCACCAGGAGCAGGATTGGGCAGCCCTGGGTCAGATGGTAGAGCTTGGCCAATGCAGTGAGCAGTTTATTGATTAAATGGATTATTTACTTCCAGGATGTCACAATTGTATGGAATGTTCATCTTTTGGAATGGGAGAAAACCAAAAGGTAACTGGGTTGTGCACAAAGTGGGACAGGTGAAAATCAGTGTTTCAAGGCAGATAGTATTGCAAACTTCTTATTTTTTCTCAATCTTATGTTAAATAATAGTCTAACATATCCAAATGAGCTTACTTCTTCTATTAAAGGGCTTACTTTACTGTAATACTTTAATAATAAATTAATAAATAAAAACTTTTGACTCGATTTGTGGAAACTGCCGGAAGAGTCTGGGTGGAATTACAAACCTTTTTGTACATTGAGATGCTTCAGTTCTTGGTCATTAGTGTCCTTCTGTCCTGCTTTAAAGGCAAGTGCTGGAGTCTTCTGATAAACTTTCCAAAGTAGAAAGTACTCCAAGCACATGGAGAACAGGTTCCAGCCCGAGATAAAGCCACAGCCGATGAAATTGGAGCCGAATGCCATGATCTGGCCCACAAGCATTGGAGCCAGAATGTTGGTTAACTGGTCGATTATTCTTACAGTTGCATTCATATCTAACAAAACACAAATATAGAAAGCACAAAGCAGTGTAAGTGTTAAAAACGGATATATTCTGATCTCTTATGCTCATGATCTCAGGCCGCATATATTTAATGAAAGACTTTTACAATATTACAATTATTGAATAACAGTTTTCTATCTTAATGTATTTTCAAATGTAATTTATTAAGTAAATATGTCAATTTAAATATCTTAAGATCTTCAGAAATCATACAATGTGGTTCTCAAGAAACATTTTTATCATTATCAATGTTGGAAACAGTTGTGGCTGCTTTTTATTGTTGTGACAGATGTATTCGCTAGTCACTTTTGATCAAATGAATGTGTCCATGCTGACACACATTTCTTTAAAAAAAAAAAAAAGGTGGCTATGTGCTAACTTTCACACATTTCCTGACTGGAGGTTACAGGGTTCAGCAGGTACATTGATGGGATTAAAATGAGAGTCATAAGGACTGACAGCTGAACTCTATAAAGATAAGATGACTGAAAGAGTTGTAATGTATTTTATGAGTTTTCCTCAACTAGATAAAAATGAGTTTTATAGACAATACAGAAAACGAACACTTTCAATTACAGAAGATAAAATTATTTTACTAAAGTATATTCGTTTTCAAAATAAAGACTTGCACAATGCTAGGAACTGACTTTATAAATCTGCTTAAATTGACAGTGAGACTAGCGAGCAAAAATGTATTTGATATCTAATGCAATGAAATTCATACATATTTTAATTTGGACGAATACTTTTAAGGCCATTTGTGAGAGTTAGAGAAGGTAAAACATTCCACATCCTGACCTGCCAATTTGCTCCGGTCATGTCCTGCCACAACCACGACCCAGTCCCTTTGGATGGTGATGGACATAGCTGTGCTGGCCAGGTTAGCGATGTTAGCGATGGTGATGACCATAATGTAGCATGTAGTCTGCAATGACACAAAACATGTAATCAAAAAATAAGTCACTGTGTCTAAAATAGCAGTAGCAAATATTATTTGTTGTCAGTTCACTGGCACAAAAAGCTTGGTTTTCTGGAACAGGCCAGAATAGAAAACAGTTCACTGAATGAGTCCCTTTTTGTCTGCTCTGTGGGCTCTCGACCTCAGTGACACCAGGACAAACAGCAGGTTTTGTTTGTTATTGTACATGTAAAGTTAGCTTTCCAGCCCTTTAATAGACTGAAAGGACTAATATTGAGCAAGCAACATGCTTTCCGCTCACATGACAATCCTGCTTTCTGCTGACAGCACGACTCTGTTTTGTTATCAAGGTGTCATGTTTCAGTAGCTTAAGTTTAAGTTGAGTCTGTGCAGAAAAATTAGGAAGCTGTATGTTTTTAGATGACATTACCTCCTATTTAGGTTGGAAATGATTGAAAAGCTTGAAATAACAATATCCTGTTACAAGGAGATTGTCTGCCATTGGCAGCTATGAGGGGAAAAAAAACCTTTTCCAAACATTATAAACAGCGACGCAAATTTAGAGTAAAACATTTGCATAACAATTGAGCAAAATTGGAGGCCACAGAGAACTGCAGCAAGAGGCTTCTGCTCTTGGAAATGAAGAGTTTCTGTATTTGTATCTTAATCTAGTTCTAAGTGCTTTTGGAGAACTATTTACACATTCAGCATTAATACTGATTAATACTCAAGAGTTATACTAGAAAGCAGACTGTCATGTTCTTTTAAATACTCACCAGCAACCATCCATTGTACATGGTTGTAAGCTGTACTTTATACTGGAAAACGGCCATCAGAAGGACACCACAAAGAATGACAGCACTGTTCTGGACAACTAAAGATGTCTGAGCCACTGAAATTGAGAGAGAAATCCAGAGTCAGTAAAAAATGCTGAAATAAATGTCATAATCTAATGGGAAAAGATGCATGCTCTCAGTGATGTGTCAAGATTGCACAATAATTCTGCACGCTCTGAGGTTGGAGCTTTGCCATATTTACCTTTCAGTCTGGGGTTTTTGTCCACCCAGTCACCAATAATAGCACCCAGTAAGAGGACAGACCCTGCGACCACCAGTCCATACACGGCTGTCAGGAGTAAACTATTGCCATACAGCTCCACCAAAAACACAGCCACAGCAAAATTCCACATCCGATCCCCCTGTAACACAGTGACACAATGATTTACATATCACTGTAGTTTTATGGGGTTCACGCAAAAGAATGTATTGTAATAAATATTCAGCAGCTTATAATATCTTGCATGCATCAATACGTCTGCATAAGACAACATTAATAAAATATATATAATACACATAATATCCCATCTGTATAATGTACAGATATTTTGTTTATGTAATTACATATGTATTATGTCAACGTGTTAAAACATTTGTAATATACATGTTGTGGAAAAAATAATAAATAGAGATTTAAGGTCATTTTAAATTTAATCTGTCTGTCTATCTATGTGTCTGTATGTCTGTCTACCCACCCATTTACGTGTCTGTAAAAATCTAAAATATAAATACAATATAAAAATTATATGAAAAATAAAAAAGAATTATTAAAAAGTAAAATATATCAAATATGATAACATATGCAACGTGCAAAAAATATATAGTTCTCTGTTGTGTTATTGTGACTGACGCATTGAAGAAAAGGACGGGCTGTCAAACACAGATCCTAATGCAAAGAGACTCTTACCCATGTTGACAGGGCATGTCCGAGGTAAATGAGGAATTTCGCAGACTTGAAGAATTCTCCAACTCTTTCTGAAAAGACACACATTCAAGTGCAAGGTTATTTATTTTTTATTTTGCTCAAGCCGAAGCCGCACTTTTTGTATATCACTGCAAACAAATGCGTAAAATACTCACCACAGCAAGTTTTTTTAGATGCAGCGCTGTCCATTGTGCATTAAAAAACGATTGTATTTGCTCGGTTTTATTTGTCAAGATTTAAATTCCTTTGTATTGTTCAGGTTGAACAAGCAAAGTAAATCCTCGCTGCAAATATCTCCTGCGCAAAAACACGAATATTTCCCTTCTCGCCTCTCCAAACTTAGCTATCACTGTAGCTGAAGTTGGAGAGAAATAACCTCTTCTAGAACGACTAAATGTGTAAAAACATATAATTCCCGAAAGGGCCAGATCCGCGCTCACGGACGCAGCCGAGCACCGTGTTTACCACACAGCACTTCCAGCAGACAGCGGCTAATATAATGACACAGACTCCGCCTCTTTTGCACTCAACAAAGACAGAACCAGTGACACGGCAAAATATTTAATAACACGGGCTTGTCTAAGAAGGTCAAAATCATAATTTTCCCAATTACAGCTAAAATAAAAAATATAAATAAAATATACAATATAAATTCTATAGCCTTGGCTACATGGAGACGGGTCATGTTTGTCTCTTTTTGCATGATTTCAAAAACACCCCGTCTCCTTTCCTAAATTATGTTTTTGCCAATCCCGTCCTTCAAGGTAAAATGTAATGCTATAGCTGTTGGTTAAGTGAACAAACTGAAAGCACAATAGTATACATTAGGATAAGTGTTAACAATATGCTATAAAGTAGGCTATTGGGGCATGTTGTCATAAAATGTAAACATGTTCAGTATTTTGGCGGGTAACGCAAGACATGTTTAATTAATACTTAAGTAATCATTAATAGTAGTGCAATTACTATTGTTTGATGTGAACTAGCCCCAGGCTACATATTATTTCACTAAATAACTTTCAAATTATATAGGCCAACTTTTCTTATTAATTAGCATTTAACTGGTATGCCATTAAAAACCCATATCATTATCAACACTGCTCTCAGCATCAGATAATCTCATGTGTCACCGTGACATGCTTTGATGGGTGTTCTGTTGGGTGCACAGTACATCTTTGTCAATAAAATCAGTTGTAAACAATGTTTTATATGGATGGATGGATAGACAGTGACAGACAGACAGACAGAGATAGAAAGATAGATAGATAGATGTGGAAGTTTTCTTTCTCGCTGTACTGAGTTGCACTTTGGATCAGTGACAGCTATTTCCCAACAGCTTGACAGTGAATGGCTCTTCCCTATTATATTTATTCTATTCAGGTCAGTGCTTTGTGTCAGCATTAACACACAGCATTTGAGCACAGAAACAAACATAATGTAAAATAGTAGAAAGAACCAGTAATTTATGTCCAGAAAAGTTTAAATGAAAGTTGCTTTATTGCACACTCACTTCTCCAACCCAGTTATTGCATAACCTATGAGAGGCTTTAAAAGAGTGCATTTCAGTCTTTTATAACTGATGAGGGGGTGTTCTTCATTTGACACTATATGCAGAAGCTCATAGCATGTTTTTATATTTATTTGTATATTCATTTTTGTGTGTTTGTGACAAGATAATTCATAAAACGTGAAGTAATGCTTTGCTCCGTATTTTTAAGTAATAACATGATGCAATGATATGTCACATTTAATCACAACAAACAGAGAGGATTGTGTCGTTATGCCTCTTTGTTAGTGGTTTTCATATTTGTTTGCTGCAGTATTTGCATGGAATGACAAAGCAACATCTAATACTGGTTTTTCGGCTTGATTAAAAAGTCTGACGATTAGGATCCCATTCATCCCCATTAAGACACAAAGCTGAGTCATGTTGCACACAGAACCAACAGAAATTTGAGACCTGGAACAAGATTACTAAGGTCACAGACTTGGTATTATTCTCTGTTGGTTTCATCACATTAGAATGAGCTTTACACCTTGCTTGCTCATATCATTTACATCTACATTTAATCACACATCAATCAAATGAAATAATCAGACACTCTGCTATTGACTTTTTGTTATTAAACTGCAACAAGGCTCTTTTAGTGGCTGTCAAGGTGGAAAACACATATTTGTGGTCTACATCTAGATCAAATGCAGCAATTACAATTTTCTTTGACCTGACAGATCAGCAGAGGAATTTTTCCAACATATTTAGTAACCCTGGATATTGACAGTTTTTCGTCTGATAAGGATCCAAACTTTACACAGGTGTCTAGAATCAATACAGGAGTATGCAGAGTTCTTTTACTGCCATGACCATGACTGAACCTAAACAAACTAGTGTGTTTGTGATATTAGAGATGGAAACACACAAGTAAACACTGTCCACGTGATTTCACACTTAAGCCTTTCATGGGTGACCACACATTTCAACAGAACTCTACAGCACAGGGACTAATGCACAATCAATAGGACCACAAACACAAACACTGTAATTCAGTAAATGCAGGTTTTTGGTGTCATGAATGAGGTTAGTAGTTTACGAAACAGGAGAGTGGGATCTAACTAGTATTAAAAATAGGAATGATTAACAAAACCAATGGATTCTATGTTTACCGCAATAGACAACAGATTAAAATGACTTCTAGGTAACTTCTTTTAATACCTGAATAATTAAGGGCACATCTAGTGTGTACTTGCAATGACTCAAATCTTAAATATAGTTTGCATCAGACAGTTTTTTTTATCAGAGATTTTTGTTTGTTTGTTTGTTTTCTGGTCCCACCAAAAAAAAATCCAAAAATTATTGAAGTATTTAATATGAATATTGTCAGAGAATAATGTTGAATGATGAAAAAAGCTTGATTTGATAAAATAATCATATTAATAATATTTACCTCTTATTGGTGTCTTGTCCCTGGAAATGTAAAAAAAAAATAAATAAATAAATAATTAAACAAACATTATGCTTTCAACAATTATACTTGCAAAAAGCAATTATGAGCCCATTAAAGATCCTCTTACAAACATTAAATGGCGTTTAATGTTTAGGCTATAATTACTGTATACAGTATATTTGTGTTGTGAAAAGAAGAATACAATTAGAAAATGCAAAAAATGTGTTTAATACAGTTTTATCTAATTTATTTTGTTAGTGTGGGTGTAGTGTGTTTCTCTATTCATTTTGCAATGGTTACTATATACTATTTTTCATAGTGTGATATTTGATTAACTGTATTAAAATGAGTTAGGATCAGTGTGACTGGCAATAATAATAGTATCTGCAACCCACAACAACAAAAACATCTTTTTACTCCCAAAAGACCTTATACTTATCTGACAGGTATTGAAAATGTTTTCATTTAATCATCTTCAATCATATTTATTTATTTTCTCTCAGTGTCATTTCAGGTACGTGCATTTTAAAACCTTTTGCTATCACAAGCGATGACTAATGGATCAGGATTCTGCTGCAGAAATAAGCAAAAGGCTTCATTGTACACTAAATACTACCTGAATCCAATGGATTCAACACATTTTTAGAGTAACACAGTAAAAGCCGGTCAGCTTTGACTAAACTTATTCCCACCTCACCTGACCTCACCCCAAGGTTGAAAAGCAAACAATGTGCTTTGACATGTTTTGAGGAAAACTCTCCAGTTACAGGGCAACACAAATATTTGGCTAAATCAAGTACACCAAGAGCTATGATATGCTATTTTTTTTCCCTCAAGCATAGAAATCAGATAGGATAGTGTCAGATAATCTAGGCATTGACTGTTTGGTGGTCACTGGGTGTGAAACATAAAATCTGTTTGGATAATGCTATATATTGTCAATACATGTACAGTATGTATTTCAGGGATGTGTTACAAAACCTTTTGTCATCACAAACGATGACCTCATGGATCAGGATTCTGGATTTGTGGCTGTTGACTATTTAGTGTTGAGGGAGAAAAAGTCAAAAGGCTCCATTGTACACTAAATACTACTTGTATTTGATGGAATTAAATGTTTTTCAATAAGACAGAAAAAAATCCTGTCAGCTTTGACTAAGTTACAATTCTTTCCTTTGAAGGTTAAAATGCAAAAATGTGCTTTGACATGTTTTAGCAAGCCTCTGTTACAGTGCAACAAAAATATTACATATTACACGATAAGTTGTTGCTTATAGCAAAAGGCAGGTAATCATGTTTTTGTTTTGTTTAAATCCCCCCTTAAGTGTGGTAGAATGCTAGAAAGGATAATGACAGATAAATTCATAGCAGTCAGATTTTATTTTGCAACAGTAATATTTAGTGGATATATAATAAGCAGATGTGGTTCACTAAGAGTTATTATATTAATTATGTCATTCAACACTTTCAAGTATTGAATGAAATAGTATAGATATAAGCTATCTGGTGGTTAATAACCTTTTGCATTTGATCTATTTTATTTTATTTTTTTAATGTACATCCTTTTTATTTACATTTTCAAACCATACATACACCATTATTGTAGCTGTAGATTTTTTTTAATGCAAGAAATAAAACATACAAGGACAGGGAAGAAATACATTGATATAATTATTGTAGGAGTAATGGTTTTGTAAACACGTATGTGACGTAATTTTAAAGCGTCGCTGGCCGAGCTCCCGCATACGTCATTCGTGTTCGACAAACGAGCCGCTTTCATGTGGAAATGTTTCCTTAAATCATCCGAAGCGTTTTGGTAGAAAATGTCGTCTAAAAACAGCCAGCGAACGGAACCTGGAGCTCAAGAAGAGCGCGTACAAAAAGAAGAGCTGAACACTAAGGTTTCCTATCGAAAATATTTTGTATAGCTTGTATAATATCATAATCTTAACTTTATGATGTGTGGTCACTGTTACAGTATTTTTTTAGCACATTTAATGTTTTCGGTTATTAATTGCAAACGTACGATTCATTCACAGATAAAAGAGCAAAAGATTGTTGTTGACGAGTTGAGCAATCTGAAGAAAAACAGGGTATGTATGTCATCTTTTTAAAGTAGGTCATATGGGCCATTCTGCATTTGGAGTAGCAGATGCTGTCACTCAATTATAGATGACGAAAAAAACGGCAGTTTACACAGCTTCTATAGAAGAGCATGTATTATGAAAATACTTTAAATTGTAACCTGCAATAGTATTATCAGTAATCTTAGAAATTACTATTTCCAATTATTTTAAGTATCTTCATTTTGAAAGCAGGAGAATATGCTTGTTACTGCTTCATAGTAATTGTTTGAGACATTACAGAAATGTAATGAGAAAAAAAAAACTTTATATATATAGGTATTATTTACACATACAAGCTATTGCTATTTCCCAAACACTGTGATTCAGATAATGCAGTCATGTTTTTCTTGAGAATATTGCTTTTATTTTGCATGTAGTAACATGTGAGTCATATCAAAGTGTATCTTAAGGTCAGTAGTCTTCATGGCATGCTTTTAGATGAATAGAATTGGTTCATTTAGTTTAATTTTTGAAGAATTATAATGACTCATATGTTTAGACTAGATGTGTAGATATGCTATTAGATCATGTTCTAGTATTCATAAGCTTGTCTTTACAGAGAGTGTACACCCAGCAGCCCAACAGCAATATATTCTTCCTTGCAGATAAAGGAGAGACTCTTAGCGCTTGTAAAAGTAAGATTCATAAATAATGACAAATATAAATCATAAATAATAGTCAAAGTGCTTACTAATACATCCATCGTCTTGTCTCTTATAGAGGATCTGGATAACATGAGAAAAGAATATCAAGATATATAGTTACTTGAGATCATGTGTGGGATTTGCTGTGTGGTCAGTTTGACCACTCCACATGATCCACTGGATAAGCATGTCCGTGAAAATCTCCAACACAGAGGGCCCAACTCAAGCTGGGACATCACAGAAACAATCTCAAACTGCAGTCTCCTGTTCTCTGCACATGTGCTTCACATGAGAGGTTGTCTGACACCTCAGCCTCTTCAAGACGATAATGGAAACATGCTTCTTTGGAATGGAGAGGTATTTGGTGGCCTGAGAGTAGATCTGGGAGAAAATGACACCAAAGTTGTCCTCAATCACCTGTCAATGGTGCAGTGCGCCTCAGATATAGTAGCTTTACTATCGCAACTCAAAGGACCCTGGGCCTTAATATATTACCAAAAAGTAGAGCACTGTATCTGGTTTGGGAGAGACTTTTTTGGAAGAAGAAGTCTACTTTGGAAATTCGATCCTGAAAGAGCAACTTTCTCCCTTTCATCAGTTGCTTCTCTACCGGTAGATAGTATTCAATCCCAATGGCAGGAAGTACCACCTAGTGGAGTGTACAGGTTTGACCTTACGGACTCTTCACCTCTAGGGACATTTGCATTTGAACTTTATCCATGGGTTTTCCACCATGACCAAGATCCAAACGAAAACCAGAAATTAAAATGCGAAGGTCTTCCCAGATGTGTCTCTGTAAACACAAATAGTTCTGGACTTTACCTGACCTCTCCTATTTGTTCAATGAACACATCCATTTCATCACTTACAACTGAACAAGGTCAAAATGTTTCTCAGACCTCTGTAGAAAATCTGAAAGAATTCCTAACAAACTCTAAAAAGAAAGCAATGGTTAGTGCGCTCCTTGATGTTCTAAGTGAGGCAGTCCGTAAGAGAGTATGGTACCTACCTGCTCAAGATGAACTGGAGATCAGCTTGAATCATACGAAAGCTGACATTGCTATTCTTTTCTCTGGGGGAATTGATTCAATGATATTAGCTGCTCTTGCTGATCGACACATCCCTGCAGATAAACCCATTGACCTTCTTAATGTTGCTTTCAAAATCCAAGAAAGAACAGTGCCTTCCAAGTCTTTAAAGAAAGGGAAAAATAAGAAGAAAGACTGTGATGCTGATGAAATGCAACCGGTTCAACAGAGCTTTAACTGCTTTGATGTGCCAGACAGAATAACTGGTAGAGCTGGCCTGCAAGAACTGAAAAACCTCAGTCCAAATCGCCAGTGGAACTTTATAGAAATTAACGTAACCCAAGAAGAGCTTAAAGAAATGCGACAGAAACACATCTGCCATTTAGTACACCCTTTGGACACTGTTCTGGATGACAGCCTTGGATGTGCTGTCTGGTTTGCCGCCAGAGGAATCGGAGTCATAAAAGAGGGTGCTGAAGAACTTTACACTTCAGAAGCAAAGGTGTCACTTGAATTACAAAAATTTATGTTAATGTAAATCCTAGGTCACACTGTATAAAATATTCCTCTTCTCCCAGGTGGTTTTGACTGGCATTGGGGCAGATGAACAACTGGCGGGATACTCCAGACACAGGGTGCGTTTTAAGAACTCAGGACTGGAAGGACTCGTCCAAGAACTGGCTATGGAATTGGGACGAATATCCTCAAGAAATCTTGGAAGGGATGACCGAATCATTGGGGATCATGGAAAAGAGGCCAGGCAAGTATTAGACTTATTTAAGCTTAAACCAAACATTAAATGCTACATACTACATTCATTCCTCTTTATCTCAGGTTCCCATACTTGGATGAAGATGTAGTCAGTTTCCTTAATGGGCTACCTGTGTCAGAGAAGGCTGACTTGTCTCTACCTAGAGGAGTTGGAGAAAAGCTATTACTGAGGCTAGCAGCTGTTGAGTTAGGTTTGGGACTCTCTGCTCTCTTGCCTAAGAGAGCCATGCAGTTCGGTTCCAGAATCGCCAAATTAGAGGACAACCATGAGAAGGCCTCGGATAAGTGCAAAAGGCTTGTGGCTACATAATTTAATATTCTGACAGTGGTCATTTCTGGTTTTGGTCTTTTTAATATGAATATTAAATGATTGGTTTGGGGTATTGGGAATGAGTACAGCTAACTCATTAATGGCAATAAATCACAAAAAAAACTACAATTGTTGGACACTTTTATTCTGAATGTCGTTACATGTTTGAACTACATTAAATAAACAGATGGATTTTGAAGTTGGTTCTTGAAGTATCTGTCACATTCTACGTATGATGGAAGATTTCCCACATCAAATCGACCAGATATCCTGTGCACGTACACAGGCCTCCTAAAATAAACAGAGTTATTAATGTCACTGAATGTGAAAAAATACAATGCTATTATATGGCCGCAAGTAACCTTAATATGAGCCAGGAAAGAAAGGTCCCTGGTGCATCCCTCTCTTCAATGGGCGCATTCTGCAAAGAGGGTTACAATTAAAAACACATGATCGATAACAGCTAATTAAATGTAGATAAACTGTACCTTCTTCTCATTGAGAAAAATGTCCAAAAGTGGAAGTGAGGTTCTTGAAAACAAGTAAAAGCAAGGACACTGCAAAACGAGGAAAACACATTAAAGATATTGACTCTAATAATAAGGACAAATAGTATTGAAATATTTGATATCAAACAACACTAAAGAAAACATACTGCATTACGTGAACTTGTTTCACACAAGAGAGGTTTTTCCTTCATACACTGTACTTTAAGGTCCTCATCCAACTCCAGAATCCCGTATTTGGATGTTTCTGAAGGTGGAAATATAATAATAGTTTTAAAAATGTATTTAGCAAAGTAAAAAAAAAAAATATTGTTCTGCTTACCCTCATCCTTGCATTGGTATGACAGCACTAAGTTGCTCTCTTTGTCTTTATTTTGCACTTCAAAGAACCTCTCTGTGAACTTCATAAGGCTGAAATCTTCTTTGAATAAAGTATCACTGCAAAATAAAAAAAAACAAGCTTTTACTCATTGAAATCAATTTCAAACATTTCCTTTATTTAATCTGATGCTGGGTATACCCTCCGATAACTAGTAAGTGGTCATCCACAGCACATATTTTGACCGTCAATTGAAGACAGGCAACAGCACCATGTCTGTCCTGCAGAGACCATTAAAAATTACATTTTATATTTCACATTCACAAACCGCTTTATTCTATAATGCTCACCTCATTTCTTCTGGTACCATCATTTATGATTTTAACATTGGGGAATTCTTGAGCCCACTGCTGGAATGCCTCATGGTAAAGATCATTGGTCTGTTTAACATATTGTACAATTTATTATTTTATGCATAATAATATTGCAAGTCATGCACACTATGACTGTAAAACCTAAATATGGTAAAAAAAAAAAACCGGAATAGTTATTTTGCACTCACAACCACATATACTGTGTCCACACATCGTGTTTTGGTCAGTGCCTGTACCCAGTGTGAGATAAGCGCACATGGACCGACAGGAAGCAGAGGTTTCGCAAGGACACCCAAATGCTTGAAATTCCCGGTAGTGTCATTCTCGATATCCCTTTGCAGTCTTGTTCCATAACCTGCAGCTAAAATAACAGCTTTCATTGTCAACTGAACTTGAAAGTCACAACAGCTATTATTCGTGTGGGGTTTTTGAAAAAGCTGATATAACTGTAAGGTTGTACGCTTTCGAAGAGCTTCGCCAAGACGTTTTCTGGGCAAAGGTAGCGCGGTTTTGTGTTCTGTTCTGTCAGACTCGCACATGCGCAGTACTTGCAGCAACGTTTTCAAAGTTACAAAAATATTGCGTAACGAATCGCTAGGTGGCGTTAAGGAGCTCTCTAGATCTGTGCTGTTTTTTTTTTATTTTGATTTTTTACTGTTGTTTAAAATAAGTGGTAGGATCATCATCATCATTTATGTACGCGAATAGGTTTAATTTATTTCGTTAAATAGATTAAATGTACTTTATGTAATACTACTACTAATAATAATGTGTTTTTTATGTTATTTATTTGTGCTTTTCATTCATAGTTACATATGTAACATAACGTCTATAAATTTGCATTGTTTTTTTATTCACATATTTTTGTGAAAATACAATTATACATAATTATATAATATATTTAATTTTGTAATGAAATTATTAAACATAGTAATTATATATAATATTAATTTTGAACTGTGAAAAATCGTTTGTTCAGTGACCAGTAATACTTTTTACTTGAAAGGGTTTATTATTGTTTTTTTTACTTTTTTGCTTATCATACATTTAACAATTTGTTGTCATTTTACTTTTCACTTTGTATTTGTTTTTAGGATAATTTTCATTCAGTCCATTGATTACAGATAAAAATAGCATCTGACGCATTTATAATGTCTTAGTGTGATCTGCACCGTTAAATACATTTTAATAATCAAAACAAACAAACAAACAATTCATTACAAGCTAATCCATTGCGTTGCACTGACCTGACAACGAAAGCGTGCAACAGCGCCATATATTGGTTAATTCGAAGAATTACAGAACCTTCAGTTCGCGTCACTGGTTGCCGGAGCAACGCTCTTCAAACTCACAAATTTAACCGGACAACTCGATCTTTTGAAAGGAACTTTAATAGTATTTTTGAAAGTGAATTAACTACCTTCACTCTACTGCACTGATATCGTCTTTATCAGAAAAAAACCCCAGAAAGTTTTGATGGCGATCCCATCAGATCAGAGTAATGAGAAGGCTGTTCGTGCTGCATTAACTGCTCGATCTTTACTTCAGAAATATGACAGCAAAGATCTGCAAGAACTGCTCAGCCTGACCTCCTGTAACTGGCTGCTCAGTGCTGAGGGACACAACCTGCCTGTGGATGCACCTCCTGGCATCATCAGACAAATGAGGAACATATTATCTCCCAACATCATTTTTCTGGCTCCCTTTGACACAAGCTTGCCCCTGGATTACAGAATAGTCCACCAGATCGTGAGGGAGCTGACTGTGGGAATATATGGTTTTAACCAACTTCCCGTCGTCAGTCTGGTACCCAACTATGACCAGAGCTCCACGTGCCATCTACCACCAGCATATTACGATACAAAAGTCGGTCAGATTTTAATTAACATAGATTATACCGTGAAGGCTCTCTGGCACGGGAGTTACATTTCTAGAGAAAAACGAATACGCTTCTCTGAGTTATGGAGATCCATCATGGCCGTGGATTCAGATGGTTTTCCTCAAACTAAGAAAGATGTGCTTACAGAGTTCCTCACTGCAGGTGAGATACAAAGTCTTTCAATCTAGAACAGACAAAAGAAAGACGTGAAAGTAATAATGTCATTTGTGAGGGTTATAGATACCTAGATAGATTGAAATGTAGATTTCACAAAAAACAAACAAACAAAACAAAACAAAAATATATCTATAATAAACATGGAAAATATATACTGTTTTGTATCACCAGGTTTAACAGACATCTCAGATGATCCATGTTATCGGGACATTTATAAGGAGAACATGGTTGTAGACCCAACTTATGAACCCAACAGCGCAGAGGAGGAGAAGCTCTTCTCACAATACTCAGAAAACATCCTGATCAAGCTGAGTGCCTACCTGACCTCTGTCCGCCAGCACCAAAACCTGTTTGTGTTTGAGGCGTCTCACAGCCTATCTGATGTGGTCCAACTCACAGAGGACAACATTGATCTGGCCACCTACCAGAGGCTACAGAAAAGGCTGTCAGACCACGTTAATCTGGTGAGAAAGCATCTCAAGAGGAACGCTGAAGTCTCCAGGGACCTCGTCTATATGAAACTCATCACGTTCCTGGTGCCTCTTCTGATATCTTTAAGGAAAAAGATGTTGATTCCTAATATTTCTCAAATGCTCCCACCTTTGTCAGGTTTGCATTGTATTTCGATTGCTGTCACAGTTATGCCTGATTCATGATTCATTGGTCAATACATTTTCCTTACCTTTTTTTTTTTTTACTTAAAGATGACAAGCTGAAAACAGAACGAGAGCTTCCTCCACATCTTCTTGGACCAGACTTTGCCTGCAAGCACTTTTCACAGAAGCCAAATCAGTATTTTCACCTTCATGGAGGAATTGAATTTGATGTGGGGACTCCTCCTCTTGATGACATCACTGAGGAAATGAAGGTGTGTCTAAAGCACTTTTTAAAATCTTTCACTTTTAATACTTCACTTAGAAAAGTTTATTACCCCCTAGAACTTAATTAATGATTTGTTAGTAAAGTATGTAACCATAAATGTAATAATAATATTAATAATAATAAATAAATAAAAATGTAAAATAAAAACTAGTGCTATCAAACTATGAATCACATCTAAAATAAAAGTTTTTTGTGTATATTTATTATGTGTATATAAACACACACACATGCAATGTATATTTTGAAAATATACAATTATATACATTTATAAATAAATATCCAATATACAATTATATATATTTATAAATATCAATTATTTAATTATAAATATAAATGCATGTGTTTGTATTTATAAATGTTTATAAATATTGACTTTGCACATATGCCATTTAATACACGAACAGCAGGTGGACATAACATGATAAAATGACTATGATAAATGACATAAAATTGATCCATATATTCAAACTAGGAGTATAAAATAATTTAAATTTAATCAACCTTTTTAATATAAATCAATGCAAACTAAACATGTAAGCGATTAGTTCAAATATTAAAACATTTAAGAAATAAAGAAACAATTTTTTAGGCTATTAAATAGATTATTTTTTGTATTAACCATGCAAAGCCTAAAATAATAGTGGTACAAATGGAACCATTTATTCAACCTTTAGAAAAAGTAAAAAAATCATTATTTAAAATATTTTGAGTATCATGTTAATTATATTTCAAGCTTTTATGACTCATAGTATGATATTGTAATGAGGAGTCAGAAGCTTGCGGATCCATTTGCGTAAACTTTAATCAAAGTGAGCAGGCAAGGTCAGAGTAACAACAAACAGGGGTGTATTCCAGAAAGCTTGGTTAACTTACCATTTGGTAAAACATAACCTCTGGGTTGATTGACCCCAAACCC
>JAUCMS010000153.1:15777726-15805237 GCA_032357445.1 Enteromius radiatus | reverse complement strand
TTTTAATGGATCACCGATTTCACGAGTCAAAATGGAAAATGACAGTGAAAAAAAGGGAGCGGCATATTTCACAGAGGTGGAGCCAGAAGTTTTAATGCATGCGTATGAAGAATTGAAGCCAATAATAATTAATAAAAAGCAATACAACTAAAAAATAAATAAAATAACGTTGGGTGTGTTTATGTTCAAGTTAGTTTGGTGGGTTTGAATCATTTGCAGCTCTGTTATAAAGAACAAAACTGTTACCGTCATGGAGAAAGATGTGTAGGGGAAGGACTTAATATTGCCGTGCAAGTGGAAATGTGTCAAAGATAGACTGAGAAATGTCAAAAGTGAATTGAAGTCTTTTGCTTGGTTGTTTCATGTAAGTGTTCAGACATACATGTACTCTTACGGTCACGTAATGTAAAACACATATGAGTTAGAACATTAGTTTAATTAAATGAGGAGACATTACAGTGCCTCCGTTTTATTCAGAGGTTCAAACTGAGTAAAAATTTGGTGCAATAGCTTGTATTTAATTGACCAAAACATAAGTAGAAATACGTCACACTTTTAATAAATAATTGTATTAATTTACAGGCTTTAGAAATGTGCTTAGAAATATAATACAGTATTATAATACAGTTTACAATAATCTAAATCTAGAGTTTTTTGTGTAGGTGGCTTTCATAACACTTCAGACTCAAGCAGCCAATTATCTGTACGAGTTACTTCGTCAGGATTCCACTTACAAAACTCAGTTTCCAATACCACTCAGTGAGATTGAAGGGAAAAGGTCAGAACAGTTTCTATAATATATAATAAATCATATAAAAACTGTACACCTAGAATGTTGTGTTTCATGGCATCTAACAGACACTTGCGTTTTGCAGCTATAATGTCATCTGCATTGAGCTAGAGTCGCTTTATCCTCAACATAACATGGTTCAGTGGTGGGGTGCTTTAAACACTTCCATCAAAATCTTCAAAGGGAAGAGACTGCCCTTGACGGACATTGAGCTACACGAGCAGTTCAAGAAAACATTTGGTTGCACAAAAGCTATAAAGTGCAAGGTAAAATAACTGGCAATCAATTCATACTTTGGTTTCAGAGTCCCTCAGTGTGCATGCTCTGTATTTAAAATGTGCTTCTTACTCAGACTGTAGCTTTTGGGCTGAGGGCAGCAGCAGAGAGAGGGATGTGTGCAGCGTTTAACTCACTGAGCCGCAGGACCCCTACGTCCCACCTGCATGTTCTTGATGAGCAGGGTTTCTCTCTGCTTCACCACGCTGCAGCCAACAACCAATCACACATCATCCTCCAGCTCGCTGCAGCAGGAGTCAACCTCAACCAGATACGCAGCGAGAGATTCACTAACTCAGGTTAACACAGCATAAATGCATTTAAAGTTTATAGACACTTCTGTATGTTCTTATGTTACATTTCCTTTATTGTCAGGAAAATCAGTTGTTGGAGGACAATTCCTAGAAGGAGCAGGTAAGGGTAATTAAAGCTGTCATACCCTGAAAGAAAATGAAAAACCAAAAATGTAAAAAATGACAACCGATATTTCTATTTATTCATATTTAATATGTTTTAATTATTAAGGGGCTTTTATCAAGCTTACTTACAGAATGTTAGCAATGGTGTCAAACCTGGCACACCAAGCACAATAACGATGAAGATATAGTTCTAAAAATCGTTCTAGCAGCTTCCACACCACATCTATAACGATAAAGGCACAGAGAAACAATATTGTTGGATTGGAATCATTTTCAGAACGATGTTTTCCAGCTGATGAACGTTAGAAACATTGACAGCCAATCAGAATCAATCCTGCTATCACGCACTTCAGAATTTAAAGCGGCAGACGCGTTTGAACTTATAATAAACAGCCGATATCGTCCGCTTGTTTGGACGCTTTATAGTTATCGTGCTTGGTGTGAACGGGCCTTAACACATCAGGGCTTCACAATTAATACAATTTATAATTGTAATTACAATGCCACAATTACAAAATAGAGTCAAGTTTTAAAGGAACCGTATGTAGATTTGACATCTTGTGGTTGAACTAGGTATTGCAGTCCAAATTCAGTATACTGGAGAGGGGTTTTTCACCCGGCCCCTCCTTTTCACACTTGACGCTAACTCAGGTTGCCATGATTAACGACACCAACAGGAACGAACATAAATGACAATTAATTAAATGAAATGCACTGTATTTTCTGCCAAGCAGGCAACCTGGATGCCGAAACACTACTGACTTCGTGATTGGGAGATAGATGGAGAGTGGCGCTTCAGGCCAAAACAAAACATGACAACATAAACATCAGCTGAGGGCTGCAACTGCGCTTTTTAAACGAGAATATCCAGGCTGTACTACTGCTGTCAGCGATATGAGTACTTGAAATTTGCATGATTTCTAATTTATGATTATTACAATACATTTCTAACATATGGTTCCTTTAAATTAATCGTTCAAAATCCACTATTCTGTGTGCTTAAGATGTGTTCTTTTCTTTCTAAATGTAACCTTTGGGGTTTGCATTGTTTTAATTTTAGTTTTAGTAAAGCATTATAATACTTTGCATATTTTTACTTTTTTATTTACAGAAGAAACTAATCTGATGTGAGGCTTAATACTATAGACTTTTCAGTTGTTTTTAGCTTGTTTATTTTCAGCAATGGTATAAACATAATTCAATGTAAATTGTGATGATCTTAAAAATCCCAATTACACTTTCAGGGCAATAATCATAATCAGCTCTATAACATAACACATCTAACTGTATTATTATTATTATACTTTATTTAATATGTGAAACCTCCAGATCACTTCAAATGCAAAATTAATGCAACTAGTGGTGTTTAGCATCGGCTTAATGTGTTTAAAGATGTTTTTTTTTTTTTTTTACATTTATTCCCCTTTAAGGGCTCACTCCAGTGCACCTTGCTGCACAATGTGGCTCCCTTGATTCCCTGAACTGTCTTCTAGCACTGCGAGCTGACTACAAACTTGTGGACAAGAGGGGTTGGATGGCTATTCATTTTGCAGCCTTTTACGGCCAAGTAGCATGCATTCAAGCACTATGTAGGAAAGACCCTGCTTTATTGGAGATGAAGACTTCTGCTGAGTATGTAAAATATTTTAGCAATACATTTACTGTAAAGATGTATATGTTAATGTATACATTTCAAAAGTTGAAGATTTTTGAATTTCTTTTCTGTATTTTTTGATGTATAGAAAGTTCTAAAGCATTTATTTGAAACAGAAATATTTTGAAACAGTATAAAAGTCTTTACAGCCACTTATGATAAATTTAATATAAAAGTAATCTTTCAAAAGAATAAATCTCACTGACCCCAAACATTTGAAATGCATGTATGTATTTAATAGAGTTTCATTATAATCAGAAACACATGTTTTGTAAAGATGCGAGATGATTGGGGTTTTTTTTTAGGTATTGCAGTTCATCGCTGTTATTGTCAGCAACCTCAGGTTCAGTGGAAGCTCTGGACGTCCTGTTATCCACTGGGGCAAACTGGAGAGAGGAAGACAGCAAGGGCAATAACACTGTCCACCTGGCAGCACTTTACTTTCACACAGATGTCCTTAGACACCTCATTCAGCTGAACTTGGATGGGCTTCCTGTGTGGAAAATTCTTGTCGGTATAACTGAACTTTTGTTTTATGTAGAAATATTATCAGACAGAAAGCATTACGCTTCTCATTGAGAATTTGACATTTCATTTACAATATGCACAGTAAAAACATTTGAACAACTATTTTATTATCACAATATTCCGCATTTTATTCCGCATATATATATATATATATATATATATATATATATATACATTTTTTATTTTAATTTGTGATTTAATGACTTGCTTGTCTCTTTCTCTGCAGAAATGACCCAGAGTGAGGACTCCAGGCGTCTGGAGATGGCCCTCAGGTGTCTTGAGGCTCTTTGTGTAAACATTGAGTCCTCCTGTGAGGACATAATGAAAGCAGGTCATAGATATATAAAGCGAGCTCATTTCTTACATCTCATTTTACATTATTTCTGCCTTTTAGTTTTGGATAGTAGTTGTTTTTATGTTTGTATAATAACAAATCATTTTAAAAATGCGTTAACAATGGTTCTCAACTGGTTGGTCCTGGCCCCAAAATTGGCCACATGACTGTTCTGACAGCAGAAATATTACAGTGGAAATGAAATTTTATGTAATAGTTCTGTTAGTGCAATATTAGTACTGTCAAGGTTTCTGCAGGTCTTAAAAGGGTTCAAAAGGATTCATTTGCAGAAACTCTTAAAACAAAAACCAAATATCTGCCAGTGGGGTGAGATATGTTCAAATTATTCAAATTCTAATTATTTGTTCTAGTTTCCATAATACTCAATTGCATTTGATCACTTTGACAGAAAACAATACTTTTTATCTTATGTAATTTTGTAAAAGAAAAATAGATTTTTGAATCTTTAAACATTTGCTTTGAAAAACAAAATACTGATGAAAAACATCACTTTTCTGTAATCATATTGTACATTACAAGTTATTACCATAGTATAGTGGTTGAGATATTGCAGCTATATTTTCTAAAAGGTAATAAATTAAGATTTTTACTATTTAAAGTGTTCCATATACATTTCCATTTAGAGAACATATTGATAATTGTGTTCCCTTCAATTTATGCCTTAATTTTTCTTTTCCTGGTCTTAAAATTTACTTTCATAAAACCTGGAAACCCTGCAATGTGTTGAATTGCCACTTGAAAAAAATGTAGGTTCTGAGGTAAAATCATTAGATTACCTCTGAGCTGGAAGATATTGGCATTATGTTTCTGCCTAATAATATTCACTGCACCGCAGGAGGTATTCCAGTGCTGGTGGGCCTGCTTTGTTCAGACAGACTGGTGGTGCAGTGCATGGCTACAGCTGTGCTGTGTCATATGTCAGAGAATGCAAAAGTCTGTGAAGATCTGGTGCATCATGGTACCGTGCCAGTGCTGATCAAGCTCCTCAGAGGTCACCAGCCTGAGCTGCACTCTCGCTGTGCTGTTATACTGGCTGATCTGGCAGGACACAGTGAACAGCACCAAAACCTCATTGCTCAGTTGGTTAGTCAAGAAACTTTTATGCTTTTATTTTTAAATATCAGTTTTAAGCAAATGCTCATATATATATTTTTTGTCTAGGGTGGGGTGGACTTAGTAGTCAAGCTCCTGACCTCTGACCTCCAAGATGTGCTAGTAAATGCTGTCAGATGCATTCGTACACTATGCGTCAAAAGTCCAGGCAACCAAACAGCTGTTGCGAATGCTGGAGGAGTTCCACATCTCGTCGAATTCCTGTCTGTGAACTCTGGTACTGTTTACTTCCTGGAAAATATGCAGTAGTGACAGACAAAAAGTCTCTGTTTTGTGAAATGTCTGAACAGATCATAGGTCAATTCTGTAATGTTGTTGTTTTTTTCTGTAGAACACAAAAAAAGTTCTTGAGTCTTACTCATTTGCATTTAGATTAAATAGCTGTGTTTTGTCTGACAGGAGTACTTCAGGAAGAGGCCTGCTTGGCTCTCGCAGAGCTGGCTCAGGGTCACCAGGAGAACCAGGAGTTCCTGCGTGAGGCAGGAGCGGTCAGCGCCCTGGTACAAGCCCTGCGAGAGAGAAAGATTTCTATTAAGGTCAAGGCAGCCACAGCGCTTGAATCTATAGCCAGTCACAATCCTGCCATCCAGCAGTGCTTCCTCAGGCAATCGGCTGCTAAGGATCTTTTACAGCTTTTAAAGGTAATGTAGAATTTAAACATGTTGCCTCTGGGTAATGTTTTTTGGTCACACTGTGTTTGAATTTATGGTTTTGTTTCTTAGGAGAAGGAACATTAATTAGATTTTAATGATTGTTTAGATTGTTATCAATTTATTGTATGTGTTTCAGTACTTATAAATAAATGTAGTATTATTGTGTAACAGTGAAATGAATATTGATGTGGTGGATATGGATGCAGCTACTACATCAATGCATCAATTTTTAAACACTAATTTTCTAAATTCTGCTATCTTACAAAAAAATGTCATTAACGTTTAGTTAATTAAAATATTAAAATATTTGTAGGATTGTTCTTATTAGTATACATCAGAAAATTGCACATAATCACTCATAAAATAAAAAAAAAAATGCAATTAATTTATTCATTAATTTAGTAATTTATTTAGAATAATATTATAAATAAATAAAAAACTTGAAGAAAAGCCCCTTTCCTCCAAATATAATTTACAATTAATTTTTGTATTTTGGTAAATTTAAGTAATTCTTTAGTTATTTTTTTGTCTCGCTTTTATATCAAATCAAGTGTAGTCAAGCTTTCAGTATTATCACCAGCTTTTGCATTGCTCAATATCTAATTAATTACCCATCCTTCTGATTCTCCTTGAATAAGACCAATTTGTTACATTAAATTATTGAACCTTTATGATATCTGCAATACATTGGTTCTGTTTTGTTTACTCTGGGGGGTTATTGCTGCTCTTCCTGCTCTTATCCATGCTAGATTGCATGGATGCGCAGGGAGTTCTTGCCCAGAACAGAACCATACCACCAATCCAAATGCTAAGTGACAGTCACCTTTGACGATAACAGTCCTGACAGACGTGAATTTTATAAAAATAAATGTTTTTGGGCTTAATTGCCTTGACAACTTGGTTCTCATATTGCGTAAAGATTCAAGCCAACCCTTGCCACATTAAACTCTTTCTGAACTTTGCCCTGTGTATAGGTGTTCCAGCTAGATGTGCGGGAACAGGGTGCAATGTCTCTATGGGCCCTGGCAGGACAAACCGTGAAGCAACAGAAACTCATGGCAGAGCAGATGGGCTACCCAGTCATCCTTGACCTTCTTCTGTCCTCTTCTGACAAAATGCAATACGTGGGTAAGGCCAGATACAAATTGGTCTCATTATACACTGTCCCAAAAGAGATCACCCAGTTCCATCCAACCAATCAGTCACCCATGAATGTAAGTAACACTCTCGCTGCAAAGCTGTCGTCCAGACAGAAGAAGCACCAAATGCAATAAAAACAGCTTCCCATTGACTACGTGTTGACAGGCACTGGATAAACTGAGCAGATTGACTACCTGAGCTTCTCCCTGTCACTGACAGAACAGGTCCGGTCCAGCGGGTAAGCGGCCAGCACTTCCTGTCTTGAGACAGCACTGATCTGTTAGACTCATAAGGCAGGAAGGCATGCACAGTGGAATGTCGTTCCCCCTGTGGGTTTCTCCGTAAACATTGCTTACAAGAGTTGCTGTGTCTCTTGTATTGCTATCAGTGTTAAACTATGACCCGATTGCAGGCTGTGATTCCAAAACGATGCAATATTCCAAAAGTGCTTCCTCTACTTTCAGGTGTCTGGATCGCGTCTCCCGTGGATCGTCTGTTAAAACATTTTGTCAGACAGATGTTCCCTAAAAATCTTTTTCAGACAGAACTGTCCACACCTTCATAATTATGGAAGCTTGTTTCTGCCATGGAATAAAAAATAGTAGTAAAAACATTGTATAAATAAATAAAAATGTAGTATAAATATAGTGGTCAACATTTTAAATGGACGGATTTTTGGTTTTAGGACAACTTTGATGAAAGGTTTTTGATCCACTTCAAAATATATAAATAAAAGGTTAATTGAGACATTTTTCTTGAAATTGCGAGTTGATATCTCACAATTCTGATGTTTCAATATTCTGACATTTTAGCAAGTTATAAAATCCTAATTGCAAGTTTACATTGCACAGTTCTGACTTTTTTCTACAGAATTGCAAATATCGTATCTCAGAAATGTAGAATTTTAAGTTTACATTTCACAATTCAGTTTTTTTGTGTAAGTAAATGTTAACAGCTCGCAATTCTGACTTTATTTTCCTTAGAATTTTGAGTTTATCTCTCACAATTTTGTCTTGTGTCAATTATCTTTTTGGAATTCTCTTTTTTTTTCTTAGTTTTGCAAGTTCTTTGCAAAAAACAACAACAACAACAACAAAAATTAATTGCACATTTTTACCTCACAATTCATCTTGCAATTTTGAGTTTATATTTCTGCACGTATATCGTCATTTCACAGGGTGCCAAGCGGCAATAGCTCTTACCCGAGATAGTCAAACCCATCAGGATGGCTTTTGCAGAGAGTATGGGGTGCCGCCTTTGGTGCGTTTGCTTCGAGGGTCTCGAACAACACCGAAGACCCTGCTCAGTGTCATCAAAGCTCTGGGTTGTTTGTGCATTGGTAGTATCTCACATTTTTTCTTCCGTTTCTTTGATATAAATGGCTTTGTGTTACTGCACAAATGGTAAAGCTGTTATTTCGTTGTTGCAGGAGTGGCTCTCACTACTAATAAAAAGAGTCAAAAGATTATTTACAAAGAACAGGCCATTCCTACATTATTAGAGCTTTTAAAAACCCATGAATCTCTGGAGGTCAAGGTAAATATTCAATTCAAAAATGAAATAAGATTAAACAGGAAATTACTTTATAGTATTTTTAAAATCACATTAGGTGCAAGTGGCTAAGACTCTTGCCTGTGTGCTGCTTGGGAACCAAAAATTCCAGAGGGAATTCTGGGAACAAGAGGACTTTTCTTATGAGATCATTTTGGAGCTCATAGGGGCTGAAAACAAAGTAATTTAAATTTCATTTTAATTTTGGTTTGAAATATTTTACGGTGCTCATTTGATGCCACTAATATTCTAAATGCATTTGTTTAAATGAACTGCTTGGCTTCTCTTCTCTTTCAGAGCGTTTGTCTGGATGCTGGACATGCATTGTCCCTGTTTGCTTACAACAACAAAGCCCAACAGAAGGCAATTCAACAAACAGGAGGAATTCTAATGGACACATATGAGATGCTATTGAATTCTGACAATGAGACAGAGAGAGCAAAAGCTGCATTTCAGGTAGTCAGAAGATTCAGAACATATACATCGGGGTCCAAAATGATACCTTTTTACATTTTTAAACTTCAAAAAATAAAACAAAAAGACTAAAAACCATTTAGAAAATGAACAGATGTTATGATGTTTTAAAGGGTTAGCTTACCCAAAAATTTAAATTCAAACACACAAGACAGTTTTTCGTCTTCCAAACACAAATTAAGATATTTTTGATGATATCAGAGAGCCATCTGACCCTCCATAGACAGCAATACAACTGAAGTGATCCCAGATCCAGAAATGTAGTAAAAACGTGACATCAGTGACTCACCTTCAGTTTTGTCGCACTACAAGAATACTTTTTTTGCAAAAAGAAAACAAAAATAACACTACCACTCTTCTCTCCTAAATTGTGTCTTCCACCCTTTTAGAGAGTATGGCTCTCTGATCTCATCAAAAATATTTTAATTTGTCTTCCTGAAGATCAACAGAGGTCTTATGGGTTTGGAATGATGTGAGGGTGAGTAATTATTGACAGAATTGAAATTTTTGGGTGAACTAACCCTTTAATAAACAGCCGGTAAGGGCTGGAAAATCATTCATTTATCTGACTCCTCATTTGTTTGACAGATAGTTGTGTTAGCCAGAGTAATTAGTGGATCAGATGAAGTGACTTTGACTGCAAGGGGAGTCACTGTTCTTGTTGAATTACTGCAGTCTGACCAATCTACCACTGTGGTCATTACAGGCGAGTTTAAATTGCAATAATATTTTATATTATTAGTGTTTCAATGTATTTATCACTTTGTGAGCACAAGATACCTTCTTTTAAAACCACTAACAAATCCCCAAACTTTGAATTTATATATATATATATATATATATATATATATATATTAAAAAACGAGAAAATAATCTTGTGTAACATTACATCTTGTCTTACACCAGCTCAACTACTTGCTAGCTTGGTTCGCACAAAAGCAGGCATTACTAATGCGATTGTCACCATGGATGCTGTAGAGCATCTTTCTGTTCATCTGGACTCAGACGATGAAGAGGTAGATAGCTAATGCCATGTTTCTCATTCAACAAAAATAAGTGCTTAAAGTATTTCTAGGCTTTTTTAAACTATTATTCCTTTCTACATTTTAGGTTCGAACAGCTTGTGCAAGTGCTCTGGGTTACCTGACCTCCAATCGATACGCTCATCGACTGCTTCTGGTGAAATGTAGAAAATACCCTCACATATATGAACTCCTGATGGAGAATTTACCTGAAGATGCCAGAATATCGGAATTCTTTACCGCAGAGTTTAAAAGACAGAGAAGATTAGGGTTTCCGTCCCTCAGGTGCATTTCATTTTGACAGGAAGTAGTTGAATATGAGGCCTTTGATAATTCTCAAGCATAATTTGTTTTCTTTCTGTTTTCTCCATTGCAGTTTGGAGATAAATGGCGGCCCTCCTGTGCCTCATCGTGATAATAAAGGTATTTCAATTGACTTGTTTATGACAAAGCAAAGAGGAATATCTCTCACATACAGCTGTTTGCGCTATATCATTTCTCACCAGGACTGGCAAAGAGAGCGAACGAGAGGCGTAGTCGGTCAGCAATCTGTGACAGAGAAACATCAGCTCCTTTGCCACACCACGAAAGACAGAGGGCCAGAACTGCCAACAATGCCCCAGAACAGAAGCTGAATGGAAATACATGAAAGGTCATGATCTCCGGCACGCTAAAGTTAACCAAATGGCGACTGAAAATAAATAACATCATAAACTTTTAATTAAATCATCTGCAAAATAGAAACATTTACATTTCTTTAAATAATTAATCATTTATTAATAAGTACGAAATATCCTTTCAACAGCATGTCAAGAGTTTATCCTCATTTTTAATGGGGGAAGTTTGATTGCAGCATCTTTAACTTCTGAAGTGATGTCTAATCCAAGCGGTGCCCTAAAAATGAATGGAAAATTTTATTACATGAAAACAGACTCCTGTCATATACATCAAGCTGTGATGGGTAGATTACTTCCAAACTGATTATAATTTATGTGATGAGAATTAGTAACGTAATCTCTAAGATTAAACATTTCAGGTAATCTAATCAGTCAACAATCTAATCAGAAAAACAAAATACATTAAATTCTTTGTTTCAGAAAAATTATTTGTGCATTAAACATCAAAGCATTTCCTGAAATGGGGTTTTTGAGTTGATGGAAAGCTAATACTTAATCTTACCAAAAAACTCACTAATAAAAAGACTTATTTGATCAAAGATTACAATGACTTTTTTTTTTTTAACTTAGAAGTGACATTAACCAATAAATTCTGCACAATAATACTAGAAGCATGCATGAAAATGTAAATAACTAATATTTATTTACTAACAAAAAAGATATCATTTTAACTTACTTTGGTTCATAGTTGACCTCTTCGGTATAGGACATGATCCCCTTTCCTTGCTTTAGTCTCTCTATGCCATTCCTAACCACAATAGTGAGAAACAAAAGTCAGTGCCTTATACATGTCAACAAGGCTGTAACACCATTTGTATGCTCTTACCATGCAATCATCACTCCGTTATCAGTGCAAAACTTTGATGGAGGGCAAAGCAGATGCAGTCCAGTGGCATCTGTGATGATTTTCAACATCTGTCGGATGTATTCATTACTTGCTACTCCTCCTGAAACAACCTACACAGATGCACAAGTGGAAGAGTAGAGTTTTTGCTCTGGAGAACCCTTACCAAATGTCAATTCACCACAGTTGAAGTTTTTATATAGTGTAAAATGGTTAAATGTTAATTTTAAAATGAAATGCCACAACCAGGTCCTGGAGTGCTGAGAACTTACCAGAGTGGGATTATGCTGTGGTAGAAGACCTTTGCATTTACAGAACAAAATGGCACGGTGTGTTCGTTTGGCTATATGAGAGGCCACAGTGTGTTGTGAGGCAGCGGCGATGTCTTTAACACACGATAATAACTGTCCCTTTTCAATACCTGAGGAAATATAAAATTATGGTAATACAGTATAATACTGGTTAGGAGTGATTACATAAATAGTTATTTTATTCTAACATAATGTAATTGGAATAATTAGTTAGTTCAGTCAGCTCACCAGGAAAAGAACCGGTTTATTTTTAAAGGAATAGATAAAGTACCTTCTTCTCTTTCTTTTTTGTTTATTGCCAGTGTCACCTGGTTTTGCAAACCAGCAAAAGAGAAATTGCAGTCATAGAGCTGCCCCATGGGTGACTTGAAATGAAAGGCGAGTCGATCCCCCTCTTTCGCCAGAAGCTCTATGGCCTGTCCACCGCTCAAAGTCGAGCACTCAGGGTGATTCCTTAGAGAAAGCCTTCTAGCAATCTGTCATTGAAAGGAAAGATTAACAGTTTATATATGTAGTACTGCTTTCCTTGTATTTATTTGATGTAATATCCTGATACCTTATCTAAACTGTCCCCGGCTGCTACATCCAGTGTTTGTCCCAGAAGAAGAAATTCATCTATTCCTTTGGCCAGTGCAAGAAGAGAATGACCCCCAGAGACAAGGAGCACAAGAAAAGGAAAGTCTACAGGGTGTAGCATTCTTACAGTGAGGGCATGTGCCTCCATGTGGTGTATAGGGATGAACGGCTTTTTGTGAAGTCTCACAAACTTCAGACTGAAATCCAGGCCGATCCCTAAGCTAAGGGCGAGACCAGGCTTCACTGTTGTGGCCACAGCTGTGAGTTCATTAGGCTCAACGCCACTTCTGTCCAAGGCCTCCTGGACAACTCTAGAGATGTTTTCTCTGTGTAGGCGTTGGGCAACAGTTGGGATAATTCCACCCGTACTGCAAGAGAACAAATAAATTAACCATAATTCAGCTGTTTCATTTTTACCTTATATATATATATATATATATATATATGGCAACTGTAAATGATTAATTAGCCTTTTACTGTTTTCGGAATTTACATACATAGTCCTGACCCAAATTAACTAAATTTATGGGAGAAAACGTTACAAAAATGTACTACAATTTTACTTAAAAATAAATAAATAAATAAATAATTTAACTTCCAATGAGAAAATTAAAAAGTGTTTCTTCTAACAAACACGTAAAATTACACTTTACAGTTTTTCTTCTCCATACAATGACAGTGATTAGTTACAGCTGTTATTTTCAGAGAATAATGACTTGACTTTTAAGGTTTCTTAAAGCTTCTGTAAAGCTTAAAATGTGAAGTCAGTGTTGTTATTGTTAAACTAAAATTAAGACTACTTAAATTTGTTTTTGTGCCTGAAACGAGACTCACAAAAAATATAATTACATGAAAATCTTGAATAAACATTATGAATGCTGCATTTTATATATATATATATATATATATATATATATATATATATATATATATAAAATCTTCTTTATTGATGTTTATTTATGTTGCACTATGCATACAACTGAGTCAGTGGCTATTCTTACGCCAGGTGTATCGTCTTCTGAGAATGCAGAGATTCTCCCAAAATCACTCCAGTCTCGTCCAGCACAGCCGCTCCGGTCTCGTCGCAGCTCGTCTCAATCCCCAATAATAACCTAGGGCGCAGTGTACTGAAGACTCTTCCTGACGTCAAGTGCTTCACCCAGCACCGAGCAGCTCCATTCAAAGCGCACGGGAACATGCTGATAGCACTGACTAAGTTATTTGCTGGCCGTTAACACTGACTGATTTATTAACTCGACACTAATCTGAAAGGATACATACGCTTCAACAATCAACAAAGTGACTCGAACACTCTGCTAAACTTGATTTTTCTTATAAAACTTCATTTATGACCCTGTATGATCACGGCGTTACATATAAATACAACCTACTCACGACAAACGATATTGGGTTCCTTTAGTCTTTCTTTAAGACGATAATCATGAATGGTATTATAGAAACACCTAACGGCTATACCGTTTTATGAATAAGTAAGTAATTAATAATAATATCACAGCTAAACGACTCATAATTCCATAATAAAGAGCAACACGGAACCATTACCGCTCGCGCTTGTTTCCAATGGGATAATAATACAGGAGGGATCAAGACTCACATGGATGGGAGAGATGTGTTACACTGAATTGGATGAATTCTTAACACTTGGCTGCTATAAAGTAGGTTATTTGACGTTTTCTAAATATTATTTGAAATCTAATAATTAAAGTCCATTGTTAAATCCAAATTAGGAAATGGTCTGTCAGCTCCACGTGTATTTCTGTGTTTTAGTGGCATATACTGTATACAATCTATTTAAGTTTAAATAAATCAATATTTAAATATGTTTGTATTTGATGTTTTTTTTACGAAATTTTCAGTTTCATTTAAAAAAAAATACAGTAATATGTAAATTCGTGAATTATTTTTGAAAATAATATAACTTTTTTATTTTACATTATTATATTGCAAAGTTAATGATTATTATTTTAGTATAATTAAGATACGTTTGTAGCTTTGAATATTTTGAATAAGGCTTTATTATTTGGGGCTATTTTCTGTTTTTAATTTTGTTTTGTGTGTTTTTATGTTTATATATATATATATATATATATATATATATATATATATATATATATATATTTTTAGTACAGTTGTTTATTACAGTAAGTTAAACTAAATAAAAATGAGAAACCTAATTTTATTTCAGGTTACATAACCTTTGTTATGGTTTTATATCGATAAGGACATATTAAATCTAGAGTCTGAGACAGGTCTTTAGTCAGAATAACTTGCTCTCACATTCTGCTTCTACAGACGGCATCAGTAAACCTCTGACAATCTATTAAATGAACACAACAAGATGGAGCCACAAGCCAAACGAAGGAAAGAAATGGACACTTGGGATGTTCTTCCAGTTCTCTCTGACAAACAGTCCCAGGACACTGAATTGTTGCCAGCCTACGCTGCACCCATTATCGAGAAAAGACAAACATCTCGCCTGGTTCAGGAGCTTTCCCTGATCTACTCTTTACCCGGTCTACAACACATAAAAAGAGTGAGAGCTTGCAAAGACAAAAGCTCTCCTCATCCATTAGAGGTCATTGTGTGCTTGGCCAGGGATGTGCAGGTGATAGACTGCAAAAGAGTTACGCTTGCGGATCTGCTTCATTTACAGTCTTTTGACTCCAGTGGTTTGGGAGAACCTTTCCTTGTGGAAATACCCGCCAACCCTCCACTGACCAGACCGCAGTTTGAAAAAGCTAGTAAACACTGGCCCACGTCATTTCACGAGGACAAACAAGTGACGTCTGCTCTGAGTGGCCAGTTATTCACTGCCCAGCAGAAAGCTAAAATGCAAGAGTACATGACGGCAGCTGTAGAGGCTGCAAAATCAGGTGGGGAGATGGGAACGGATGCGGTGGGCGCTGTGATTGTTGACCCAGAATCTGAGCAGATCGTTGCAGTGGGTCATGACTGCAAGCGGGGCTCTCATCCGCTCCATCACGCTGTCATGGTCTGTATTGATCTCGTGGCCTGTGGGCAAGGAGGAGGCGCCTATAGCTATGACAAATATCCAGCCTGTCGGTTTAGCAGCTCTGAGTCCTTTAGGAATGCCTGCAATGCCAAAGGAAGTGGTCTGCCTTACATCTGCACCGGATATGACCTTTATGTCACTCGAGAGCCATGTGTGATGTGTGCAATGGCTTTGGTGCACTCAAGGATCAGCAGAGTGTTTTATGGAGTGCCCTCTGCAGATGGTGCCTTAGGAACGAAGTATAAAATTCACTGCCAAAAAGATTTAAATCATCACTTTGAAGTGTTTAAAGGTGTGATGCTAAAGGCATGCGAGGCTTTACACAAAAAGTAATTTTTTAGACATTTATGATGACGTTTTAATTGTTTTTACATTTCCAACTACAGCCAAATATATTTTTCTTTTATATAGGACTATAATAAAAAGTAGACAAAAATAGTTATCGACGTATTCTTCTTATGTGTAAGACACATTTATCAACATTGATAGTAAGAAATATTTGAGTGATTTTCGAATTATCATGTGACGCTGAAGACTGGAGTGATGATGATGAAAATTCAGCTTTGACATCACAGCAATAAATTACATTTTAAAATATATTAAAATGTAAAAGTTATTTTAAAAGATACAAATATTTCAAAATATTACAGTATTTGTGCTCAAATAAATCCAGGCTTGGTGAGCAAATAAACTTGCCAAACATTAAGTCTTTCCAACCTCAACTTTTTGAATAGTGGACAAATGCATTTCGTATTACACTAAATTGATATTTTTATTGAACAACAGAGTTTCTAATACTTTGCAATGTTTTATTTGTTTGCAGCATGTCATACAACACACAACATACTATGTCCATACCTTTTCTCAAAATAAAAGGACAAAACAATTGGCACAGTCGAGCCTTCTCAAATATTGTCAAAAGACGAGAAAGTGGAAGAATACAAAGTTTAATGGGTCTGTGTTACAGTTTCTCAACTTCAGTAATACTGTGACAGAATAGAGCAAAGAAACATGATGGTTTGCTGAAGCTTGGTAATGATCCAGATTTAAAATGACACTGATATTGAGCTGAAAGTCAACATGAAATATTCAGATTCAATCATTTAGGGAAGAACTTGAGGTTTTGTTTCAGAGGCAGAGGAAATAGTTTAAAATTGATAAAAATAACAAGCACTGATAAAATGTGCAAAATGAGACTAAAAGAATAATACAATTCTATTTTTGATTTCATGTTGACTGAATGTGAATGAATGACATGAAATTACTTAAAAGCCTAAAAGGGTGTTTTTTTTTCCTTTGTCACTTGCAAGCTGTAAACTTTAACTAAACAAAACTTCACAGAGTATTGTGATGAACAAATATTTTTTTTTTCACAAAATCATGCAAAATGACTTTTTATTTGTCGTCTCTGAAGCAAGGATAACATTAACGAAACAGCAGAAAGGTTTCATGGCTTTTAAATTATTTTAAAAACACATTTTGTCAACTCATGGCATTATCTAAGAATGTTTAGAAATGTGAAGTGACACTAAAAGCATTAAACTATCTTAGTGTATCAGTGTTGTGAGCACATTTGCACAAACAAAAACGAATTAACAGAAAAAAAAAAAAATTAACCATGAAAACTGGGCCAGCCCAGATCCACGAGGATCACAAAACAACTAACGAAAACACATTAAATATCTTAAGTTATTAATGCTTGTGGAATTGTCCTCCTAACATGTCCCTACAACAATTTCTCAAGATATATCAAACAAAGAGACTCACAATTACACAGACTGTACAAAACTGCTAAGTGTACACAACTGCGGTACAAAGTACAAAGGGTTATCTCCTCTCCCACATCAGGCAACAGCTCCGAGTTGGTCTGTGCCCTCTGAACACTGGGCTTAATACTTGTTTATTCCAAAGATCCTGACTCCATGGAGTTGTGGCAGTTTTGGGATGAGAACACTCAAAAGCGAAGCTGTGTTTATCACAAAATGAGCTTTGTCGTATTTTGTGTAAAAGCTGGCAAGAAAATACCTGCAAAGAAAAGAACACGTGTTACACGCTTCAAACTAAGTGAAAAATCTTAGTGCTAAGAGTTGCTGTAGAATATATACTATATATACATTGTTTGAGAGAGAGAACGGTAAAAGAGAAAAATATATGCTGGTAATTTCACAGTTAAGACTTATAATAGACCCTACTCTTAAAGCGCTGTTTTATTTCCTTGAATAACCAACCAATCGCAGTCTTGAAAAGCCTTCTGCCCCGCCTCCTCACTAAGATAAACGTTTTTTTGTCTTTTCCTTGCTCAGAGTTGCTTTTAGATTGGCCTTTTAAATCGCTTTTAAGCTAAGAGTCTTAACTCCTACATGTCCATATTATTCACCACTCACATTTATTTTACACATTTCAGATGAAATATTGTGAACTTAATTGGTTGGTTAGCGTTTAAACACCAGTCCAGCATTCTTGGCTATTTTCATGGTGAGTATCAAGTTGAAAGAACAATTAAAACATCTATACAAAGGCTTTTTATAAGCTTATATTTTTTTGTTTTTATGAGAAGTATACAGGCTGACAATTACCTCAACATATACATATATATTATATTGTTAGCGTCTGCATTTTAAAACCTTTATTTGAATATGGCAACACAAAATCATGCTGTACAATATTTCTATGAATAAATCTCTGGCCCCTCTCCTATCAGCCAATCACAAAGTGATTGTTAGTTAGTAAGCATGCTGACATCATCCCAAAGCAACAAGGTCAACCCCACCCTTACTCTTAGCTTAAGACTTCTCTCTACTCCCTAGTAAAAGTTTGTCTCAGCAGCTTTGTGAATAGGTTTTATGAGAAAACTCTAAGCCAAAAACTTTTACTTCTATTTAGGAGAACTCTTAGTGGTAAGATAAAGTGTTTCGTGAATACAGGCACAGGTCTGTTAAAGTGTCCCTATTATTATGACATTTCCAATATTGACATGCATTTGTGTAATGGAGTTGTATGTGAATGTAAACAAGTCATAAATCCGAAAGTGCACAATAAATTTTATTGCATTAAAAAGTTATTGCATCCCAAAATAAAGAATCACTCTATATAGCCTAAATGTAGTATGTTAGTCGGCCATGAACAACTTGACCCACAACAATATTAGGAGCCTTAAAAATGGCATAATAGGGGCACTTAAAAAATTTCTTTGAGAGTGTAAATGTTGTGTAAGAGATGGTTAAAATAACTTACAAAATGATTGGTGAAATTGTAAAGAATTTTCTAGATGATGTGAACTGCACGCCGTAGTCCAGCTGTTCCCAGTGTGTGAGAAGTCTTGCCTTGCCCTGGTCTGGTGTTTCAAATGGTGTGCCTTTCACTGCATGCATAAACACATACATACCCTGCGGGAAGATAGAAAGAGGATCCAAATGTCATACCATTCTCAAATTTTGTAACAATGGGACCTCTTAGTATTAAAGGGATAGTTCACCCAAAAAAGAAAATCCAGTCACTTGCTTACCCTCAAGTCACTGCAAACCTGTATGACCTTGGTTGATCACCTGAACACATATTAAAGTATTTTTAATAAAAAAAGCATAGTATGTGTCAAACTGGTGGGGCTTTTACTTTTCTAGAGGTAGCGTTTCAGGCCCCCTCAGTGGAAGGGACTGAAGTGATGGGACAGATCCCCCTTGGGCTCACTCATAGTGCAGACACTGACGAAATGTGATAAAGTTTCTGTCCCAAACTCAATGCAACCAAAACTTAAAGACTCAAAAATCATAAAATTGACTCATTTGAGTGGCTTAATTCAAGTGCTGTGAAAAGATCAACATTATACATTATATAATGATCAGCACCAGCATCAAGCTTCTTTGCTTGCCATGTGTTTATGTCCATAAAAGTCTAAATTAGACTTGCTCATCATACAAAGCAACTGACAACCTTTTTTGATCTTCTAAGTTTTAGATACTTTCAACTGTGTTAATCCTGACATTAATGAGTCTCCAAATGTCTCAATTTGTCTTCCATCTCAAAACAACAAACATAACAGTATCTCTATGAATAGCTTTGCTTCATCATTGTAGTGCAAGTGCATACATCGTCACATGCGAGAGAGATTGAACTTGGTTGGTGCTGTCATGCTGGTGACCTTGAGTCCTTACATAACAATCCCACACAGACTACTAAGGAAGCATCAATTGTCAAGACTCCAACTGGCCTCAGGGCCATGCTGAAAAAATGACAAGCCATAGACAGGGAAATAAAATGGCACAGAACAAAGCATTATTCAACAGGGGACACTTACAAAATTGTGAATAACATTTGTGAGGGTCCACACAACAGGAACACTGAAGAAAGGAATGCTCAACAGTACAATGTGAAGCATTCCTACACCGAGCGCATATGTCAGCCATATCCCTCGACTGTTCATCACACGCGTGTTTGGGTTGACTTCACTGTGGGCCACACCAACGTTCATCTTGCTTTTCTGTCGACAGACAAAAAAAGTACACCGTAAAACACGATTTATAGAAGTCCAGTTTACTGGACTCTCAAGATAAAACTGTAAAAAATAAACAAATTAAATGATAAAGTAATTTAAATATTACATAATGCAATTAATAATAAAGAAAATATTTAAGAAGTAATTATAAATTTAAAGATTTGTTGTTTTATAGCTTTAAATGTACTAGTTAAGAGTGGAAGCTGTCTTACAGATGATGTCTCGTCTGTGTGCCAACAAAAGCATGTTCACAAACACACAATGGGGCAATTCTTTATAGTACTTCGACCTAATAGTTTACTGTTCATGCCGGCCAGTTTATTCAAATTACGAGCAAGAGTTCGTTTTTTCTTTGGAAGAGCAAAAGGGTGAAAGTGACATTTTATGGCCTGTTTGGTTTATCCGCCATGGTAAACATTCTGTGCAGCTGTTCAAAAGTCAAAGTTCAATGTTACCTAATACAAAGCTTGTTTGGTTGTTTCTCATCTTATGATTTATCACCAAAATCATTTACTCATCTTTGTTTCTACTCTACAATTTAATTGCTTTACGATATACATAATTAAAGAAAACATCCAAAATAAAATGACATCATTTTCTCTCTTATTATTGGTCATTGGTAAACAATAAAAGCAAAATTGAGGTTGAGGTCAAAGGTTTAAATCTTTCTACTGCAACATCTGTTAATAACCACTCAACTGATCCTTCCCTAAATATAAGTCACTCTTTAAATGCGTAATATGTTTTTTAATATCCCCTTAGACAACAAAACAGTTAAGAGGAAGTAATACTGAAAAGATACCGCTAATACGCAGCTACACGTCAACGATAAAAACAACAACAGCTGGGCGTTTACATTTTGTTTTTTTTATATTACATAAAAATTTATGTTGGTTTTTCAGTAACAGCTGCAGGAGATATAACGTTACAAGTCCATGACATAGAGTTAGCAGCACAGCTACATAACAAAACAATGTCTTATTCCTGCAAAGCTTACTGTCGCCTTTCAATTAACCACTTAAATAACACTTTTTAAACACGCTTATTCTCCAGTCTGTGCTATTAGAGTGGGGTTGCCTTAGGTTTTGGGCATGAGCAATGCTCTTTATTTAGCATCAGCTGCTTTCATAACAAACACCAGTTGCTTTTGTTTCACTCTACTTCCACGAAACACCTCAAACATTAATAAAAGCTCTTAAATCCTCCCTTTATGGGCCGATCTTGGCCCATTTCGTTTTAAAGTAGCTGCACAAATGACTTGGTTGCGTAAGAGTTAAGTAACGGTACCTTGTTTGCGTTCGGGTGAAGCAGGCTGGAGCGCTGCCGGCCTCCGCTGCGCGCACTGCGGGCTGACTCACTGCACACACTCCGCTAGCACAACGGCTATCGCTGCTAACGGGATTAGGAGCGGAAACCTCGCAAGATTGACGCGACACGCCCACCAAAAGGCATGATGTTTACAAAATATAACACCACTAACGAAGGCATCAAATTTATTTATTTTTATTATTATTGTGTAAGAATTGGGTTGGCATTAGTACGTGAGTTAGCGCGTGAGGTTTTATTTAAACGTTTCTAAATATAATATACAAACAACATGAAAACATGCTTGTACAAACATCCAATCACAGCAGAGAATAACAATGACGTAATTTAGGCGCCAGTTAAGTCATATCCGATACTCGAGCGAGTCTTGAAAACATGTGAAGTGCACTTGTGTTATGAATTTATTGGAAAACTTCTAACGGATTGTTATTTTACAAAAAGTAAGTAGGAGGGTATGTGCCCATTTTAAATATAACTGTTTAATGTATCATAATGTAAATGTCGATACAAATGTTGGTCATTAGCATTTACTCAGTTTTTGTCAGTTTTGTGCCCATTGGTGTCTCAGTTTTAAACACTTTCTTCTTAGGGAGCACACTATGAAGGCGCTTCCACCTGAGACCGTGCGTCTGCTGTGCAGCTCTCAGGTTATAACATCTGTCCTGAATGTTGTCAAAGAGCTGGTTGAAAATTCACTAGATGCTGGTTCCTCAAGCCTTGAAGTCAAGCTGGTAAGTGCACGTTTTATCAACAAACATGCTGACCAGTATTAGGACACTCAGTGCTGTCCTGTCCAACAGGCAATACAGGTGGTCGCCTAGGGCCCCGTCTTGCTTTGGGGGCCCCGCAAACATCGGCGTAATATACGTTTTTTGGGAATTGTGGATAATAGTATGTAATACATGTTTTAATAGATATATAAAATATCAGGTAGTGACATTTATTTGATGTGAGGTAGTTAAGCCCCATCATAACTGGGATCTGGTGCAGGTGGGACAGGACTAATGACAGCTCATTAAAGATTGATATGTTTCATAAGTTAAATATCCATAAATGCTGTCAAAGTTCTGATGTTTTATGCTACCCACTCAGATTGTGCTACCTCCGTGTTTATTCAACAGCATATATATCTTTCTTCTCACTGTTTTTACACCAGTGAGTGGACCCAATTTTAAAATCTCGCCTAGGGCCCCACAACCCTTCGGGCCGGCACAGAGGACACTTATAAATGTATTCTTGTCATTGACATTGGCAAAATGTTAAAACGATGGCATTTCCTTTAAAGAAATCACACTTTTGAAAACATTTCACAAAAACAAAGAAAGCATCAGTGAGAAACTTTACTTCATATACCCACTATATATATATATATGTATGTATATGTGATAGAATATTGTTGGGGCCACTCTTAAAAGGTATGCTAAATCTATGTTTGTGTTTCCTTGTGATCAGGAGAATTATGGTTTGGATCGCATTGAAGTCAGAGACAATGGTTCTGGAATCAAAGCTACTGATGTTCCTGTGATGGCTGTAAAACACTACACATCTAAAATCTCCTGCCATGAAGATCTGGAGCGCCTAGAGACTTACGGCTTCAGAGGAGAAGCTCTGGCATCTATATGTGCCATATCAGAGGTTATGTCTTGCTAGTTTATGTCTGATTTAATTGCTTCAGTTAGTGATGCACATAAAAATTAGCAGCTGAAATCATTATTAAGAAAATTATGAAAACAGTTGTGACTGATATAGAAATTATGTATTGTTATGGCTAAAAAATAAAACATTCTAAAAAATATGTAATTTTAAATAACAAAAGTGAATTTAGACGGGAGTGCATCATAATGTACTGCATAAAAACAGATTTTTAATATCTGATAAAGATTGTTAAATTAAATATTGATTAAATTAATTTTAATGATTAAAATTTCAATTAAAAATATTGTAGTATTAAAGATTAAATATAGCTGTAGATGAAGGCAAATATAGAAAGGCTGAAATTATGTGCATAATTTTCCAGTAACTTCCAGTATCCAATATTGATTGACAGTAATAAATAAAAAATGGCAATATTTTTAGATAACTCCAATGGTAGCAAAAAACTGCATCTCCAGTGAGTCTATAAGAATGCTTTTATTCATTCAAGTACGAATGTTGAAGATGTTTCCTCTGTAACTGTAACCTTTTCTTCACCCACCAGCTTGTAATTACAACCAAAACTGCAGATGATGATTTTAGCATTCAGTATTCAGTCGATCACATCGGACAGATCGTCTCTCAAAAGCCGTCACATCTTGGCGAGGGTAGGTGTTTGCTAATGCAGTTTTTTAATACTCTTGATTTATGGGAACAGACTGCTTCCAACACACCTTTTCCCTCAGGCACCACTGTGTGTGCAGCAAATCTGTTCACAAACCTCCCTGTCAGACGGCAGTATTATTCCAACACTAAGAAATGCAAAGAGGAACTGAAGAGGGTGCAGAATTTACTCATGGCCTATGCTGTTATTAAGCCTGAGTTAAGGATCACATTGAGCCACAACAAGGTATGTTACAATGTCATATGGTTTGGACCATGCAACTACAATGTCTTTGAACAAGAATAGTGGATCAACCCATTTTTCTTGCCCAGCGTCTGAGGACACATGAAAAATCTAGGATTAAACCAGAGAGATATCAATATTTCAAAGATTTCATGATGTCATGATGGTTAAACTGAACCATACATATTTTTGTCTTCAGTTTTAAGTTGTTGAAAAGTATTAGGTCTTTTAAAAAGTATTTTTTTAATGTTTTGAAAAAGAAGTCTCTTATGCTTAATAAGACTGAATAAAAAAACAACAACACAGAATAGCATCGATACAGTGAAGTAATATTAGAATTTAAAATAACTGATTCTGTTATAATATATATTTTAAAATGTCATTTATTCCTGTGATGCAAAGCTGAATTTTATATAATAATATAAATTAAAATATGCCGATTTGATGTGTATTATAATAATACTCATTCAGTTATGCTGCTCAATACTTTTTGTGGAAATGCAAATACTTTTTTATTCAAAAGAGCAGCATTTATTTGAAAGGGAAACACTTTGTAATATTATAAAAATGTTTATTGCCAATCAATAAAAAATATATATAAGATTAATCTTACTCTACCCCCAAACTTTTGAATGGTAGTGAACATTTGACCTGACCACAAGGTGGCGTCCCACATCAAAAAATATCTAAATATCTATATCTCTAGGGTTTTACCCACATTCAGTGACATTTAACCATCACACGGCATGATATCAGTTGTGCTAATAGTGTTCAGCTAACGTTAATTAGAACTTATATAACTTGTTTATTGCTGTGGTTTCTCACTACTGTATTGATTCTGTGCTTCCCCCATAGCAGTTTTATTTATGATATTAATCATTAAAGTTTAATAATAGAAGATAATTTTAACATACATTCCAGTAAATAGATGTACTATAACCATGTTATTTTTTGTAGTCCAGTTGCCCATGCAGAAAAACCCTGCATTCCCTTATCAGCGCATGTTATGATGACAGCCTGGACATTTCCAGCATTTATACATGTTTGAACTGTCATCAGTTAGAGCGTAACCCGGAAAAGTGGACACTTCACCTGCTTCTCGTCCAAAATTAGCAATGCAACCGCAGTATGAGCCACTAAGCCTTCGAACCTCACACTGCCACATGATCCTAAAGTAACAAGCTAAGTGGTATAAGTTCTCTGAGTGTTTTCACAAGTCCAGTAACAGCTTGGCCTCATGATAGCATACGTATCTGGCCTTGCTCGGTGAGACCTCACGTACCTTTCATTAAATTCATATCATTCAGGTTGTAGATCATCGGGAGAGGGCCATACACTCATTTCATGCCATCAGCACTTACAGGCATATCTCGTATCACAAACTTTGCACTTCGCCCTGCATTGGGTTTCATGACTTCTCAAAAAGCTGTTTACTAGTCTGATCTCTTTACAGTCACCAAATTGTATATTTCATAGCAGAGATGTGTGCTGCGGACCGCATGCTTTCAGAAATCAACACCTTGGATATATATACTTGCATGTGGAAGTGCCAACGACAGGCAAACGCACGGGTGTGAAAATATATGTGTAACTGCGCTCCTCACGTTGAAATGGCATTTGTGCAAGTAGCGTGTTTGCTCTATGCTGCCAGATGGTCTAAAATCTTCATGAAAAGTTGGCAAGGCTTGTCCATGCAGTTGCTTTTGTAATATCCAAACATTCCCCAAAGTATAATTGTTTATTGTGAAGACTTGATTGGTGGCTAATGGCTGTTTGCGAGCATGCAATCCCACAGGTGGTCTTATTTTAGGATGACCGAAAAATAACTTGACCTGTTTTACCGTGTTGTTACAGGCTGTGGTCTGGCAGAAGTCCAGGGTGTCGGATCACCGAACTGCCCTCATGGCCGTGCTCGGAGCGGCCTCCGTAGCCAACATGCTCCCCGTCCAGCATCACCAGGAGCAACCAGAGGTCAGTGAAGCGCTGAGAAAACACGGGCATATTTATCGTTTCCAGCGTGAGCAGCAGGGTTCCACAGATGCATCAGCTCTGGGGCTGCCGTGACGGTTTGCGATAGGAAACTCTTTTTTTTTTTTTTTGCACAGAATGTTTTCGTAAAGGAGTGTGCTTCAAGGTTCAAACTGTCAGGGTTCATTTCGATTACATGTGTCTTGAGCTGACTTTAAATGTCTCTGCACTACTGTCAGGTTGCTAAACCCAAAGACTCGTGTAACAGCTTAATTCTGAACGGCTTTCCTCTCCCTGGAGAGCTGTTTCTCTTTTCCCTGGTTGTGCATTCTGCAGCAATGACTTTTTGCATGAATGACTCAGCATTCTTACCCAGGTTATACCTTTATATAAAGGCTTTTAATTTTCTGGATGGGATTCAAATTTCTAGCTAATATCTGACATGCATGCATGGTAATGCTGTGGCCCTCAAGAGTATATAGACACATTCAGACACATCTCATGTAAAAATGTTTGAATGTCATTGCATAGATGTCAAAATGTCAAACCAAGGGGCATCTACCAACAAAATTTGAAGTCTGTTCTACTGAAGCTCACACAGGTGTTATAAAATAGACAGTATATATATATATATATATATATATATTTTACTAGCCTTTTATTTATTTTTGCCCATAAAAGCTTATTTGTGTTTTTTTTCTATAAAATAAATGCCTGTTATTTTGTTATCTAATGCAAATAAATTTATGCATTTTAAGTTTCCAAATACAATCTGTCTTCACTTTGAAAAAAATAAGTCCATTCTTATAGTTTTCTTATTTAAAATAAATGCCTCTTTGGTTAGATAATTTGTTATAGAAATTATTTAATTGTGACTAAAAAGTCCAAAAACTTAAAGTTGTAAAATTGTGTTATTTTAACTATAGAAGCTGTAGAATTACACATATTGAAAAGCTATGTATCTTTGCGGAGCACGTGTGACGTTTACCTTGCAGCGGTCAGGGAGGGATCACGTTACAGTGTCAGCAGTGGACCTATGCACTGAATGCGGCAAACTTTGCGACAAATGCAGCAGTGAATTAAAGGAGCCCTCGGGGACTGCAATGTACGTGGTGAAAGGGCCTCAGAGGGACGTAACCTGCCTGTTTTGGCCAGAGGCCACAATCCCACTGCTCTGGCACAGATTTAATACACTGCTACAAATTCAATGAGCAAGAATTAGTTCAAACAATGTGTGTTGAATAGTATTTTGCGTTCGTAAAAAAAGCAAAAAACAAAAAACTCTAATCTTGATTTAATCCAGTTTATCGACATTACCCTCACTCACAAAAACACATGTGTAGGTTTAGTTATGTGCTGCAGCAATAGAGTATCTGTGCTGCATGTGTGTTTTCTGCAGGTGTAATGTGCTCACTGCCTGCGGTGCTCCTTAACACTAATCCTGCTTCACTAATCTTGAGCATTTTCTATTCGCTTCTATTATGCAGCATATTTTCAAGTGCATTCCCATTATTGATGTGTTGGATTCAAGCATAAAATCTTCAAAGGGGTCATTGGATGCCCATTTTGCACAAGTTGATATGATTCTTTAGGCTTTCATTAAAAGTCTGTAACATACTTTGGATAAAATTTCTTAATGGTAGTGTGAAGTACCATTTTTTTACTTTTAGCACTTTTTTTACACTGTCAAAACAGTGTTGTTTTTGACTACCATCTTAGATTTAGTCTTAGTCTTTTGGACTAAAATGCTTATTAGTTTTAGTCAAATT
>JAUCMS010000153.1:15755771-15775917 GCA_032357445.1 Enteromius radiatus | reverse complement strand
CAAACACTCAAGATGGGTTTGGTGAACACAGGGATAAAAGTACTCCATGTGTACAATGAAGTATACTGCTGTGTTTTTGATGTTGTGGGCCTAAATTTTCTGCTGGAGGTCCTGGACATCTTGTTTAGACACATGACATCATGGATTTTATCAAATACCAACAGATAACAAATCAATAATTCACTTACTTTGTTAAAAATCTTGTAATGGGCCATGGTTGGGTCTTCCACTGGGACAATAATCCAAAACAAACATCAAAATAAACACAAAAATTAGTCACTGAGCTGAAAATAAAGCTCTTTCCATGGCTGTCCCAGTCCTCTGAGCTGAATCCTGCAGAAAATGAGTGAGGTGAACTAAAGAGGAGAAACACCATCATGAACTGGTATTCTGAAGGATCTGGAGAGATTCTGCATGAATGAGCGGTCTCTTTTCTCTTATCAGGTGTTCTCCAAACTCCAAACAGGAGAAAACTCAGAGCTGTGTTATCTTGGGAAAATGACATAACAGTAATTGGGTGCCAAAAATTGTGGCCTGCATGTTTTGGAGAAAAACATTTATTCCACAATGAGTTTTTCTCCCCATTTTCAATTGTTTTACTTTAATGATAGGTTAGAATTGTGTGAATTTTTTGAATGAAAGATCAAAAGGATAGACAATGCAGATTTATTTTCACATCCATCTTTGCTCAGATTTACCAAGGGTGCCAGTATTAATGGAGGGTAGTGTATACACATATATACTAACGCTGTCAAGATTATCGCATACAAAATAAAAGTTTTTGTTTACATAATATATATGTGCATACTGTGTATATATAAATACACACGTATATCATAAGAATATGTTACATTTATTAAATATATTTATATTTTAAAAAGGTCTCTATAGCTTGCTCTGTTCTGTTTTCTTTTTATTTATTAGATAATTAGAAATTCCTTCAACGTTAGGGTGAGACTTCATATAACACTTGTGTATCATTGCTCTTTTGTTCATTTTGATTGCTTCCATTGTCCTTGTAAGTCACGTATGCTAAATGTCTAAATGTAAATAAATATATATACATGCAGATACATGTAAATATTTAAGATATATGCTGTGTGTGTGTGTATCTATCTATAAATCTACACAATACACACGTATATTATGTAAACAAAAACTTTTATTTTCTATGCAGTTAATTGCAAGATGATTTGATAAGATTATTCTGTTTGTTTTTGAATTAACGTAATGCTTTTATTTAGCAAGAATGATTTACATTAATCAACTGACAGTGCAGACATTTGTTACAATTTTCTTTTTCCAAATAAATAATTTTTATTAATCAAAGTCTCTTGAAAATACAACACATTAATCAATACCATTGTTTTTAATATTTTTTTAAAAGATAAATACAAAATCAGCATATTAGAATTTGATTTGAGTTTAATTATACAATATCACAATATTACTGTATTTTTGATCAAATAAATGCAGCATTGTTGAAAGGACATTTCTTTCAAAGGTTTTAAAATGCTGATCCAATCTTTTAAACAGTACTGTTTTTGAACTCTGCACCTTAATCACAGAAATATAATGTGTTGCATTCACAATAAATGCATTTATTTGTAGTTAACCTTAACAATATTGTCCAGCAATATGAGGATTACTTTGAGGTAAATATTCAAAGGTAAAAATTCATCTAGTCTTATATGGAAGTCCCATCTTTCATAGACATATGGACTTGAGGTCTCTGATGAGTTTTGAAATTTCTTTATCATTGAATTATCTAATATTTTTGCTTCGTACGCTATTCTATACAGTTGCAATCAAAAGTGCTTTCTATCAATTTTCTCAGATTTCTGGAATGGATACAGATTTTCTGAGTAAGGTTTGCAGTTGACTGTTTTTGTGCTGTGGCCGAGATCCTTCTGCCGTGGAAGAGTCCAGAATAATAACCTCCATTCAGTGCACAAAACAGAAAGGACTGGGCCACCTACGCCACCGTAATTGACAAATGTGGCAAAGTATACAGAACATAAGTGTTGATTGTGAAAGTCACAATACCCCTGATTATCAAGTTTGTCAGAGACTCAAATTAAAATGTCCTCTTGCCAGCCAACTGCTGTGCTTGTTAATTCCAAATGGTGAGCTCAAGCATCACAATCTAGCCCTAGATCACTGATTAGTTTGGAGCTGTTTCTCATCCCGCCACTTCACCGGTGCTGCATTTTGCCAATAGAAACATTGCAGTTTGTAGCAACTTGGCCACTCCATAGTTAGGAGATGACAAATGGGTTCTGATAGCACAGTGAAGTCTTAATTGGTTACTGCAAAGTGGGCTATAGGCCAGCAGTGTGTCATTTTGTTTGTTTTGGAAAAAGTTCATAGAAGCCTCAATGTACCCTGACAGTTAATGAGTATGGTTTGTGGCACAGAGGAAAATAAAATAAAAACTAAACTAGATTTAACATGGAAATCTAGCTTCTTAATAAACGTTTTGATAAATGTGGATATATGACTCTTTTGGTATGCGTTCATGGCTTAAAGTGACATTCACAGAAGTCTTATGTTTGCACAGATTGGCATCGATGGATTCTTTCCCAAACCGGGCTCCGATTTTAATTCCACCAGCTGCTCTACACCTGATAAAACATTCATCTTTGTTAACAGTCGACCTGTGCATCACAAAGAAATACTTAAGGTAAAGGAACTGCTGTTTTCCCCTTTATTTTAATTTTCCTCTTCGTATATATAAATAAATAAATTTCTCTATAAAATATCTATGACTAGATCACAGATCTACTAGTGTTCAGGCCCACATGAAATATACACTACTGTTTAGAAGTTTTTAGGTCAGTAGGAAAATGAAAACGTATTTAACAAGGATGCATGAAACGTTTTAAACATTAATAATAAAAATAAATATTTATTGAGCACCAAAACAGCAGCAATTTTGAAGTTGCATTAATAAATTAACTTTTAAAATATAGATGAAACAAAAAAATACTTTAATTTGTAATTATATTTCACAATATTACTTTTTTCAGGAATATTTCTGGTTAATGTAAGTTTTTTTTCTTCAAATCTCTGATGACTTTTCTTCAAACATTATAATTCCAGTATTAGAATATAAATCCCTGGCTTTCAAAAAGTGCTTACGTAGAAATTACGAACAACTGGGAAAATGCATTGGTCAAAAACAGCCTCTTGGGTGTTTGTTCATCAAAACGTCTGGCACAATTTGTTTATGCTTGCAGCTGCCAATACAGATATACTACTCACAGCTCTGTTTAATACATTTCACCATGTTTAAATCAATTCTGTGGATTTTCTTACAAATCAGTGCGGGAAATAGATGTTGTCCATGCTTAGTTCTGTCCTTTTCCAAGTATTTCTTATTTAAAATTGTCCTGTACTCACAATATTCTTGTAAATGCACATTTACCCTACAGCTTATCAAGCAATACTACATCAGTGCTCAGTCGAATAAAGAATCTGCAAACCGCCGCTATCCCTTTTTAATGATGAACATCACCATTCCTGCCTCGACTGTGGACGTTAACCTGACTCCTGATAAAACTGAAGTGATGCTACAGAACAAGGTACAAAAGTTCAAACTTTCCGTTCTACATTTAAACTTTAAATAAAACACGATAATGCTCTATTAATCAAACTTTAACAATGTTTTCCAGGAAGAAGTCCTGTTGGCAGTGGAGACTATGTTAATATCCTTGTATGGGTACTCCATTGACAATGATGATCTCAAAACCGGAGGAAATCGCCCTAGTGTTAGTTCTGTGAATGCACCTGGACACAGTAATGTAGTGCCTACACCTTCCACTGATGTTAGTTTGGACGATCCAGAATTGCTTGAGATTTCTCCTGCAAATGCAGATAAACAAGATGGTGAGCTATCCTTGAGCAACACCGTGAACACCAGCTCCTCTTCGATTTCAGAGGATTGGGTGATCGACAGAAGCTCAAGTGATTTTGACAGTATTAATTCCTCATTACCTGCTGACGATGTTGTAATGAACTCTTCAGCTGATCTAAACTTTAACTCCCCAAAGGCGTCTAAGAGTGACAGCGGCCCTGGTCAAGAGAGCGAAGTATCTGCTGAGAGCTGGAGCATGGGCAAGGCCTTCTCAAATCGAGTCACTGGAGAATGCCTAGAACCTGTGAAACTCCACGTCCCGAAAGCACATGAGGGCCTCAGAGGACCCCAGCCCACAAGTACGAGGTCCAGCCCATCCAAGAGGCCTTCTAACGTCATTATGGAGAAAATGGCCAAGCTGACAGCCTACGAACTGATCAGCAACCGCTCTGTGCGTCAGCCCTCGTCTGCCTTTTCACTGTTTGAGCAAGACACCAGATCGCAGGTCCTCCAGGAGAACCCAAGAGCCAGTCCTCAGGATGTCACAACTGCTGTGAAAGAGAGATGGGAAAGCCTCGGGGAGGAAGACCGCAAGAAGTAAGTTTCCAGATTTCACCCTCGAAGACACAGTTTCCAGTTGTTGTGATTCACTCTCTCTGTGTTGCAAGAGAAAAATAGATCTGCCACTAGCATGTGTAAAATATGGATTGGAAAATCTGCCTGGCCTGGTCGCATTGCTACCTGAAGGAAGAATTGATGAAGTGTTTGTGTTTTCCAGAAAACTGCATTTGATTACTTGGTTTGATGGTCAATAGGCCTGTTTTCCATTGTAAAAGAGGTATTCTGCTTTTTTTTGCTTTTTCCAAAGAATGCCACATTCTTTCAGTTCCTCCAGGTGCCAGAAGATTCCAGTTCATTCTATACCAGATGATATCTGACTAATTTATTGGTTGTTTATGAGCCCAAAGAATACTCAGGTTGGATATATGGATCTATCTTTTTTATCACTCTAGACTGCCAGTTAAATGTTCAGACACACCTACTCATTTTTTTATTATTACTGCTTTTGTCCACATTTTGATAGTCATCAATCTATGAAAAATCACAAATGGAAGAATGGGAAATATTCAGTGACGAAAAAGGTGTTACCTAGATTTATTCCAGCTCTCAACAGTCTAGACATGAGGTGTGGACTGGGATGCTTTTTAAAATACCATAGGAGTTCCCATGGATGCTTTTTTAAGTCTTGCATAGTCTGTCTGGTTTGATTGACCAGTATCCAGTATCTGACCGACAGGTAAAGCCACCAATCATCTTTAGTTTTGTGGCGTGTCATGTTTAGGGGTGTGGAAATGACGCCAAAATAACAGACCGTGTAGAACTCTCAGATGTATTTTTTTAAGATTTGATGCCTCAAACTTCAAATATCTGATATTTAACATGTAAAATCCAGCGTTAAGTTGATCACAGTTGTAAACATGACGACGGCTTTCTTCTTTTATGAGGGACACAGCATCTTTGTTTCCAAAAGGAACGTTAAATGGGATTGTGTGCCACACACATCAACCCAGAAATCCTGTCAAATTGAACCAATCTGACGAAGACTTTCAAAACTCCTGAAGTGTTTTCAGATAAGTGTGCCATGTGCATCAGTTGTTTGTTCATGGGTGTGACATCTGAGGCTGAGACTAAATTCAGACTGTCAGCCCAAATCTGATTTGTGTGCAATTTAAATTTAGATATGCACAAAATTGGATTTGGGTGTTTCTAGAAAATTGTTATGCCTACCCTAAAAACAACAATAACAGCAATACAGATGTTGTTTTTACGACATGACAACATGTTCCTGTCACGCTGGATTATTATTTTTATTATGGATTCATTGTGGTTTTATTAGGCCGTGTCAGAAATACAGGAAGCTGTAAATTGCAGCTTTATTCTGTGCTGCTGTCTCTGCTGGTTTCATATCTCATACACTAGCAGTATATTGTCTTTTCCCACTTGACTTACAGTTTGCAACAACACAAGCTCTTTTCTCCAAAGAAAAAAAATTGTGCGTGTAAACATAGCCAGTTATTCAAATCAGATTCCATCCTGATATGCTTAGCCTAAGTCACCCCTTTAATAAATGCCAGTTAAACTGATTCTCTGGATATGCTTAATTCTTATGTTAAATAAATGACTTGGGCCCGATAGATACAAAAGCAGCAAAAAAATGTTCAGCATATATTATCAGTTTTTTTAATATTTCGTGCTTAGCATGGCTGTGTTTATTTATTCAGAAATACAGCAAAAACTGTAATATTGTGAAATTGTATTCGAATATTACAACACCTTTTCCAGGATTCTTTGATGAATAGAAAGTTAAAACAGCTTTTGTTTGAAATAGATATATTTGGGTATGAATTTATAAAAAATAAAAAAAAACAAATCTTCCCAACCACAAACCATTGCAGCTTTGCAGTTGTTTTAGTTAAGTTTAGTATTGTATATCATAGGTCAAATCAGGTATTTGATTGGACAAAAATCTGTTGTGTAAGATGAGTCATGAAGTTTTTGCCCAGGTGAGAAAGACTCTAAATGTGGTTATAATTGTTAAGTGTATTTTGTCACGCAAATAGATGACCTCAAACCAACTTAAAGCTGCAGAACTTCTATGCAAAATTTCTAATTCTAATATCTTTTTAATTTCAAGGTACATTAGGAATACTATTTTCACAGTAGCCTGAAAAGAGCCCACCCCCCCCAGCATGCCAAGTCAGCTTAATTAAATAAATGGAAAGTGTATCTCAGCATGACTAGTGGCACTTACAATGCAAGGAAAAACACATGTGAATCCTGTTGCACGTTACTGCTGTCTTAAACATGAAATAGGCCTTATGAAGTACTTGACTTGTTTTCCTGCAGATGCATGGTAGCACGCAATTCTGAGAATCATAGTTATATGGATCCATGTATAATATGATTCATGTAGGCATGCTGTGCTAAAGGGTCAGAGATTGTTGACATGGATGTTTGGGGGAGGGAGTACCATGCTTGTTATATTTTGGTTGCAGTGGTCTGATGCAGCAATAAAATGCCTGGCACTGATCCAGGGACTCTATATGAACTTGGTTTATATCCAAAGTGCCCACACCAAGGGAACATTGCTTTCTTATTGCACAGTTTATGTGCATTCGATCCTCGTTATGAATTCCAGGCTGAAAATGCAAACCGTGCTCCCTAAATGGCTTTCATCATGTATGCGGGTGTCCACTGAGGTCCATCTCAGCAGGCTAGAGAGGATGGCGTCTTCATTTTTGGTGTGTTGTTTCCACACTCATCCTTTCATTCTGGTTTTAGTTTTAGTTAAAGATATTTTTGATGCGCATACTGCTACATTTTGAGATTCGAGGCTGTTACGTTTGGACACCACATGAATTCAAAACAAGAGTTTCGTGTCTTTTAGTGCATGTGTGTGCTCAAAATTCATTTTTAGCTGATATACACAACATTTCCTATTTCCTGCAGAATTCAGCTCCAACAATGATAAAACCCACTGACCTGTAACTTTCTAGTAATACTTAAGTCCTTTATTAGCTTGTCAAGCTGAACTTTGTAGGAAAGTTGACCTTGAAAGACAGAGTTGAGATCTTCTGAGCAAATCGTGGTTCATGCATCTTAATTATCAGGGCTGGGTATCATAAAAAAAAAAAATTATACTGATACCTTGAGTTTGATACTGATTCCTCAACGATACCTTTTCGATACCAATTTTATGAAATCAGTTTTAACAAAATTACGTTATATCAAAAAAAAATTCAGCTTGTTGACACGGAACAAAATATATCCAGCACAATGAATCAGTGCAAATTAGGTTTAATAAAATTCACATAGTTTTCAGTTTACACATCTGTTATGCTACCTTTACACTAGTGCATTATTATTTTTTCTTACAATAGCCTTATAATTTTTACCCTCTGAAAATTGTGTATTTAAATTAAATTGTCTTTTAATTAAATTAAGAATTCATTTTATTGTTGGAAAAAAAAGGGGATTTTATATTACAGTTTAAAACACTGAAGAGATACCGTTTTAATAATTTTTGTAGTAGCCTGTTTTGTACATTTTACTGAACAATAGTAATATATTTCTGCTGCCATGTCCAAACCAAACTTTTAACGGCTTGCCATGAATACCTTTACAGTTCTGTGTGTACATGATATGATGATAGATTTACTCAAATGAAAGTGCACACAGTTTCCTGTAGGGGGTAGGTTTAGGTGTAGGGCAATACCACATACAGTTTGTACAGTATAAACACCATTACGCCTATGGAGAGTCCCCGTAAACCACAAATGCAAGTATATGTGTGTGCGCGATACAGAAAGCGCAACTGAATGTAGAAACAGAAATGACGTGCAGTCGTGTAAATTATATAAATAACATAAAGCTATTTTGCACACTTCTGGTCAAACACACTGGCTAGTGCTGCACTGACGTTGATGAGATTAACCCCTTTAGGGTAGCTAAAAGGTATTGAATTCGATACCCAGCCCTATTAATTATAGCCTTTTGGTAAATGAATACAGGAATGTTATAAAAGTTATAAATTGTCATATTAAATTATTGATGATTTGTAACTTTAGTATTGTAATCTGAATGTTACTGCTCCGGTTGTGTGTTCACAGTGTGTGTGTGGTTGTTCACTTCTCACTGCTGTGTGTGTGTGTGCATGTTGGATGGGTTGAATGCAGAGCACAAATTCCAAGTATGGGTCACCATACCTGGCCACAAGTCACTTCACTTCACTTCTAAAAACATTAGTAAAACAGTTCATGTGACATCAGTGGGTCAACCTCAGTTTTGTGATGCTAAGAGAATTCTTTTTTGAGCAAATAAAACAAAAATAACATAATTTACTCTTCTCCCGTGGCTTACGTTTTCCGCCATGCTGAACACACTGTACAGTATACGCATGCTTTAACGTATTTGACGTAATCAGCCTTGTTTACATCAAGGTGATAGCATGCGCATGTGCGTAATCTGCAGCTGTTTGTGTCTAGACGAAAGTGTACACTTACAGAGTAATGTTCTTTAAAATGGCGGAAGACTTAAGTCATAGACTTTTTTTTGCCAATGTTTTTGCAAATGTTTCTGGATCTTGGAATCACTTTATTTGTGTTACTATGGAGGGTCCGATGGCTCTCTGATATCATCAAAAATATCTTAATTTGTTTTCAAAGATGAACGAAGGTCTTATGGGTTTGGAACGACATGAGGGTGAGTAATTAATGACAGAATTTTCACTTTTGGGTGAACTAACCCTTTAAGGTGCTAAAAACACATTATTATCCACATACTGTATGTTTTTGATGCTCCTCTAAGCCCCGCCTCCTGAAACTGGTCAATTTCTACAAAGGTCATTATCCTAAAAAAGTGAAGTGTGCTCTAATTGGTCAGCTATTTAGTGCATTGTGATTGGCCAGTGTGTGATGGAAATGTTACATCCCTTACCATAATGTGATGCCGCGTACCAGCGCTATGACACCAAAACAACAAAACACACTAGAAACGAGCCATTTGTTTCACCCAGGAGGGACATAACTGCACCTCGTAACCATAACACCATGTCTGCATTCGTGATCGGAGAAACGACAAACAACAAGCACTACCCTTCACTGCTCAAAACTTATGTTTGAATAGTAATTAGCTGGTTCTTTTAATAAGAAAATGTAACTTATTTAAAGGTTGTGAGTCAGAAGCACCAGACTGTCCTTGCTGAGGAAGAATTGCTCCACTTTATAGTTTCTTTGCACAGCCAGCATAGGCTACTCTCCAGGTCTAGAAGTCTGTCCTTCATTGAACACAATCTAATAATTGTGTTGAACTGTTCTGGAACAGTGTTGAGAATACAACTTAACCACTGATTTCTAGTTATGTCTTCTTTTGGAAGCACAAACAAAGTGGTTTCAAAATGAAGCAACATGGCGCCAGCAGCAACACTACAGCAAGAATAACAGCTCTGCCTCCTTTCTTTGAGTAAACATTTGGGCAGTGTTTTTGGGGTTCTGTTTAAATGAGCTGTTTTAGGGGGATGTGGACAAGTCATAACTTTCATCAAGAATATCTCTTTGGTTTTGAAACTTTTTAATCTTTGCAACTTCAGAGATCTTACAGTATGAATGCACTAACGGCTTGTAACACTCCAAAGAGAAAGGAAAATCATTTGGCCCCTTTAATTTGCTGCTTATCAGTAGTTAGTTAGGTAGTTGTTAAGTTCAGGCTTTGGGCAGGATTAGGGATGTAAAATAAGACACTAATATGTGGTTTAATTAGCACTAATAAATGGATAATATTCCAGCAACATGCATGCTAAGTGTTACTGCAATTATTATTAAATGAAGTTGTGGTAGATATGGTAAATCTTTTTTATGTTTGCATAAAAAGAGATTTTTGGGGTTTGGTTTTTTGGCAGAATGATGTGGGTTTTTGCAAGAAGTCTTATAATTCTTTTGATGGCAAAGCTATCCAGTCTTCAGTGTCGCATCTTTTGCAATATTATAAATATATGTACTGTCACTTTTGAGCCGTTTAATACATCCTTGACCCCAAACATTTGAATAATAGTGTATATGCATAGACAAGTCACAAAATTGTCTGTGGTGCTCAAATATCTTGAAAAATAATGTGGCAGAATATTAATCTTAGTAGCTTTTTTCCCATATTTTGTATATGTGAATGTCAAGTGTCTGTTTATACATTTTCACTGTGTTCAAGCTGCAAACTTCAGTCCAAAAGCCCTCAGGTCAAGAACTCATTTCAGTGTACATGGCAGGGGACACCCTCAAGCTTCAACCTTCTGCTCCATTATGAAATCATTTATCTCCCCCATTGGCCTCCTACTGCTTTTCTCTTGCATTCAGCACATTTCCTGCCTTCATCTTGATTGGTCTGTTTTCTTTTTCTTGCACCCGAGCTTTATGCTCCGAAACCATACAGTGCGTTTGAAATAGTGCCCGGTCCATTGTACAGTAGCAAACTCCGTGCAATGGCACAGCTGTTAATTGGCAAGCCCAACGAGAAACTTCCAGTGGAGGGTCAGGGCTGCATGTTTTTACAGGCCCTCTCCCCACTCCCTCGCTGCTCTCCGGCCCCCATCTGGTCACAGGTAGCAGATGTTTTTTATCTCGCCTGTTTCTGCACATTTTCTGCACTCTGATTTACAGCAGTCCACTTAGAATCACTAGAGCAAATTAAATCAAGGTTTCTTGTGTGAATCGAGGATATTTAATTAGTCAGAACTTCTGACCTCTTTGCTAAAACTCATTCTTATCCAGCCTGCAAATGAATGGACCAAAAGCAGTGTTTCAAACCATCTGTCTTCTTTTTTGTGTTTTTGTTTATCTTTATTATTACTATTTTCCACATATGCGTATAGCAGTGAAGCAATACAAATATTAAATAACTGGAAGTATAGGAAGAAACAGATTTTGTTTTGAACAAATCAAAATTGTTGTCAACACTTTGTTTCATTTGGTGCATTCTGTGAAACTTTTTAGAGAGTGATGTTTTCCTCAATTACAGATCATTATGGATGGACAAAAAAATATTAATATAAATTTTTATTTTTATAATGTTGTGTATTTCTATTTTTTAAATGTTTATATATATATATATATATATATATATATATATATATAATATTAAATTATGTTTTTAAATCAAAATATACCTACTGTATGTAGTTTTAATTATTTAATTGTTTTAATTTTGGTTTAACATTATGTTGCCTTGGGATTTTTTTTAATGTATTTTTCATTTTTTTTTTTTTCTAATTTTATCTTAAGCAACAAAAACATTTTTGTTTTAGTTTTATTAATTATACTAACCCTGTTTTAAACATTTTAAGCATTTGTCAACATAAAAGCATTTTTATGATCATGACAGAACTAAATTGAATTTGAAATTTAGTTTTTTTTCTGTGTTTTTTTTCTGACCTTATTCAAACAGTAACACAACGGAAATACAAAATGTACAACTGGGACTGTAACGAATACATGTTCTTGTATCACATCCCATCTTAGGTATGAAAGCAAGGCAGAAAAGTCTCTGAACGCCTACAACCTTCAAAGGAAGAGGGCAGCGGAGGGAGGTGGCCAGTGTGGAGAGGGCAAGAAGCAGATGAGCGCCGAGTCTTCATTGAACAAAGCTCAAGGCGTGAAGCGCAAGGCCCCCCTCGCCAACCAGCAGGCCCTGGACAAACTCTTCTCCTCTCAGCCCTCGAGTAAGAGGAGCCCTGCCAAGCTCTCCAAACCCCTCCCGTTCAGTATTGCAACCCTCAAGCAGAGTCTTAACCTCCTCTCCTACCAGAACAGCTCAAGTGCGCAGGGCCTCAGGCTTGTAAACCGCTTGGCTTCTCACGGTGCCTGGGTTGTTTTATGCGGCAGAAAGCTCATGCTGTTGAACCCGTTTCGAGTGGAGGAGGCCTTGCTGTTTAAAAGACTTCTGGAGAATAATATACTTCCAACCGTGAGGCTGCAGACCCCTGTACAGCTGACAGATGGGTAGCCCGTCTCATTTTCTCATCTAATGATGACATTCTGGATGCGTACAATCTGTATTGTAATAACTGTACATATAAAAAATGTCAATGCGAATCTGCAGCTACAATGTAAGATTAATAGCTGCATTAATCCTCTCTATTCTAAATTGCAATACTTCATCAACGTTCTAATAATCATTTGCATATTAACGTACATATCCTTTCCTAGGGTTCTTGGTGGGCCTGCATACATGGATGTTCTTCTCAACATGAAGAAAGACAGTGCCTGCTTTAATGGAGACATCTACTTCAATGATCCTAGGCTTGTGGCAAATGGTTTTGAGATTAAGATGATTCCAGGTAATGCTCAAAGACCTTGACATTCTTTTGAAATATTTCAAAATTTGATCTTAATTTAAAAAAAAAAGCATATATATATATATATAATATTCTGTCCTCATTTACTACTGCTTCTACTGAACACAAAAGTTTTAAGTGTGTTGATATACAGTCCATATTTCGTTATTACTACTATTATTATTATTAATATTACAATTTAAAATAACTTTTCCCTATACTTTTAATTGTAGCATGTCATTTTTTTCATAAAAACACTAATGTGAAAACTGAATAATACTGCTGAAAATTCAGATTTGCCATAAGTTGCATTTTAAAATATACATAAAAATGGAAAACAGTTTTCAATCAAATAAACAAATAACTTAAATCCAATTTGCTTTCAATAAATCCTATTATGTATAATATTGGCATTATATCAGCTTGACGTCTACTACAACGTTCAAACACTGTTTATGCAAGAAGATGCTTGATGTAAATAAAACTATAAAACTTGTTAATGTAAACAAAAATAAATCAAATAAACCTTAAACGAGTGTAAAAAAAAAAGTTAATTTAAGAAGCTCGGTAACACTTTAGAATATGTAACACTTGCTAATTAACTACGACTTTTCCCTCAATAAATTCCTAATTTGCTGCTTATCAATAGTTAGTAAGGTAGTTGAGTTTAGGTTTAGGGATGTAGAATAAGGTCATGCAGAATAAGGGCTAATAAATGGACTAAACATATTCTAGTAATATGCATTCTAATAAGCAATTAGTTAAGAGAACCTAAAATAAAGTGTTACCAAATTTAATTGAACTAATTTCACAATGCTCAGAAATTCTAGTATAGAACACTTCAAAAATGGACTTTATGTCAGCTCTCTTGAGACGCTCAGACATCAGACTTGTTTTATAAAAAACTCTTAACAAGAAGAACAATGTTGTTCAACATTACACAACACATATTTGTTTTATTTGATTTGGACTCATGGTTTGTTTGGGTGCTTTGGAGCCTGTCACCAAATTGTCGTTATTTTACTTTTCCATTACATATGCATCCCTAGACTTATGTAATTTGCATAAGGTCTCATTTTAAATGGAGTGAACTACTTTTTTATAGGCATTGGAAATATCATTCAAGTTCCAATATATGATGATAATGCTTAATTTGTAGTTTTTAATAACTTTTAATATCCGTGTGATTACCTTAGAGACGTTAATTCCCGCTGTGCCGAGTGATGAAGTCATTGTTTATACAAATTGCTTAAGTGGAAAGTGCTGTGTCAGCACTTCTTTTTCCCTACGCAGCTCAGTGTGGGCACATGTATAATATGAAATAGTTTTAAAAAAAGGGTGCTTGATTCTAAGGGATCGGTCCACTTCCTGTAAAGACCTGATTAAGTGCTTTTGCTTGAATTCGCTGCTCACCATCCCTCCTCATGCTCATCATGTGCTGTGGAGTGGGAGAGATTCTGAAATACTTCTACACATGGTTTGTTTTGTGTGCGTTTTTTTTTTTTTCTTTGCCAGGTTTCTCTTGAGAAAATGTGCCTTTATTAATTCAAGGGTCATGCTGTTTAAAGGTCTCTAGGATTGTCCAATTTGATTTAACAAAGGTTGGACCCACTGGACATCATTAAAGCCACAGTTCACAAATTGTTTTGAAATGTCAAATATAACGGCTTGAATAACAGGATTACAGGCAATTATTTCTGACAGAATTGCTTATGTCTGATTAGTGAAGAATGAAAGTAATGTGTTTGCTTTAAATGTTTTCTTGTGCATTTTTCAGATGCCTTCTGATATTATAAAACACCTCTGTTAGGTTACTGCAGGGGTGTCAGTGTCAGTGTGCCAGTACTACATAATCATTACCTCACTTTCTGAAAACCTATTGTAAAAAGAATATTAACATAACCACCTATTATTTTGATTATTTTTAAGTAAGCAATATAATATATAAGAGAATATAACACTGTGTCAAAGGCCTTATTGATTTCATTCGGTGCTTATCCCAAAACTCTTAAAGGAACACGCCACTTTTTTTTTTTTAAATAGAGTGGGGATTATTTTCAGATGCTGCATAATATTGCTGTGCTTGCTGCGCCCATGGCATTAATGTATTTTTAGCAAATGTATTTATTTGATAAAAATAGTAGTGTTTAATAAAATCATACCAAAATACCAAGTAACGTTAATATAAACTAGCATTCAAAATGTTGGTCTTTTATACTCACCAAGGCTGCATTTATTTGATCAAAAGTGCAATAATATTGTGAAATATTGTTACAGCTTAAAATAATTGTTTACTTTTTAATATATTTGACCAATTTATTGTATTATTTTATAACAAATATACATAACATGTTACATTTAGTTGTATTATTTGTAACTCATTTATTCCTGTAATGGCTGTCTCCAGGCTTCAGTGTCACATGATGCTTCAGAAATCGTTCTGCTGTGCTAATTTGTTGCTTAAGAAAGCATTCTTCTTATTATTAACATTTAATATTTTTGATGAATTTTATCCAAGATTCTTTGAAGAATAGAAAGTGCAAAATAATTGAATATATTTGAAATGGAAAGCTGTTGTAACATTATAAATGACTCACTTTTGATAGATTTAACATTTGCTCAGTAAAACTTAATTTCTTAAAAACTAAAAAAAAAAAAAAAAAAATACTAGAAACTTTTGAATGGTATAAATAAAGCGTAATAAATAATATTACTCTTTGAATGACGTTTTTGGAAATGTGATGTTATTTAAACGACCAGTACTGCCACTCGATCATTTTATTGCACACTTGCTGAATAAAAGTTTTAAATTAACTGTACTGCATAGGCATGTATAAAAGAAATAGAAAGTGCTCTACTGTTACAGTGACATGGTATTAATTAATCTATACCTTTAATTTAAAAATGTGAAAAGTCAAGCCGAAGCATCTTGACTGATATGTTATGTATTGTGCAAACACTTTTCCAGGGTTAAAATCAGCTTTTTTTTTACAGTGTTGTCCTCTCTCTGAGGAGGCTGCCATCTTAGTCCTCATTTGACCTTATTTTGCCTGTTGTTATGGAATGCACTTAAGACTTCCCCCTCAGCCCTGTTCCTGTAAAGTGTCGTGTTGGCACTGGTAAGGGTCATCATGGCTGAAGCTGGCTCGCTGCCTGAGCTTTTGCCAGCACGGTGAATTTGCACTAAAGTGTGGTGCTGTGGAGAAAAATTGCCCTTTATAAAAGGGAATAGATTCTGAGCCAACTTCCAGGGATTTGGCAAAAACATGCACCAGATTTCTAGCCCTTTCGAAACCCCAAAGTATTCAACTTTGGCACAAAACTAACAAACGAATAGGAATGATACCTCAAATTGTTCAGCTTGTTGAGAAGTATCCTATTATATTTGCAAATGATCAATTGAACCCACCTAACAACCCTTCAAAACACCCTAGCAATCACTCAACAATGACCTTGTGAAATAAATAATACAAATTTACTACTTGCAACGAGCGAGTACATTTTGGAGCCTCATGTCAGTATGTATGGTGTTGACAGTAATATAATTTTGTAAGCATGGCAAGTCAGATTCAGAATGGCTGCATCTCGTTTTAAAGCACATGGGGAAGGAGAAAATGTTTTGTCTGTGCTACCTTGATGACCTTTCCATACGTTTCACCTCTTCATTGAGATGTGTCGGGGGAAAAGCAATCATCTTTAAATCATCTGTTGAAAACCTCCTCCACATTGGTTTTTCTTTCCAGTCCACAAAGACATGGTAATAGCGTAATTTGGTGCAATGCCCGCCTGACTTGGTTTCCAACCAGTGTGTAAATCACAGTATTTATTTATTATTTTTTCCTGGAGAATGTTGTACTTGGAGTTTATTAATCCTTGCTTGTTGCTTATCTTGGCCAGGTTCCTCGTCTTCTGAGACGCATGTTGAAGTGACGGGCATGGCCGACTGCATGCCTTTCTTTGGGATAGGAGACCTGAGGGAGATTCTGCAGGCTATAAAGGTTCAGGATGCAAGAACCGTGGAGCAATGTAGACCTCTCAAAGTCTCAAACTACCTAGAGGTGAGAGATGCTCTTTGTGGCATACTTTTTAACCATTTTTTTAACCAGAAGAAGAGTTTACCCAAAAATGACAATTTGCTGAAAATGTACCCTTAGGCAGTGAGTTTGGTCCTTTTACAAAACAGATTTGGAGAAGTTTAGTATTAAATCAATGAAAACAATGAATCCTCTGCAGTAAATGGGTGCCATCAAAATGAGTCCAAACAGCTGCTAAAAGCATCATAAGTAATCCATGTAACTCCAGTCGATTACTTAACATCTTGTGAATTTAAAAGGTGCATGTTTGTAAGAAACAAATGCATCGCTGAGATATTTTAAAACATAAGTCCTCTGTCCCTCTAGATGTGTATGTAGTATGTAACCACAGTGTAAGTACACATTTGTACATCGTATCTATAGCTCTGTTTGTGTAAATACACATATGTAACAACCCACTGAATGGTATGTGTAAGTACGAATGTTTAACAGTACATTGGTAAAACACTTTTTGGTGATGCAAGTACGCTAGTACTTGGTGAAGTGAAAAAGGTGTTGCTACCAGTTTCCTGTTACACATTTGTACTTGCTACCCATTTTGAGAGTTGTTACATGTGTGTAGTTACAAATAAATATTAAAGCTGTGGTTACATACTACATATGCAGCCAATTACTATGTTACACTTAATATAAATTGGGACCTAGATTTGTATTACGGTGGCAAACAAAGGCAAATATTTCACAAGATGTTAATTGATGAACTGAGGTCATGGATTATCGTGATGTATTTATCAACTATCTGGACACTCATTCTGACGGCACCCACTCACTCTGAGCATTTTAATATTAGACACAAGTTAGTATTTTAGCTGCCTTTTTGTTTTAAAAACTCACTTTCCCCAACATTTTCTTTCAGAGTGAAGCTGTGAGACTAGCTAGACAGTTACCTCTGAACCTCACCAGAGCTGATGTTACAAACACACTTTGGCGAATGAAACAGGAACTTGAAGAGGAGAGTTGGGTCTGCATTCACAGAAGACCATTTTTTCATGATGTGGTTACTGTTCCTGAAACTGAGCAGGACGCTTTGCAAATTCTTGCTAAGGACTAAGACCAAATTGTCACACTAACATTTATTGTACCATATAGTAGTATAAAAAAAAAAGAGTTGTCATTTGGAATAATAAATGTTGTTCGGTTTCATTCATGACTTGAGATATACTTTATTCTTCTTCTGAGTGTTTAATCAAGAAGCATGTATTGCGTAGGTGATTTTAAGATTTTAAGAAAGTGTGCAAGATGTATGCACACACATCACCATTTTATATTTAATAACGTATTGCAAATAAAATAACTCTGATTATAATGCATTAAATAACTACTTCAGTCGAGATATGACTGTGATGTTAATTTTTATGAACAATTTTATGAGGGATTTTATATCGATTATAATTCAGTGATGGTTTGCTTTTCTGTCTTAATTTATTGTGGGAAATTGCTCAAAGTTTGCCTTGTTGACTTCTGATTATAAAGAAAGCAAGCCAGAACTACTGACCCCACTGCAGATGCTAGCGAACCACAAAATTGAATGCAGTGTGGCTGTAAATTCACTCTCCCCCAAAAATCAGCTCCTTAAATGCTGATCATGAAAGTTGGCGCTAGGGGCCCATAAAGCCAAAAGGGCTGGGCTCTGGGTTTTGCCGAAAAGTGTGCAGTCACAGTCAGGGACCTCCAATTACCAGCTGAAAATAAGGCTCAGATGCTGTGAAGTTTTAACAGTTGCTCCCCTGTAGCCATATGGTTTGTGTTTTTTTCAGTGTTTGATCAATTCCACGAACTGCATTTTAACCTCTGGGGACCCAGTATTTCATGTTTGTCCTCTATAGAGGACACGAGTCAACAATTTTGAGTTTTAATTTTTATTTTTGAAGGAAACAAATACTTTTATGCAGCAGGGCATTAATCAAAAGTGGCAGTATAGAAAATATTGCAAAAGATTCCTATTTCAAATAAATATTCATTTCAACTTTATATTGTATCATGGTTTCCACAAACATATTAACATACAATTGTTTTCAACGCTGATAATAATTTCTTTTAAGCAGCAAATGATGTTTTCTGAAGGATCATGTGACACTGAGTGACAGGAGTAATGATGCAATCACGTAATAAATTATACTTTAACATAATAAAATAGAAAACCGTTCTTTTAAATTGTTAGAATATATTCAATATTTTTTTTACTGTATTTCTGCATATGATGAAATGTACGTATTTACACAAATGTAATATTCAAAAATATGAAATCATCTTATAATAATATAATGAAATGAATGGTAGTGTTTCTAATTAAAAAGAAAAAACATTAAAGTAATTATTCAAAGAAAAATTTAAAACCTGAAATGTGATGGTTTTTATTTATTTTTTGACTCAAATCTTTTAATGAATTGGTTGATCCATTTGAGTCAGTCTGAATGATTCACTCACTAATCAGGATCTTGAAGCTCACAAAGCCATTATAATCATCCCGAATATCCCACCTGATGCTTGCAGTCCCTTTGGTGTTCACAGCGTCATATTTACTGTATTGGTTTCTGAGTGATTCTCATCCAGCATTAACGGTGGCGCCAAGTGGTTGGTTTTAGGAGCAAGGAAATGTTAGACATAATTAACGGAGCTATTGAGTTCAGCCTCTAATGTAGAGCTAAATTACTCTGATACATGTCCTCATGCGGCCATAATGTTGCCAATCAGCTGCTGTAAAGCAATTACCTTGCTCTGCTTAACTCCAGGACTCACGAAACATGTGCTCTGTGTTAAATATCACTGCTGTGAAAACATGTTAGCCTTTTATTGTCATTTAAGCTCTTTTAAGCCTTTTGAAACAGGTCTCTAGTGTCTTAAGGTTAAATTGGCCCAGAAACATCTGGGATTTTATTTTTTTCTCATTCAAAACCAGAAATAGAAATGGTTTTAGAATTTTATATAAAATATATTTAACCTGGTCAAGCCTAACAACTAAAAGAATAGATTTCATTTAATTAAATGGTTTATCAAACCTTTAGACATAATGTTTCTTACAACTAATAAAAAAAAATAATAATAAAAGTTTTTTTTTTTGGAGTATCATATTTGATACATCAGGCTTTTATGGCTCATATATTCTACAAATATACATTTTGATGCTTTGTAATGTTGTTGTATAACAGATTGCTTACATTAAATGCATATAAATATTAGGGGTGTCCTCGAATGGTCGACGATTCGATGCTTCGATTCGATGAGCTTGATTCGACCGCCGATCTCTCAGTCGAATATTCGCGGGGTGTTATGATCATACCATTTGGCTATATGGGGGTGCTCAATGCCTGATTT